>JARHVA010003838.1:467500-942500 GCA_037957365.1 Torreya grandis
AATTTTTTTAGGCTACTACATTCTAGATCTATCTTGTGCACTAGTGTTATTTATTTATAAGTAGTTAAATATATCTTAAACCATAAATATTTAAATTTTTTGGTGAAATCGACTTGAGCCAAACACTTATATATTTTGAGGATTCTCATTAAATTTTTGGGACTGACTTATGATTTTTTAGATCTACTTCTAGCTCACATGTTTTGATCTAACCCTACCTTGATCTAGTTTTTTTGAATTTGGTGCATTTACCATTGTTCTTTTAAGGCATTTTTGCCTTTATTTATGATACATCATGGTTGACTATTCATGTTTCACATTGAAAATTTCCCCTACATAGTGGGTCACATTTAGTTCATTGTTCCCTTAAAGTGGGAACATGTCATTCTAATTAACTCTTTGACACTTATGATATCCTTGGAGGTACATCACCTTTAAATTACACATATAATTTGTATCAAACATTCATTGCACTACATATGTTTCTCCTTACCAACATAAGGCATAATATCTATTTAAGATGTGACATTTATCACCATTATACCATACCTATAGAGGTATGATACCCATGTACACATTTATACTTCCCCATGAGATTTTATTAATACATGCTTCCTATCATATCTCTCACATCTTTGTGCCTTGTGATTTCAAACTATTTATATATCAATATATATCATTATCTTACAATACCTTGACATGTATTAGGTTTTATACATGATAGACACATTTATATATTACAATATATAAAAAAAGCACTCTTCCACATCAACAAACTTTTTATCTTCACATTTTATTTTCCCCACTATGCATATGTGCATACATAATTTTTAGCTTTGTACAAGATTATCTATATTACATGGTTTCATTTTATCATATTTATCTCCTATTGTTTATAATTTTTGGAAGGCAACTACATAAGACTATACAAAATCAATCTATACACCTTTCATAAATATATCAGAATCAACAAGTGACTACAATACATATTTTATGCTTAGTAATAGATTCATTCATCATAGAAGCATAGTGATAAATCTCCCTAAGTAGATTTCATAGTAAAAAAGCCAACGTTGAATCTAGCCCTTTATAATCAGATCTCTAAATTACACATAGATCTTCCCTACCACATACATAGACCTAATCCACTTCTATAATTTCATTTTTTTTCAAGGCATCAATTTTGGTCTTTCTTTACATAGTTTAACTTGTTTTCATTTTGTCATTATTCTATTTGTTCTTGTTAAAATCCAAAAGGTAGGTTAGTTTTTGTTTTGGACTATCATATAATTATTCACCCTTATGTAATAAGTTTTGAAATTTATTTAGTGTCGTTATATTATAATGTCATAATTTAGTAAAATACTTTGGTGAACCATGATGTAAATTGAACACGTAACCTTCTGATCTAGACATCATTATCATTGTTTTTCTTATTCTTGTTAAAAGCCATAAGGTAGATTAATTTATGTCTAATGTTTTCATATTAGTAGTCTCCCTCATGTATTAATTTTAACAATTATATCAGTGTCATTATATTATAGTATCACACATTGGTGTGATGTGTAGTAACCATGACATTTTTACAAATTTTAGCCATTTGGGTATATCTGATTTACCGTCTTAGACTATTATATCTAGATCCACCTTGTGAACTAGTTTTACTTATTTCCAAATAATTAAATCGATATTAAACCAAAATTAGTTTAAAAAATGGTAGACTCATCAATTTTTTGAATGCCTATTTATTTTGAGGATTCCCATTAGAATTTTGGGACTAATTTTTTATTTTCCAGATCTAATTTTAGATCTATTTTAGCTTTCACATGTTTTGATCCAACCCTAGATTACTTATTCACCTTTTTTTTTCACATCTAGTTTTTTTAAGAATTTGTTGCATATACCTTTATTATTTGATATTATTATAGGAGTGGAGCAAGAGGTTGATGATCCATAGGATCTACCTGGAGAGAAAAACCGCATGAAGGAATAAGCTTGTGTGAATACACACACACCACTTAAACACATAACAACCAATAAATTTAAATTAATTACAAAAAAATACTATTCAAAGATATAAGGGAGTCCTGGAATATATAGTTATGAAAGTTTGTTTTTACAATAATAGTTTGTTGTATAAAATAAACAATTAGTTAGGAGTAACTAAATATTATGTGCACTCAATTTTTCACTTAAACAAAATAAACTCATTAACTTCCATAAATAAATATTAGACTTTTTAAGTGTGAATAGACACAAAACTAGACTAGCTAAATAAATACCAAGTCTAATGTGAGCACTCCAATACCCTCTCCTAAGAGAAAGTTAAGGAGAGAGAAATAATAATAATATGGGTCCTAACTACTATACTTGATAAGGTACCCATGTATAATAAAATAAAAAAGGGGAATAAGAAAGGAAGGAATTCATGTTAAATCCACCCCTAAGTAAAAATTCCTTCACCCTAGTCATAGCTCATAACTAAAGGTAACGAGGTGACACTAAGGGTTTAGTAAATATGTCTACAACCTACTCAACGGTAGGCACTAACTCCATCTTAATAAATCCATCCTGAATAAGCTTCTAAAAGAAGTGAAATGGATATCAATGTGATTTTTTCACTAATGCTCAATATCATTACATGAAATCACAATCACACTTTGATTTTCACACTAAAGAATAGTGAAATCATTCTATGGGAAACCAAACTCACCTAGTAAATTTTAATTGCAAAGTGCTTCCTAACTAGATTTAATAGCACCTCAGTATTCAACCTCAATGGAGGATAACTCAATAGTTGTCTACTTATTGAAGCTAATGTAACTAGACCAACATAATGGCTGTAGAACTTTTTAAAGTGGATTTACAAGTATCAACATCTCTTACCCAATTCTAAGTTTGCATATCCCTCAATTTGTGAAGTTCCTTGTGTTATGTATTGAATACCAAAGTGAGTTGTGCCCTGAATGTAGAAAAAAATATGTTTGGCTACTTGCCAATGATGCTCATGAGGCTCATGGGATAACTGAGAGACAATATTAATAGAAAAATATAAAGCTAGTAGATAAAACAACTCCTAACTGAAATGGTGTGGGAGTAGGATTGCATTAAAACATGTTGAAATGATGAAACATATCATGAGCATACTTTTGTTGTCTAATGGTGATCCCCTCAGAATAATAATGAATCTAAAGGCCAAAAAACTAGTGTAAAAGTCCAAAATTGGTCATGTCAAATTGATCCATCAATTTTTTCTTGACATCTTAAAATGTGGGGTCTGACTACAAAAATGAGATCAACATAAAGAACCATGGACACCTAAATTTCACCATTTAGTGTCAAAATTAACTTTGAAATACTAACCCTTTTTACCCCTATTTTAAATTTTTGTTAACATCATTTCCCTCCAAATTTTGAATAATTGATTAATTCATAATCAATTAATTAAATCATGCACACCTATTTTCCTCCAAAACTAATTAAATCTAGATTTTATACCTCATCTCGACATCTTCAACATTTGTCTCAACCAAATGTTGACTCATCCAACCACCTTTCTCAACTTCCTTAACCATCTTATGAGTCATCTTAGAACATTTCAACTAACTTGTGAGTCATCCCTTAAATTTTCAACTATCTTAACCCATTCATGCTGAGTCATTCAACTACCAACTAAATCTCTCCCTTATTCTTAGTACATGGGAATAAATCATCATCCATTAGAATGAGGACTCAAATACAACCATTGATTATTTCAATAATTCAAAAAACTTGGATTATTATCAACCATTCATTTCATCACCCTCAAGCATATAAATTGATGTGCAAACCTTCACTCAAATCATCCACCTTAAAGCTATTAAAACTCTATTGAATTATCCTTATAAATCCATTGAGATCAAATCCATTTACAACCATGTGTTGCCCAATTCCCTTTGTTTGGATAAGATTTGAGCACCCAAATCAAGTAAGAAAGAAAAAATCTACCATTGATCACATAATGGAGAAGATGATGAACACATTTCATGTATTGTAAGTATTTCATTAGATAGCTTTATCTTAGTGTTATTTTTCTATCAAGAGGTTAGTGTAGCTTAATTTCATTGTTGTATTCTTAGTTTTACATTCTAAATTTCACACTATACATTCAGGCATGCCTATTGGGACCTTTCCCTCATCTTTCACATCATAGGTGCATTTAAGAAGTTATTTAAATTATTTTTATTAGTTTTCTTATGCACATATGTTTAACCTTTGTCTTGGAATTTTATGCTTACTTTTGCACATCAATTTTCTGAGTTTATGAGCTTAATGTACATTAATCTGCAAAATGGTATTTTTATTATGCATAATAGTGAATTAGTTAGAGTAAATATTTTGTTTATGTGGAATTTTTACTCATACTTTTACAAATTTTTAGTCTTCTAACAGTTTTTGTATGTGTTTTGTTTTCCTAACCCCTTTTTGTTTCAATTCTACTCTCTATTCTAGTTTTTATTTTCTATTTAAATCATTTTTGTAGAACAAAAAAATCATGTATAATAGTGAAATCATTCATTCAAATAGAAAATTTATATGAGAAAACAATGAAATCATTCTACAATAATAAAATTATTCAAGCAAATAGTGAAATTATTCTACACAATAGCTAAATCATTCAAGTAAATAATGAAATTAGTTTGTGTAACAATGAAATATTCAAGGTAAACAATATAATTGTTAAAAATAGTGAAATAATTATGTAAGTGTTTGTTTGTTTTTTCTACTTTTTGTTTTCCATAGTTCTAATCTGCGAATGAATTTGTTATTTTCTTTGACTATGTAACAATGAAATCATTCTAGAGACTAACATTTTTTGATTTCTCTTCATCTTTTTTATATTTTTTGGTTAATTTTATAGGTTACCTTGCCTTTTCAATTTTGAAAAAACTTTTAACTATTTTATTTCAAGCTAGTAGTCAAAATTTTAAACAAATGAAGCAAGCTAAAAATAATTTTCATTTGTTGATAATCTTTTTTATTTCTATTTTTAGTTTTTTGTACTAACCTTGTCATTTAGTGTTTAAAAAATCATTTCAATATTTATTTTCCATAGTAATTAACTCACATTTTCATTTTTTTGTTAATCAATCTTTTCATTTCAAGCATTTTTGTTTGTGCATGTTGTAAGGTTGTGCATGCTCTGCCCTTAGTGTCACATTGGTCATGATACTTGGGAATAAAAAATAATTTTACAATTTTTATGTTTTCCAAGTTATGATTGTGTGTCTAATTATCCCTTGGAATCATATTGGTGATAATACCTGAGAATCAGATACAAGCATTAAGTTCTTTGTTTTCTTTTTCTAGGCACTCTATCAATCATATATTTTACCACCACATGGTAGGCCAAACCTTGTATACCAATGGGGCATACAAATCAAGTGTTAACTATTTCAAACACCTAAGTGATGTTATGTTTTAAGCAAACTATGATGTGAGGGGATTCCATGCTTTAATACATAGGGTTTTAATAGTTGCCTTGAAGTCTGATTTTTTTGACATCAACCTATTGAAATTTTACAGGTGGATTAAGCATATTAGGACTAGACCTATTTGTGTGTGTCCATTAAATTAAATACCTCCATAGTTTAGGGACTCACATACCAAAATATATTTATAAGAATCCCCTTAGTTAATATTCGTAAAACCTAAGTGTAGGCAAGCCATTTTATCACCCAACTTTGGTGTATCAGTTAGTAATTAACACCAAGAAGTTACTTTCTATGTACCTTTGAAATTAGGTCTAGTGGGATATGAGAACGACACTTCATCCATAGCTAACACATTGAAATATTGAGCTGACATTATTCAATAGGAAAGTAAGTAGCAAGGAAATCCTAAAAGTTGTTCATTTCCTTCATCCTAGTTTTATCATTTTTTGTTCATTGCATGTGTATTTAAAGTAGGAAATTGTTTGTTCTTCTCTCTTGTGAAAACCATGTGCTAAAAATAATTTGATTGAAAAAAATATTTGAGTTGTAAATTCAAACCAAATTCATATATAAAATCTATAAATCAAGAAAAGTATAAATTCACAAAATCAAAATTTGTTGTCAATCATAGTTCTTTTAAGTTTTGGTATTTCATCCTTTTAATCTTTGAGCCAAGCCATTTTCTATATATGTCACTTATCACTAGGCACATGGTTATGTTAAAAAACCCTAGGTTGAGGGAGGAACCTATTATAACCAAATATTTCACCCTAGGAGAAGGTTGTTCAGACCTCTCCAAATTTTATTAAACATGGGATTACCCCTAGACCTATGGGTTGTCTATAACAGGGGTAAACCTCTAGATTAAAGGGCTAGCTCCCCTTGATGAATCATTTAGGCTAAATTTAACTAATTTATTGATTTGAAAAGGGGGAGAAAGAACTAAAATAAAACTAACTCTAGTGGTGATGCACCAAACTTTGTTGACCACTACTACACATTGCACAATACACTAAGACTATAAGACAACATGAACATACACACATACTAAACTAAATTTATTGCATCAATGTTTTGTATAAGGGTAATCCATTTTAAGGTTGAGAGGGAAGATTAATTTCACTTATAAACCCACAAGAGACCCTTGATGACACCAACTATAACTTGAAATAGAGAAACAACCACATGAGGCAAGATAAATAAGACACAAACAAGGTGACATACATCTACACTTGATGAGATCAACTATTTAGAGATTTATCACTGAATGTAGTCATATAATGAGGTAAAACATAATATGTTTTATTGTTCAAATACATAATAAAAGGGTAGGGATTTTCCATACCCAAGTAGAGGATACAAATTTATCCAAAAGTGGCTTAATATATAGAGAATGTGTGAGAGAGAGAGAGAGAGTTATGGTAGAAGATGTTTGACAAGTGTCTATAAGAGTTAAAAATTAAATAGGAGTTATGATATATTATGAAAGACATTTGAGTCCATGTGTCTCACTCCTAAAGTTGCTCCAACCTTCCAAGTGGCATATGAGTTATAATTTGGATTTGATACCTTGACTAACTCCTTAGAAACTACCCTTATTTGCATGAAAAGAGTGAAAAATGGACCTTAAAACCATGAATTCACCTTTAAATGATCTAAAACCACTCATTGAACCTATGACATGCCTTAAGAAACTCCTTTGGCCTACCATTCCATCAGTTATATGCATAAGTGTCTTGCAACTCTCCATTTCCCATGCTTACATTGGTCCAAGTGGCCTAAAACTCAAGTGAATATTATTTAACTCATCTAAATAATATGAATGGTCTTAAAATATTTTATAAATTCTGAAACAAACTATTTTTGTTCTTGGAACAACTTCCAAGAACTCATTTTGCTCCTTAAGCCTTCAATAGCCCTAGTTTCCTTGTAGCCTTTTCTTACTATAAATATCCTTACGTGGGAGTTGTATGGATGGTATTTAAAAAATAATGGAATATTATAGGACCCTCTATGGCCTTATAGTTCCATGCCAAATTTAATCTTCATAGTTTGAGTGAAAACCCATTTTTCTACCTTTTTCTCTCTTGAATTAGGCCTCCTTGCTTTTGACCCTATTTTATTGATCCAGACTTCTACCATAGTTTTGAAATCACCCAAAAGTGTGTGATTCAATTTTACCAGTCCATAATCAAATTCCATGTCAATTTTTGGGTCCTGAGACCTTGTAAAGGTATGAAAACCAATAAATGGTGAAGTCACCTAGTCTCATTTTGAGCTTGTTTGAGATTACCTTGAAAAATGGGCCTAGTTTGATCATTTTAATAATCTCTTGTGAAAATTTTTGGAAATTAATAGCTATGAAAAGTCCCAAATGACCTCATACCATGATTTTGAAGCTCTCCCCTTATCAAGACACCTACAAAACACCAAAAAAATTCAAAAATAAGGTATTTGTACCAATCCATACAAGTGATTTTAGAATCAAAGTACATGGGGGTAACCTCCTTGGAGTCCTAAAAAACATCTAATAGGTTTCAAGATAAAACTATGTCTTTAGATATGCATTTGAGATATTTTTCTACAAACTGGTCACAATTAGAATTTTAGGAGGGTTTAAGACTTGTTTGGGGTCTTAACAATTGTTCATAAAGAATAGATCATTAAATGACCTTCTTCCACTAGGAAAACCTTATTATTATACCCATTAAAATATTATAAATGATTAAAAATCCCATGCAAAGTGTGAGAAATGGTATGAGCACTTAAAGTTACTCTTGGAATGGCTTATTTAGTGTTTTTGGGCTTATAAAGAGCTTTACTTTGAGTTTTGGGTATTGAAACCCATTCCCACTATTGTGAAAGGCTCAAAAACCTATATAAAAACCCTCTCCATGATTATAAATTCTTGTTAAGTATTCATTACCCCTCTATATAATAATGGTATATTGGTCAAAGCTTTTGGGGTTTAAACTTACTCTCTATTTGCTAACCCTCAAGGGTATTTGAAGTGAAAACTAAGGTTTTCCTCCACTTGATAATGTATATATGTATGACCTTTCAATACCTTAGAGTCCCTTCATATGATTTGAAAACTTGTTTCATGCCCTTTTATCCCAAGTAGACCCCTAAGTCTCTTGACTGCCCCTTGCCCAAGGAGTAGGCAAGATCTGAGATAAAATAACGAGTACTTCCACTATTTGTCTAACATAAAAAATACCATTTATGTATTTTTAAAGTAATGATGACCCCCTGTACCAAATTTTAAACCCTGATCATGCTTCTATATCCCTCAAAACAATAATTTCTCTCATGAGAGGTAGGGTTTGCTAGTGTGATTGTAGGGTTTTGGACTTTAACTAATTTTCATGGTTAATAAACTATTTATTCCACCACCTTAATTTTTATTTAATCTCACCACATATTATGATATTTTTGTATTTGAGATTAACCTCAGATCACCTGACTTCCTACCTTGCTTTGGACTTTAGGCTTAAGGTTTGCTTGTGCTTATATAGTGTGTAGGTGTGTTTAGAATCACTTCACTGTCATTTGAGTTTTAAGACCTCATCTAACACATAATAAAATTTTAAATAGTCTTGAATTTGTATTGGAATCTTAATTAGGTTTATATTTCACTTCAAATAATCTATCATTCTCTTGAGGTTTAAGATTAGCCTAGACTAAGTTGTAGCCTGTAGGTGTTCTTAGGGTATTTTGGATGTGTCTTTGAGTCTGATCATCACCATTCTCATCATTTATTCCTTTATAAGGCCTTGAACTTATATGGATTCTCATTAGGATTCACATACCTTTCAAATACATCTTTTTCTCTTCATTCTTGGCCTTATTACCTATCCACTTCTCATTAACCACCTGTAGGTGACTTTTATGAGAGAGCTTGTCTGTCATCTTATGTTTACCCATCCTTGGTCTCATCAACATTTATCTTATCAAAGCATTTGAAACTAGATAAGTTTTAAGTTAAGTTCAATTACCTTTTAAAACCCTCAGTCTCTTTACTTAGGCCCAAGACTATTTTACTCCATTAGCCACCTATAGGTGACTTCTAAGAGACCATTACTACCTTCTCTGTGCTTAGCAATTCACATCTCCCAAAGCTAACCTTGAAATCTCAAATTATACTTAGGGATATTTTAAATACCTTAACTCCTTTTCTCCTTTGGACTTAATACCATTGCTTAGTTCACCACCTATAGGTGACTGTTAAAATCATCTTGGTTGTATGTTGTTTTTTTTTTAGGTCTTGCCCTTGTCATTTTTAGCCTCTTAATGCTCTTGAACTAGGATCATGAACCTAATGATAGTATCAACTAGGTTTAATAACCCTTCATCCTATGTTCATTCATTTAGGTTTGAAACTAAGTTGGCCCTTAAATAGGCCTATAGGTGTGTTTAAGGGCTATGACTGCATCTTGTATGTTTGAGACCTTACTTTCACATCATCAAACTTTCAACACTCTTTAATATAATTAAGGTCTCAAATTAAGTTTAAGAACCCTTTAAACATGTCTCAACACCTTTGCTAACACCTAAAACCATTTATCCTTGCTCATTCTATACAGGGTACTATAAATGGATATTTAATATTATCAACTTAGTTCTATTTTCATCTTGACTGTGAGTGACCTAGTGACTTCTTCAAGGTTTGTGACATTATCTACATCTGCATTGGAGTTGAACCTTCTACCTTGAAGCTCACTTATATTGACTGGAGATTTTGATCTTGGTCCAAATGAGGACCTACAGGCTTGAGGTATGTATTGGATAGTTTAGTGCTACAAAGCCAACTCTTGGGTGTCTAAGCCTATCAAATCCTTCAATCAAGTTCATACCTCCTATAAAATTCTCAATGGTTTACAAAGGTTAATTACCATGCTTCTCATCACCCCAAACTCACCTTATAGTCATGTATGGACTGTATACATAGTCTTCTTATGCATAAGCCCTATAAGTATATAATTGGAGACTATAGTTAGTTGTAAGTAACTTGGTGATAGTAGTGAGGTTTTTATAGACTATTGAATGCATGGGAATTTTCCTTATGCCTCTCAATGACTCTTGATCATCTCCCACCTATCCTTTTAGATCGTACAACATGTATGTGAAGGAAGCAACTATAAATTCTCCTTGGAAAGTGTGTTTAGGATCTTTATCATAGTATTTCTCATGATTCCAATGATTCAATAAGGTTTCATAACTTATACCATGATTTATTAATGGTATTTGAATCAAATCGGAACTTCAAAATTCCATTAGACTATTCAAACATAGACAATGTCTCCAAAAACAAGTACACTTGAAGGTCATGGATAAAGAGACACATATTTAGATAAAAAATCATGGATTCCATGAAAATGAGAGACATTCTATGAAAAATTAAGCATTGGAAACCTTTTAAGATGACCACCATGAATATAAAACATATACTTGCAATATAAATTAATGAAACAACCTGTACACTAAGACATTCCATCTCCAATTGAAAGAACCTCATAGAGATGAGTAAAATTATAAAACCACAATGGAAATTATATATAAGACATCTAAAAACCACCCTTAAAATCATTCCTCTCCATTTATTTTTGAGCTAGATAAATAGGTGCAAGAACAAACCCCTTTTGGATGAATAAGACATAATGACCTGTTGTCACTCTTAATGATTGTTCATAAATAATAGGCCATAAATATGAAAAATAATAACATTACTTTTAATCTCATTAGGACCCCTAAAAATTTCCAAAAATTTAACTCTTAGATCTCTCTCTCCTAGCCATACCATCCACTTCAATTTTGCCTTTCTAAGCTTGTGAAGGCAATGATGGAGGATAAAATGTGTCTAGAGTATCATTTAGAATTAAAACTTGGTAAAAAAAATTTTAATTATTTTAGTGATCCCAATATAAACTTAAAAATTATTTACAACTGACAATTGATCTTCCAAGGCCATACAAGTGCCCAAAACTGCTTGAAAAGTGTCATTTTCCAATTTGGGAGGTTGAAACTAAAAGTTTGTCAGTAACTAACTGACTCTAAACATTATCTGACCTCTATTTAACACCAAGGACGTTTTTAACCTTCTTTAAATGTTCTCTTTTTAGAGTGGTGCATCCAACCCTTCTAAATGGACCAAAAGGTGGTAAAAAATGTGATTTTTGCATATAGGAGCCAAATAAAGGTTAGATAATGATAATATGATATAGATGACATCAAAATAACCTTTTATAATGAACTTAGACTATATTATACCTTTTAACAAGTTTTAATATACAAGACCTTGTACTTGACCATAGGACTAAATAAGTGACTATAAGACCAGAACTTAGACAAAGCTAGACAAGGACACATATGACCACATGGGAATCTTTGGGACTATTTTAGACAATAAAAAAACCATATGACCACCATATTAAAGTTTAAATTTATAGGGGTTGACCTATTTTGACTTAGGGTCAAAATTTGGTCAACAAAACCTTTTGATAATGACCCATTTAAATTTGGTAATGAAGAATGTCAAGCCAAAATTCATGATATCCATAATAATTAAGAATGGGGGACCTTATCAAGAAAAAAATATCCCTAGAGAAATCTTACCTCCTTATAAAATCACCAAATATATCTTATCCAACAAAGATGATGTCTTACTCCATGTTTTGAGTGTAGGGCCTAAGTTTACTTCATATTTTTAAGTCTAAAATTTACGTCATTTAATTTCTAAGAACTAATTAATATCCCCAATCCAAGATCGATATACATCCCATGGTTCCCTAGGGAATAAAAGTCATAATTCCACCTAATCCCAATTCCCAAGTCTACATGGATAAGGGGAAAACTATCATGAATGAAGACAAACATCAACTAAGTCATGGGTTTTTTAGTCAAGCCCATGTATAACAATTGGATCAAAAAATTGTAAATATTTAATTCAGTAACACAAACAATCCCTTGGTCAACCAATCCATAAATCTGAATCTAAATAATCCTAGTCTTAATATAGGATTATCTCAACCAAATTTGAATTCAAATACATATTTCAATTCACCTATCATTAATATGAACCCAAATCAAAACTTGAATGCCATTACAATATCACAAATCGTTAATCCAACCAATCAAAATCCAAGTTTGAATGTTCATTAAAACTCACTCATCAATCAATCCAATCAAAATCCATGTTTGAATGTTCATTCAACCTCACCCATCAATCAAAGCAATCTAACTATAAATTTGAATGTTCCTTCAAATTCACCAATCAACCAACATCAAAATCTAAACTTGAATACATATACAAGTTCATACCTCAATCCAAATTTAGATTTGAATATTCATTCAAATTCACCAATCTACCAACAACATCAAAATACAAACTTGAATACGTATTCAAGTTTGCACATCAATCCAAATCCAAATTTGATGATTCATTTAAATTCATTTATCAACAATCAACATCCAAATCTGAACTTGAATGCATATTCAAGTTCATAAATCAACCAAAATCTGAATTTGAATGTTCATTCAAATTCACCAATCACTAATCAACATCCCAATTTTGTTTTAGATGCAACTTCAAATTAATTTTAAAGTTTCAATCCAAATTATTTCACCAATTCAAATCCATCCACAAAACAAATTCCCACAAATTAAAATTCATTCACAAACCCCAATCCAACTTTCAACCCCAATATCAATCAACAAAAAAAAATTGGTTCAATATCAAATCCAACCTTGAATCAAAACACATTCACACATCAACCACCAAATCCAACAAATACAAATTATTTTGCAAATCCAAATTCATCTTTTATCCCATATCTAACCTCAAATAAATTCATTAACAATCCACCCCAAAATCAATATTCACTTCCACATTCCAACATTCATCCAAGTTTATTAATTGGTCAATCATCCAACACATTCACCACTTATAATCAAAGTAATCAATTTATACCACATTTTATTCATGAATGGAAAAATATGAAAGATAAGGTCCAAGGTTTAGAAGATGGTACTTTGTCCAAATAAAAAATAATAATTTTGAATAAATTTGTCCATATCCATTTGACATCAATAACATGATGACACCCTTTCCTACATAATTTAAACTTCCTAAGTTTGATAAATACAAAGGTAAGGGAGATCATAAGGAACATATCAAAGATTTTTATATGGCTTGTGCAGATATTGCCTATAAAAATGAATATTTATTAAGACACTTTCCACACAATTTAGAGGGTCAACCCTAGAGTGGTTTCTTCACTTACCAAAAGGATCAATCACTACCTTTGAAGATTTATTCGAATGATTACAATTTTGAATGGGAATTAACCATGGTATAATTATATAATACCAAATAATGAAATAATTTGTTTTCCTCCTTGCAAAGATGGTGATCATTAGCAAGACACTTTCCATGGTCCCCACTTGAAAAATTACTTATGGTAATATTTACCAAAATTATTAATCTAAATTTGGCACATCGATTACATCTTCATTATCCCACATCATTCAATTAAATCATAGAAAAGAGAGTTAAAATTGAGAGAACATTAATTTATAGGGATGTTATTAATATTTTTAAACCATACAATATGTCTTCAAATCACTCAGAAAATCCCAAGTCATTTATAAAAAATAAAAATGTTGTAGGTGGCAGTGTAACCAATGTAAAATAAGTCCAAAACACCCAACCTATTAGTAATATCACTATTTCAAGTGTCCAACCAAGACAATAAAATTGCAGGTGTAAATTCACTCCTTTGGGAGAACCTTATGAGGTGGTCTTTTATAAATTGGTTGTTGCAAAAATGATTATTTTCCCCAACACCAAACCATTTGAAGAAAATGTTCTTAAGCCTAAGTGGTACCAAAATAGTATGAATATCAAAATATCAAGGGACATTCAATAAATAATTTCATGAGGCTTAAACATTACATTCAAGACCTCATCGATCATGAGGACATTGCCATTAAAAACCAATCTTCATCATCAAATAATCAAAATTTGGGTACATATCCATTTTTGAAGCATTAACAAGGGCATAATAAAAAAAGGTAAAGAGCAAGCCCAAACCAATAATGTCAATCAAACTAATCACCCTTTTGATTATATAGTTAATTTTAGTGACCATATGAATCATCATGTTTTTGTTATCATAGTAAAATCCCAAGATTGCACCATTACAATAGGGTTCACCAAGATTACCATTCCAAGTGATTCATCACCTACTATTGAGTGTAAATATAAAATTATAGAAAAACTTGAGAAGACACTAACTTATATATCCATCCTATAAATTCTCAAGACATCACATATATATAAATACATATTGTATAAAACCCTCCAAGAGTCCAAATCTCCCCAAGACATCAATCCATCTAATTTTAAAGCATTAGTTAGAAACTTATCCATTAACATTCAATTTACATTTGATCATTCCAATGTCTTCCCTATGGGATCTTCACATAATTTACCTTTGTATATAGAGGTCATAATCTCTAGGGATAAATTAAAAAAGGTGTTCATAGACAATGGTTTGGATTTGAATTTATGTATTAAGAACACATTTGGGATATTTAATAATAACACCAAAACCTAACATTATCACCATCAAGGCATAGGATAAAAATGAACGTGAGTCCATGGACACTATTTATATTCTTATTATGGTGTGTCCTATCATTCAAGAGACTTTAGTCCATGTACTTGACTAAGATCTTTCATATGATTTACTCATTAGACATCCATAGATTCATACCATGAGCACCATTCCATTCACCCTACATCAATGTTTCAAGTTTTCTCATGATGAATGAAAGCAACTATACCAAGTGACTGTCAACCCTTCCAATATTTTAAATTATTGAAAGGATGATATCTATAATCCAATTATCTCCCAATTTTAAAAGACTCTTATGTTTCTACTGAGGAGTAACCAACACTAGCCAATTATGTTCATCTTAATGAGTTACTTCAACCCTTCATAAATTTTACATCTACAAGTCAAGCATACACAATCCAACCCTCTACAAGTGAACCTTCCTATTCATAATCCACACCATCTCCTCCATCTAAATTTTCCATTGTGGATAAAGGGATGGGTGAATATGAAATTCATGATGCTCATTACTTAGGCAAAATCCACATGTTTCCTAGTAATCATAACAGGCCACACTATAGAAAGGATACTCAAGTGGTTCATAATATTGGTAAGACATCATTTTTAGAATTTGTTTTCCTTTTTGATGATAAAATCAAAGATTCAAACTCTAGATGGCTTTATTCTGATGAACAAGCTATATGTTTTGTAAACAATCAATACCATGTTGCTAAAGCCATAATGTGTATCATCATGAAATACAATGCAAGGGCATTGGTCTCCATGTAAAAGGTACTTTATGACCAATAAGTCTTAAATATAATGAATCCCAACATGGTATTGGATTTAAACCACTTAATGTGAGTACTATGTTTCACACCATTGATCCTTATAGTGAGTTTGAAGAAGTCTTTTTGGATATTGAAAAAAGTTCTGTCTATAGCCAATTTGAAGATCTTTATAACACTAACCTATTCCATGATAATGTCATTCTAATTATTGAACTAACACACCCAAATCTTAGCCAATGGGACAAAAAACCATCACTTTCTCTTGATCATTCCAGAATGATGATGCAATATCTGAATTTTTGAGAATGCAAGATCACATCCTAATAGAGAACCATAGAAAGGGAATTTCCATTTAGTTGGATGATTTTTCATACTTTAGGGATATTTTAAATTCACATTAATAACACAATATCAATATAGTAACAACCTATACAAATCATGAAGAACCTAAAGGGGAATTCAATCTTCCTCCACCTCTTACAAAGAATTCTAGAAGAATCTACCCTATTAATTGAAAAAAATATTGAGATTAACATTGGGATAAATGAAAATACAAAAAATGTGAAACTTACTACATCATTAGATCAAGAAGAACAAACCACTTTCACACTTTTGCTCAAATAATTTTTAGACATGTTTGCATGGCCATATACCAACATGTTAGTATTAGATCTATATACACATAATATTTTTAAACTTTATCAATCTGTGATGCTTTCTCTCTTGTAAAAACCTGTCGAATGTCAATCTCTCTGAGTGCACACCTTAAAGGGTACACTGAGAAATGGGTTGGAAAACCTTTGGTTCTTCATAGGATTATTGGCCTTAAAACTAATACAAGCTACTCCTATCCATTTTCATAGGCTTTAAGAACTTGTTTATACACTTTCCTAAGAAACTCACTACCCATAATATCCCCTAACTAAGAAAAAACCCATTTTTACCATGTCTCATACTAGGTCAACTGGGTCAAATTCATTTTGGGATTTACTACATGTTACAAAACTATTTTGGCCCAAGCCAACATAGTTCAAGACCTAATGGCTCTATTTATCACCTAATAAGGTCGACTGGGACAATTTTGTCCCCTTAATTTTTGAGAAGGTTTAAGGTAAATACATGGCTATATATACCCCCTTTCATTTCATTTTTAATATAGGATGAATCAATTATGCATCAGTAATGCTCATAAATCTACTTATAAAATTAATAGGAAGTTTCATTGTTTAGGTTTTTGCCCTTGAAAAAGTAGTTTTTGTCTTGTGAAAGTCTTGGATGTATAGGATATGTCTTGTAGTACCTAGAGTTTATTTATCCATGTGATCCTTATAAGTCCACAACAAACTCTTGAAAATCACCATTGGCCAAGGGAGAGATTGAGACACAATGGGTTCACTTGAACAAAGGTAAGTATATTCTTAGCCTTTCATATTTTGATAAGTACATGTTGTATATTTAATATATATTAGATTATAACTCTACTTACTTAGATCTTGTCTATATTATAGATAGATTTATATTTGCATGTTTATTGTCTTCCCCATTTGTGCCACAATCTTTGGTGAGCATTACATTAGATTTAATATGCATTTACTAGATTAACTTTCATAGTTGTTTAGTAGATTAACTTGATTAATATTATTTACAATCATAAAGACCTAGCTAGGGTTATATTACAAAATGGCATTTGACTAGAGGCCTTGGAAACCTCTCTTTTGTCATAGTGTGATAAGAGATCCTTGTTGTAGGTTTAGCATATTCATTATTGGTCATGACCCCGATTTAAACGTATCCCAAAGCATACTTGTTAGTTGACTACCTTTTCTAATCTTGAATATTATTGAGTAGGATAATTTATAGAACTATCTAGTTTCGCTTGCATACAAAATCCATCACTAGTTATACACCATCGTGTTATCCATAATGATGCTAAAATGGTCAAGAAAAAACTCAAAAAAATGCATCCTAAAGTAGAACTAATTTTTAAAAAGGAACTAAAATATCAATTGGAGGTTGGTTTCATACATCTTATTGGCTATTTTGAATGGATATCTAACATAGTACTTTTGTCAAAAAAACTAGTGGGAATAAGAGTATGTATAGATTTTAGGGACATCAAAAAAGCATCTCCAAACATAGACATGATCATAGACTCCACTACAGGTCATGAGATGTTATCCTTGTTTTTTGGCTTTTTGAGTTATAATCAAATTAAAATCCCTCCCAACAACTAACACAAGACAACATTTACAATGTCTTGGGGCACTTTATGTTATAAGATAATGCCTTAGAATTTTGGAGCTACCTATCAAATATTAATGAAATTAATATTTCATGACATGATTTATGACATCATGAAAGACTATGTAGATGATATCTTGGCTAAATCCAAGCCTGGAGCAGAACATCCTGAGGTCCTCATAGAATTTTTGAAAGATTGAGAGATTACAAGCTATATTTGAATCCAAAGAAGTGTGTATTTGAGGTTACCTTAGGAAAGTTTTTGGGATTCATTATATCACATCGATGCATTGAGGTTGATCCTTTAAAGGTTACACCTATCATGGAAATGTCTCCACCAAAAAATCTCAAACATATACATGGTTTACAAGGCAAAGTTAAAGCAATCCAAAGGTTCATCTCATAGCTTGTAGACATATGTCACCCCTTTACATTTTTAATTAAGGATGTTCCTTTCCATTGGAATGATAATTATCACAAATAATTTGAAAATATTGTAGACACCTAAATTTGGCCATCGATAACCTTCAACCAGGATTTTGGCCAATTTCCACTTAAAATGCATAATTTAGCCTAAAAACACTAAAATGTATTAAATGATGTGAAACTGACATATTCAAGTGCCAATTTTGGCTAGGGTATCATTAAATGGGGCAAGGCAATTTATGGGCTTGCTAACTTTGATTAGTTCATTTCGAGTCAAAATGCGAAATTTACACCTAGGTGCTCTGGATTGCTCTTTCTTATCAAATATTTTGCACAAGACATGTGACTTTATTATTTATTATTGGTAACATCCTAAATGGAAATACAGTTCTCATGCATTTGACATCACCTTCCTATTTCAATCTAGTCAAATTTTGGACCAATAACAAGGCATTCTAATCAATTTGAGTAATTTGTGCACAAAGTGCTTAAATATGCTTAAGAGCCAATTAACCCAAATCAATACCTAATTAATAATTCCATGGAAACTTGTTGAATATTTGTTTTTATAAATGAATGTTTAATATCTACATCATCAGGTGACCTCATTTCTTGGGAATACATCTCTAGGCCATAAATGCCATAAATATCAAGATTCATGCCCTCCATGCCTCATTAATGCCTTCCATGATTCTCTCTATGTATATTAATTTCCACTTCTTCTAATGTCATGATGAGGATAATTAAAAACTTAATTCCAAAAATTGAATTAATCCTCAACCACACATCTCAATCTTGAGATGGATGATTCAGGTTGATTCTAGACATTCTCAAAAATCTATAAATAAAGAGGCCATGAACATCATTTCTAAGTTATTTTGGTGTAAATTTATTATGATAAAATATCTTCAAGGACTTGATTATACAAAATTATAATGCCAAATTGATCCCAATCCAAGCCAAGCCACAAGACAAAGGTGCCACAGAGAAGAGGAGATAGCCAAGCCTCCTTTGATGAAAACTTCATGAGCACAAGCCGAGCAAGCCACCACTACAAAGGCATTTGAAGCATCCAAGGAAGGTGAAGGAATTCTTTTGTTTTCATTCCTTACTTTTTAGTTGTGTTTGTCATTTGATTTTGTTAACTAATCTCTTCCTAATGTCTAGGCCTAGAGATGTTATGTTATTAGTGTGTTTATTTCATTTTGTTTTCATTTTGGAACGAACATCATACTAACCATCCTCTCTTGAGTCAAATTCCTAGATCACATAATGGCATGCTAGATGGAATTAGATGCATCTCACACCTAAAAAAGATAATTTTACAACTCTAAAATATTTATTTGGATCTTTAAAACTCTTGCAAATTGATTTTATAACTTTATTTTGTCATTTTTTGTTTGCCATGATTTTACATAATAACTAACATCAATAAGTAAGATTGACATCATTTTAATATCTTAATCAACATCAGTTATAAAAAATGATATCGGTTAGATCTTAGTTAGCCAAAATAATTGATGTTAGTTGTATATAACTGACGTCGACCACTGTGTTTTTCCAAAAACACAGACTTGAGTGCTATTTTTTTAAAGTTTATGATTTCAAACTAAAAAGAGATTCAAAGCTAAAGGACATGCTAACATTTTTGCTACAGGACCAGGCTTGACATTTGATCAAAACATGTTGACATTTAATGCCTGATGTGACTAGATGCATCTCACACCTAAAAGAGATCCTTTTACAACTCTAAAATATTTATTTAAGCCTTTAAAACTCTTGAAATTTGATTTTCTAACTTTATTTTGCCATTTTTGTTTGCCACAGTTTTACACAATAACCGATGTTAGCAAGTATTGTCGACATCGATTACCTACTTAACTAATGTTAGTTAGCAAAACTGACATTGGTTAGATCTTAGTTAGCCAAAGTAACCAATATCAGTGGTAATAACTGATGTCGGTCACTGTGTTTTTCCAAAAACATAGACCTGAGAGCTACTTTTTCAAAGTTCATTATTTCAAGCTAAAAAGAGATTCAAAGCTAAAGGACATGCTAATAATTTTGCTACAGGACCAAGCTTGATATTTTTTCAAAACATGTTCAAATCACCTTTGCACACTTAAAAATCAATTAGGAACCTTGTTTTAGTGTTTAATAAAGAATTTAGATGTTTTTGGTGAATGTTTTCAAAATTTGCAACTAAGACCAAGGGGTCAAATGATCACCACTAAATCTTTCATTTGGGATTAAAAATGAACTCACCTTTTTGAAATCTTTTTGTATTTACTTAGTTGTTTAGATTAGATTTTGTTTGGTAAAAAGAGGAATGTTATGTGTATGCTCTTCCATTTGTCCCCTTTAGGGAACCCTTGGAATCAAAAGTGTCATTCTTATTGCAAAAAGCCTAGTCCAAGGCTTAGAAAGAATGTCATCTAAAACACTCCCAAAAAACTTGTCAAAGTTTGGGTGACCTTGAAATTGACCCTAAAGTCTTTCTATTAGTATTTTATTTTCATGAAAACTTGGATTGCAAGGGGGACTTCATCACCTCCCATGATTTATTTAGGGAAGCTTTAACCCAGGGTTTGATCTCTTGGCATTAACTTCATTTGAATCCTTTGGAGTTGCACATGCGATGTATCTGCATTTGGACATCTCACTACACTAAGAAAACAACATGATGTAGTGGTTATAAAAAGGACTAGACTTTTTTTACAATTAGCCAATGCTATAGTCACCCATGCTTGTCTTTTGCATTGTTTGACATGAAAGTCATTATGTAATTGATTCCCTTAAAATGATCTAAACCTTGCTAGTTTAGTCAAACCTATTTTTTCATACCCTTGCTAGAATTTGGATGATTATACTTAGTGTATTTTGGTCATTTTTGCTTAGTATGCCTTGAGACTAGAACTTGTTTGTTTATTCATAAGCCATGTCAAAACAATGCATTTGAGTTGAAGGGTAGTGTTATATCAGCCAAATCATGTCAAAACATTTTGAGCCTTTTAAGTCTTTAAAGCATAACACTGACCACATCATTCGAGCATGCTTATGCTATTAGGCTACTTAATTTGTTTTAAGACTTGTTTCACCTTGTATCAAAAACCATTTGTTTCAAACCATTTTGTGTATACCATTTAGACCTTTGTATTGTGTCATCATGATATCCAATCTTGTCTAGCTTGTTTGGTTAAATCCTATTTTCAATGTTGATTTTTCAATTAACCTTGTCAAGTTTGGATCCAAACATTGATTGATTTTTGTTTAGGCTTCAATTTGTGGGGCTAATACATAGATCTCTCTTTTGGGTTACATAACTTCAGTTAATTGATTAGCCAAACTTGAAAACTATTGATGGTTTGTTTGTTTAAATCCTATCATCTTCATTGTTTGTCCTTTAATTTGGGAGAACACAACCTTTCTCAAAGAGCCTTTTATCTTATGCCTTATGCAAATTGATCATGTTTAAGTTTGATTCTGTGTGATGGGTTTATGTCAAAGTTGTTTTTGAACTTGTTAAATTAAATAAAATCACATATGCCTATTTGTTTGAGCCTATTTTTTGATTCCACATTTGGACAAAAGACCTAGCAACTCAACTTTTCCCTTTCCTAGTTTAGACCTTGTTTGGAACACTTTGACCTAGACCTTTGGCATGCCAATTTTTATTCAAATGCTTGACCTTTTGTGTGTATGAAATTTGATGTTATATGTTTGACATTGGTTGTTTTATTTCAAGTCTTAGCACAAACCATTTTAATGATACAACTTCACTTTTAAACCACATTGGAGATACAACTCCACCCCTTCGACCAAGTTGGACCAAGTTTGAACCATTTGTCCTTTGGATCATTTTTTAGAGTTTGTAGAACTCTAAACCTTTTTTTTTGGAGATTTCATCATTTATGCATATATGTCTAGCTATGCTTATGGTGGAGTCAAGTAAAATCCAACTTATGATAGAATGGCCACACAAAATCTCACTAGGAACCCCTATAGAGAAAGATTTTCTAAGGAGTTTTATTATTCTCCATATAATACTCCATATGGGGAACATATTCAAAATCCACAAAATCCAAATTGAGACCTTGATTGGCATGAAGAGGTTTGTGAGGAAGACTTTGAAGACCCAACTACAGATAATGTTGTTTGAGATACGAATTCATACCCCCTTTTCAATAGTTAGTACATGGAACATAGTCAAGAACCAGCTTATGAGCCAACTCATGACTGGGATGATATGGTTTATGAAGAGGACTTGGATGCCTTGGATTATGTGAGTAATTAGGCTCTACCACATCATACCATTTCTATTCCATGACCACAATGTCATACCATTCCCATACCAAGACCTCATCCTTTAGTTTGCGCGAGCAACCAAGCTCCACAATGCCCAATAATATCTATACCAAGACCTCATCCTTTGATTTGTACAAGCAATAAATCTCCACAACTCCCCTTCATCATTCTAGGACCTAGTCCTTTAGCTTGTGTGAGAAATCATGCTCCACACCACCCTATCGTTACCATCTCAAGACTTTGTCCTTTGGTTCATGCAAGTAATCATATTCCCCAAGGCCCTACCATTATCCAATCATAGACCATTCCTTGTCTAGTACCAATCCCATCTAAACCTCAACCTATCTAATCCTTCAAAAACCAAGCTATGTTCAAAACTAGTATTTTTTAACTCATTAGAAACCAAGGCCAAGAGAACCAACCAATTTGAGATGTTTCTATCGAATCAAGAACTTGTGATAAGTCAACCTATGATGAATCACCTATTGATCCTATACCAATTGTCAAGGAGTCTCACACTAATAAGCTAGTCTTTGCTAAGTCACTTCTTAATGATTATAACCACCTTTGGGAAAATCATTACCTTGACCATGTGCCTATTTTTTAAGAGCCTCATATTGACAAGCCAATCTCTAAGGAGTTATCTCTTGACTTATTTCCCATCTTAGAGGAGTCTCACTTTGACAAATCAATCTTAGTGGAGCCCATCATGTCATTATAGGTTGTTACTTATCTAAAAACAAGAATTCAACAAGATATCATTGTAATAGAGTACCCATCAAATGAAGAATTAAAATTAGAGTTAGGTTCTATTCTTGAACCAACATCAAATTTAGCATCAAAACCAAAATCAACATTAGTCTCAACATTGGGTGTAGAGTCGATTGAGTCAAAATCAAATTCAAAAGAAGAATATGTTCATGGATGTTATAACATTGGTTACACATGCCTCACAAATCAATTTGAATACATTTGTGGTCCTTCTATAGTTTTTGAGGATGAGTAATTTAGCTTCAACATAAGTTTTCCTAGTATCTTATATGAGGATTGTGATGTCAACACCCATTCCATTACCATTCCACAGGCCATTACCAACAACCAAAATAGCCATATTATTGACATTCCATCTCCCACAAATTTTGATTGGGATTGATAGATTCACACTTTTTTGAACTACATCCATGGAAACATAGTATTTAAAGAAGAGAAAGGAGGCCAAGACCACATTCATATAGTAGAAGAACACTCTCCTAGTGAAACCTTTTCAAAGGTGCTAGAGGACAATCAAATTTAGAACTCAACATATTCTAGTGAAACTTTTTTGAAAGTGCTAGAAGAAAACCAAAGTCAAAATCTAATGTTCATTAGTGAAACATTCTCAGAGGCACTATAAGATAATCAAGACAAATTCATTGATGAAAACCTCATTGAGGCACCAATAGCTAAGTATAAAAGTTCTTCACTACTTGATGAAGACAAAATTGAAGATCAAATCAAAATAGCTTCCTATCTACAACCTAATCAGATGGTAACTACTCTCAAGATCAAACAACAAAATAATTTGGTGGTCCTATCGAGAGAAAAAGTCTTTATCCCCACCACAACCAAAGTTATGTTAAATCTAGCATCAGTAACATTACATGTGATTGAAAGACCTGATCTTTATTTGTTTCCCCACCATTACACATTCCATTATCATCAACCCTTCCATTTCACAATCAAACCTACCATCCATTATTTATCCTTATTTACCATCACTGATAACACTTTCCTTTATCAAGGTTATAAGGATATCTTGTCTCAACATTCGAAGGAAGTAAAATCAATGATCTATAAAGATCACAAAAGCATTCTTGACACCAAATTTGCATTGAGTTCTTGATAGAGAAATTATTTAGATGAGGTGTGGGATATAAATTAACACAATCAAGTATTCTATTTGTATCATTTGTTGATTAGGATGTGCATCTCCCCATCAATAGGAACAACAAAATCAAAAACCACACCCATGCCAAAAACATGTACCATACCATTTCACATTGCCATGTCATTGCCATTGTTACATATCCTTTTTCCATTATCACATATTCTCACCATTTACCCCATTACTTGGGGGAAACCCTCTTACCATTTTATTAAATCTATAAAAAAATATACATCTTATCATTGCATTATTATCTAGACCAAAGCCTATTTTTAGTCATCCTACCCAATCTTATTTGCTCTTGGTTAATTTGGTTCTTCTTTCACTTTTTATGAGAGGATTCTAATCAAGTTTTAATAATCAATCCAATCTATGTTTACAATGACAGTCTATGAAAGTAGTGTGATAGTTGATCTGGCAAGATATCTTTCATCCTATCAAGCTTATTTATGTGAGCCTGATTATAATTGCCTATGGGCAAATCAGTGTTTCATCAATCTTGCTACTAATTATAACCACCTATGGGAAAATTAGTATCATTGACCTATGCCATTGTATCCTAGTTATAACCACCTATGGGAAAACTAGGGGCAACACTTATTTATCATGCATTGTTGCATCACCTTACCATTATTATTTTCATTTGATTGGCCATTTGCTAGATTTGAGAACTTGTTAGGACCTAGTTGGTTTTTCAACGCCTTTTGTGTGGATGGAATTACTATGACTTGAGGTCATTTTTAAGACTATGTGGGTCATTCTCAATTCATGTTGAGGTCACCTCAGTCCCCCTTTACATACACTCTCACCATTTTGTGGGAAACTTAAGCCAAATACCCTTGCCATTTTATGAGTAGGTATCTTGTCATTCTCTAATGAGTTAAGATACCTCAAAATTCCAAAAATGTTCAAAATATTTCAAAATATAAAAATATTTGTCCTATCTAATCCTAGTCAGTTATCCTTGATCCACCTTATTGGGGTATTGTCATTGTTGGGATGCTTTCTTTTGATTTTATTTTTAGGATTTCTATTTGTTTGTTTATTTATTTATTCACTTGCCTCTTTGTTTTCTTTCAACATTGTTGCCTTGACTTAGTCTATATATGTTCGTTGGGTGATTCCTTGAGCACATTATTCTTGAGTCCATCCATATTCATACGTCAACATTGTCATCATATTTTTTATCATTGGTGCATTGTTTTTTAGTGTTTATTAGATTGGGAGTCAGTCTTTATGCATATTTTAGCCAAGTCTTCATGGTGTTCTATCATGATGCCTACCATCATATGATATAGCAAAAATCAGATTCAAGAAGGTCTACAATTAATGGAGTCATAGAATTTTCTCCTTTTTACCTTGGAAAATCCTCCCATCCCACCCTTGATCAAATTAACCCAATTAACCATTCTAGTTGTATCATTACTAATAAGGATGAACATCTCCTCATTGGTAGGTACAACTGAACCATTTTATATTGATCTATCTCATTCCTCTATTAATCTCTTTCATCATTTTATGCCCACTCATCTTTAATCTATATTCTAGATTATATCCTTGAGTTATGATTGCTAATCAGCCCTAACTAGGGCATAATCATCTTTAACTAATCGAGGCCCACTTAATGATTATAACCACCTATGGGTAAATCATTATTTTGAATTTCATTCCTAATTATAACCACCTTTAGGCAAATTAGCATCCTTTTTACATCAATGCATGAAAGCATTTTCTTATTTATATTAATCTCAACCATAGGTTAATTCCCCCTTCCTTCTTGTTTCTTTTCGAGGGACTGTCCATCAACAAATGTGATGGCCGCTCCTTCGAGTGAGCATCGTCATAGGCTTCCCAAAACCATTTGGAGCCTTATTCTTCAGCCATCATCTTTTTTTTGGCATACAGTTCATCTCTCATTATTTGAGAAGACATTTCTTTGCCTATGGTTTGCAATATCTTCCCAAATAGGGGCAAACTATAGACCCCTAAATCTAGCCACTGATAACCTCCAACCAGGCTTTTGGTCAATTTCTACTTAAAATGCACAATTTGGCCTAAAAACACTAAAATGCACTAAATGATGTGAAACTAACATAATCAAGTGCCAATTTTGGCTAGGGTATCATTAAATGGGGCAAGACAATTTATGGACCAACTAACTTTGATCAGTTCATTTCGAGTCAAAATGCTAAATTTACACCTAGGTGCTCTGGATTGCTCTTTCCTATCAAATATTTTACACAAGACATGTGCCTTTTTTATTCATTATTGGCAACATACTAAATGGGAATATATTTATGATGCATCTAACATCACCTTCCAATTCCAATCCAGTCAAATTTTGGACCAATAACAAGGCATTTTGATCAATTTGAGTAATTTATTCACAAAGTGCTTAAACATGCTTAAGAGATAATTAACCCAAATCAATGCCTAATTAATAATTCCATGGAAACTATTGAATATTTGTTTTTAGAATTAAATGTTGAATATATGCATCATCAGGTGACCTCATTTTTTGGGAAGACATCTCTAGGCCATAAATGCCACAAATATCAAGATTCATGCCCTCCGTGCCTCATCAATGCCTTCCATGATGCCCTCTATGCCTCTTAATTTCCCCTTATTCCAATTTCATGATGAGGATAATAAAAAACTTAATTCCAAAAATTGAATTAATCCTCAACCACACATCTTAATCTTGAGATGGATGATTCGGGTTGATTTTAGATGATTCAGGTTGATTTTAGACATTCTCAAAAATCTATGAATAGAGAGGCCATGAACATCATTTTTAAGCTAGTTTGGTGCAAAGTTATTATGCTAAAATATCTTCAAGGACTTGATTATTCAAATTTATAATGCCAAATTGATCCCAATCCAAGCCAAGCCTCAAGCCAAAGGTGCCAAGGAAAAGAGGAGATAGCCAAGCCTCCTTTCATGAAGACTTCATGAGCACAAGCCAAGAAAGCCACCACTACAAAGGCATTTTGAGCATCTAAGGAAGGTGAATGAATTCTTGTGTTTTCATTCCTTACTTTTTAGTTGTTTTTATCATTTGCTTTTGTTAACTAAGCTCTCCCTAGTGTCTAGGCCTAGAGATGTTATGCTATTAGTGTGTTTATTTCATTTTGTTTTCATTTTGGAACTAAAACCATACTAACCATCCTCTCTTGAGTCAAATTCATAGATCACAAATATTAAATTATACCTTTCCAATCCACCAGTCCTAATACCACCTACACTAGTATAATTGTTTCTTTTATACATATCAGCAACATAATATGCATTGTGGGCATTGTTGGCACAACATAATGAACATGGGGCTGAATGAGTTGTCTACTACTTGAGCATAACTTTTTTTTCCATCAAGACCAATTAAAATCATATGTAAAAAACACGTCTCACATTTTTTTTCTTCACAAAAACTTCATCACTACATGTTTAATAATCAAATAAAGATCATTGTTAAAATTGATACACTTAAACATCTCTTATCTGAAAGAGCTCTCACAGGTAGAATGGATAAGTGGGTCATGCTTCTCATTGAGTATCATCTTTAGTATGTCAATAAAAAATTTATCAATGGATAGGTACTTGTAGATACTTTAGTATAATCTCCTCTGGTAGATCACATACCCATCACTACAAATTTTCTAGATGAAGTAATTATGTCTATAGATGAATCTCTAGTCTGGAAGTTTTATTTGGATGATTCTTTCACCAATCATGGATCAGGGTAGGTATTTTGTTAGTCACTCCTAATATAGATCTAATTTTGAAAGCATTTCAGATAGAATCCCTTTTAAAAATAACATAATGGAATATGATTCTCATATCTAGTATCAAGCTAGCAATACAATGGGGTATTCAACGTCTTCTAGTCTTTATTGATTTGAAACTTATCATAAAATAAGTCATAGATGAATTTCAAGCCAAATTTGAAAATTTAACCCTTACAAACATATGGTGAATAGTCTCAAGTTATACTTCCAATTTATATAATTTGAACAAATACCTTAGAATAACAACATAATAGTTAATGTAATACAGACAATTGGTTCATTACTTGATCTCTAACCCAAATATAATCATTTTCTTGTGGAGCACATGATGATACCGTCATATGATACACCAAATTCATAGATACTTTGTGATATTTTTGGTCCTAGCTACCCATGGTACTATGAAATTTATGTATATCTCCATGATAACCTAATTCCACCCAATTTAACCATAATCAAAAGAAATCCTTAATCCAAAGAACATCATGTTTCATCATCCTTAGAAACACTCTATGTCAAAAAATATATGAGGGAACTTTCTTAAGGTGTTTAAATTCTAAAGAGGCAAACTTAACAATTAAGGAGGTTCATGTTAGAATCTATGGTGCTCACACAAATGGCATAATCCTTGAAAAAAATATTTTGTGTGTTGGCTACTATTAGCCTATGATTTAATCCAATTATTTTAAACATGTTAACCAATGTGTACCTTGCCAAAATTACAGTGACCTTTTCCATAACCCATAACTACACCTTGGCCATTTTACACATGGGGGTTAGACCTCATTGGCAAAATCAATCCTAATTATTCAGATGATCATAATCATATCATTACCTCTACTGAATACTTTACTAAATGGGTTGAAGCCATACCATTAACTTATGCCATCGATAAGTAAATTTCCAAGTTCATCTTGAACCACATCATCTGTCACTTTGTAATTCCATATACTATTATATATGATAATGGAAAATCATTAAAAACAAGGATGTTAAGGCCATTTTCCATACCTATCACATTAAACACAAGTATTTCACTCCCTACTACCCAAAATGTAAAGGCCAAGCCAAGGCAACAAACAAAAATATTTTAAATATCCTTAAAAGAATTGTCAATAAAGTTAGCCATAACTAGTACCTACATATTTATCTTACTTTGTCAGCATACCACATGAGCATTCATACACCTATGAGGGTAACCACATATTCCTTTGTTTATAGCACTGATTCAATCATACCCATTGAATTCTAACTCCCATCCTTACACTTATCCTTACAAAACCTAATTGATGATGAATCCTATCACATTTAACGCTTAAGTGATCTCGACCTCCTTGATGATAAAGTCCTTAATACTTAAAACTATTTACAAGTCTACTAGAATTACCTTCACTGTAGCTACAATAAGAGGATTAAATCTATAGATCTTGAAATCAAAGATCTTGTTCATAAGGAAAATTAACAGAACACTAATGTTGATCGAGAGAAGAAAGGGAATTTCAAACCCAACTAGTTGGGTCTATACATAATCATTTCAAAATCTGGATCTGGAGCTTACAAATTGGCTACAAAAGATGGAGAGGAGTTTGATGAACCCATGAACATCATACAACTCAAGTATTTTTATACCTGAGAAATTATAGTGTTGTTATAAATATGTTATATATATATATATATATATATATATATATATATATATATATATATATATATATATATATATATATATATATATATATATATATATAATAAAATCAAAAATAAAAACAAATCCATCCAAAAGTGAAAACCATTTTTATGGCGCGTTGCACAAGTACCATGGTGAAAATCAATTTTTGGTGCCATGCATAAATCCATTGTCTATATACACCCTAGTTACTTGGGGGCATCACATTACCACTTACATATATATCCATTAACCATTTTGCATCTCCTTATTCACTTGTACAAATCCCATCTTTTCATTTTACCATGATGTGTTAGTTTGAGATTTAACCTTGGCGGTTGTGTAAATATGCTATTGCTCATGTTTTAGTGACATATTATATATAATCTCAATAATACTTATCCACTCTTACAAAAAAACTAAATATATTGATCTATATCACAACATATCTTACATCTCTCCACCTATTAACCATTCATCATTCAAACATTCATTTCTTGGGAAATAAATTCATCATCTTCACATCTCTCCATCAAATTAAATCCTTAATTTTTATCCATTCCCATATTTTGAGAGCTACATCTGGCCCAATTTTCCCATTGGACTTTGTCCACGGTGGACTATGTAGGCAACACTTAAAGATATGGGGTCTTTAGGATCAGCTTGGCTAGCACCACCATCATCATCCAATCATTCCCATCCAAAACTATACAAATTTATTTTCTCATCATCCCTTGTAAGCATTTCCTCATAAATCATTAAACATTGCCATGAATATCAATTAATAAAGGTTTAACTCTACACTAAAGCATCTATGAAATCATTTGCTTAGTTTATGTGTCATTTACCTTCTTGTGTGTTTTCATTGTTATCTATTCACTTTTTTGTGTTTAGTCATTTACTTATATTTTGTGTGTACATTTATTTTATATATTGTGTCCTATTTATGTAATGTTTATTTCCTTTATTGTCATACTTTATGGTTTTTATTGTTACAAAAAAATTATTTTATTTGTTATTGCTTCTTGTGAGTCGAGATCATTGTGTATTACAAATGATGTGATTATAGTCTCCCATATCATGATGCATTAAGTATTTCACAAATGAATATTTTAGTGCTTATGTGTATCACATAATAATCATCATGGTCTTTCCATACCATTGGTGTATTTTGTCTTATGCTATATCAAATAAAGGTTGTTCAACTCTTAATCAATTATTAATGTTGGAATTACTGCTGGAACTCCAAACAAAGTAAATAAATGACATCAGCTATCTAAATCATCCATACACACATTATCCATTCCATTATATACCATAATAAATGCTATAAATATTGACATGTGCTCAATCATATGAAAAGTAGGAAATAAATTGCATATACAAATCACATCTATCCATCTACATCATCTAACATACATATAAACCTAAAACATCCATAAGCCATAACATATCCATAACACACATCCAAGGCCAAAAAGAATCATGTGTGTGTGTGTGTGTGTGTGTATCAAATGTGTCAAAGTACATAAATACAATGATACATCTCAAAAATATGTCTACATCATCATGTCATGTCTCTAAGTCTCTCCTTGACCCTCAGATGGGGAATCTGTAGATAGGCTCAAAGCATATCATTGTGATGTACTCCTCAGAGGACCCATAACATATTGACCTATCTATCCTATAGATCTCTATGAATTAATAGTTTTTCATATCCTTGCAAATGATGTCCTCCTAGAAGAGTACTCTATGAAATATGGTTCTCATTGTCCCAATGGTACCACCTACTCATAAATACTCTTATAGTATGTAACCTTCTCCATGGATATCATCTAACTATCTAATACCTAAAACTGACCTGATATTCTCAATAACTACTTCACCTCCATGATCTATACTTGTAGTGTATCTCACTCTCTTATACCTATGTCTCACCCCTGTATCATCTAGGGTCTGAGTATCTATATCATGTGTAAGTAGCCCTCCATCTCTACCACATCCCTTGAATATCATTCTATCAATATTAGATTTTAGCCTATCTAACTCAACCTATAATTTGATAATATCTATTGATATCATCTCAACATGTCTATCCCTACCACCTTTATCTCCCTACAAGCCTACTATCTTAATATCCCAAGCTCTAATCTCCTCATGTAACCTAAAAATTAATACCTCATCCTTTAGTGTAGGACTCATATTTCTATCCCCCTATCTCCACCTCCCTCTCCATTTCTATCAGTCACCACCAATGGATTCCTCATTATCCATCTTCCCCAACCTCTCCCATTTATATGTAATTCATCTACTCTCCTTCGGCCTCCTAGTCTCTATGCCCTACATTTTTTCCCCATATTTTTATCCTCCTCTACCATCTTATGATGGAATATCTCTCAATATCCTCAACCATAAACCCCTATTTTGTGGACATTCCCTAAATGTAACCTATAATCTCTACCTCCATGTCCTAGGTGGCACATGTGGTTATGTTATCCTTAATGGTCTCTATTGATCCCACCATACTACATAGTCATCTATCATACTAGCATCCACCACATCCTTCCTAACATGGAAATTCATTAAATGTAGTTGTTCTTAGCTCTACGATGTAACCCTAGAGTTGGTCCTTGCACGTCAATGTGTTCTCTTATATAATGATCATGCAAATACATGAGGACATATTGGGATACCCTATCTGATTTCAAACTACCTCATCACCCTATCCAATCTATATTTCTCAATAATGTAATCATGATAACCAATAATATAATACTAAGTCATCACATAATCCAAGTGTCTCACACACTCTCTCCAATGTGGATCAACCTATTTTTATGGAATCCATGCCACCTAATTAGTTCCTAGCTCATCAATCACCCTTTTATAGTAATCCACATCTCCTAAATGTGTCCTTTATAACCCTATAATCATGTGTCATTGTCACACCTTGTCTCACTCTTTAAAAACTGCATTAGTATTAGTAAGAGGAATGAAACTAATGATTATTAGTTCCTTGTTTTTTTGTTATATTTAAACATGTATGATTTATAGTTAATAATTTTACTATTTTATTTTATGATCAGTCATGATTAGATGATATTTGCATGTGCATTTGGAATTATTATATTGTTTTATATCAGAATCTTATATGTATGTGATTTCATTTATGAATTAAATTGTAGTTTATAAATGTACCTACATTTTTAGTACTTTATTATTTTGTTATAAGCTCATACTAACTACCTTTTTTTCACTAAGGTGTTTGTAGGATTGTCCTACCCTCAAAGAGTGGAACAAAGGTAGAGTATCGTAAAGGAGGAGGATGTAAATATCGACATTGGAGATAGAAAGAGTTGAACTAAACCCACACACACTACACTCTTGATCATTGAAATGAATTTAATGATAATGGTGTTTTGAAACAATATTGAGTGTTTACTTTTCATTACTTTTCTTTGTGGTTAATAATGCATGTTGACATTGAATCTAAGTTGGTTATTTATGTTAGATGCTTTTGATTAACATAATATGTTAATTTTGTGTATTGATTATTTGTATTTCTATAAAACCTCTATATGGAATAAACCTTGCTGAATTATACCAAAATTATACTTGTGGTAGACTATTTTATACATTTCAATTCATATGAGTATTGGGTGTTTAGTTAATATTGTACAAGTTTCTAAATTTATATACCCCTTTTGGTGACCTAGGGAGGTGAAAATAGGGGAAAAGGGCACCCAAGCAAAATTATCTCAAATAAGTTGTGTAACTTAGAAAAAATTAGGTTTTGATTTTGTAAAAGGTTCTAATAACTATATTTCCATGCACTTTTCAAATCAAAAGCAATTAGGTTTTCTAGTGCTATGATTTTGGGTTGACTTCACCATTTGGTAAGAGGAGGAGATCTTGCATGTGGTTACCATGCCTAAAAATAGGGTTATGTATTGCAAGTGAATAATAATGGGAGCATATCATGCATGAGTGAATTCAAGTTTCATAATAAAAACCTCATTGTATTGTAGGAGAACTTAAAGGCCATGCAAAATATAGAGGTGGAGTGGAAATAGAATAAGAAGGAAGATAAAAGAATGGAAAAAATAAGGGGAAAAATAGAGCATTAGTAGGAAGGAAGCTACTAATAACTACATTCAAACAATGTCCATTGCAGTAACCAGGTACGTCAAGCTTTGAATTTATAAATATAAAATACATGGGTTTTGCTTTGTAAACCTAGTTTCTATTTGAGAGAAAAATAATAAATGTTTGTTTACTTGGGTTAGTGTACATCTTGTTTGAATGTAAATGTTGGTAGATCTCTTTGGAGATTTTTAGGGGTTTCATATTTATAGACTTTGGGATAGAACTTGGTTCCATCCACATGCCTATAAAAATGATATTGAAGCTTTTATTTAAAGGAAATGCAGGTATAATGATTGGAACCACCTCTTTGACATACATACTCTACGAATACTTGACTTATGCATGACTTGGGAGGTAAAATATTGGTTTGTTTTTGTATAGTGTGACTTTCTCTTGGTTTTTAAGGAACCCAGTGTCCTCATTTCATCCTTGATGAGTAGGAACCTAGGAAAGTTTATTAATCAATTTGCAGCTAGAAGAAATAGTGATAATATGTTCTTAGTTAACCTACAAAATTGCTAAAAAATTAGGGACTTCAATTTAAATTATTACCTATAGGTGTATACCCTATGCATGATTAATAGATGAATAATTTATGAAAAAGAGTATTTGTCTACAGCGGTAGTTATGTTTACACAAGTGAATAATGCATATTTATTGAAAGAAATTTTATATAGACCTATGTAATATGAATGTGAGTTGTAGAATTTTAATTCAGAATATGTATTGGTAGATGATTGGCTTCTAGAACTTGTGCTAGTTGTAATATATATATATATATATATATATATATATATATATATATATATATATATATATATATATATATATATATATATATATATATATATATATAAAATAATGATATAGACCATATAGGTAGAAATGCATTAAGGAATCATCAAATGGAATACTAATTTCATTTTGGTAAAATCATATATATATATATATATATATATATATATATATATATATATATATATATGTTTATAATTGTATCTATTCTTATTATGGAACATAATCTTGGGTATAGGGATGCAAATCTTAAATTAGACTGCACTTTTATCATTCTTTTCCATTTGAATTTAAATGCATACATACATGCATGTGTGTGTGTGTGTGTGTGTGTGTGTGTGTGTGTGTGTGTGTGTGTGTGTGTGTGTGTGTGTGTTGGAATAATTGATTTGATGTTTGGCAGATCCATACTACCATCTTAAGTTTGTAGTTGTACTTTATTTTCTAATTACTCTCATATTAATGTATTTAGGATGAAGGTAGACCATAATTATGTTATTAGTATTTTGAACTAGATATAAATGTATATGCACACACACATATGACTAAGTGTAATACAAGAATAGATTGTACACCTTTGTGATCCAATTGAGTTTAGAGACATTGTCATTATGAAATACAAGCATATTTGTAGGATACAAACATACATTTGATCAAAATTAAATAGATTGGCCTTTTGGGAGTGGTTATCTTAGTTCATTGATCTTACTTTTAGCTGTAAATAAACTTAAGAAATAAGAAATCTTGGTAGGATTTTATACTCTAAAGTGTGCCTTCAGGTGTTTACATTTATTTATATGGATTTCTTTGACAACTATAAAATAGTATGGTATAATATACATATAATATACAAAGGTGTGGAGTATGTATTTATAATAGTTAAAATATAAACCTTACATGGTTAACAAATTGTCAAGTGAGCATCAAAGGTTTATAGTTGGTTAGAATTTTAATATGGGAATTAGTAGCCTGTCTTGTATTAGTAAGAAGTCATTGAGTACGTGCAAATGAAATAATTAGTGTTCTATTAGATCCTATGCTTAAGTTATTTAGTATTAAAAAATTAAATGTATATATATGTCAATAATAGTTAAGTTATAGGAAAAGAATGTGATTTTTTGTGAAAGATGGATGCTTTTTGTCACATCCCTATTTTACCTTATGATTTATAACCTTTGAATCTATGGATTAGTATGGTTATTATTTGATGATCATTGCTTTGACTTGAGATTTATGACATATATTGGTATGAGACATTGATATTGTTGATTAATATACATGATGTGGTAGTTATATTTTATTATTTTGCACATTGAGGATGTATATTTGTTAGTTTTGAATCATTGGTTGATATATATGATGACTCAGACTAACTATCTACTTGTTGTGAGGTGGATGTGAGATTGATCCTACCCTCAGAGATAGATGAGGGAGAGCATCATTGGAGAGGATGGGCTAGATGGGATGATTGGGTGATGACAAAGAAATTGCTAGTAACCCTATACACATGCAAACTAAACTTTAAATGTTATATGCATAAAATTATAGTGCGTAATTAAAAAAATATTGCATGTGATTATATTAGTATGTAAATTTAATTCTTAAAATGCATTGGATTCATTTAATTTGATTCTCTTGGTTTTCAAAAATAAATCAAGAAAAGAGATAATTAATTGTTATATAGATATTAGTTATTGAAGATACGGTTATCTTATAATAAGAAAAAATTATTAACTTAATATATTTTAGTTAAATAATTAATTATCCTAATGTACTAATTGTGAGTAAAGACAAACTAAGCTTATTCTTGCATGAGATTGCATTGAAATTTAGGAAAATAGATATAATTATTTAATGATTCAACCTACACTTATGTTAAGATGACTTAGAGAATTATGGTGTAGTGTTTTTAAATAAATAAATTAAAATTTTTTAAATAATAATTGTGAAAGTTGGAAAAATATAAGACTATGATTTGTAAAGAAAAAGATAAATACAGAAAAGTGAAGTTAATGGAGGATAAAATGCCACGCATAGAAGGTAGAAAGGGAGATATGGCATGTAGGAGATGGGGCACAACATATAGAGAGATAATTAGTTCTATAAATTAACCCTATTGAAATTAAAAAATTAGACAAAGACATGGGAAGAAGCAGGTAGGAGTTGGAGAAAAGTGGAAGAAAGAAAGAAAGAGGGAGCTTATTCTTTTTCCAAAGAATTTTCTTCAAGGTAAGTTTTGTAATTGAAAATTTTATGTGTAATATAATAAGTATGAATTGATTTAAATACTAGTATGAAGAATGTATTATATTTATTATGGTGGATGAGTTATCATTATATTATGACTGCATTCCAAATAAAGATATTGAACTACAATATAGAAATCCTGAGGCATTGAATAAGAATGCTAAGTATAATTAATTAAAAAGTTGAATATATAGTTTGAATTTACTGTGTATATATTTTTAAAATGCTCTGAATAAAGAATAAATTGTTGGATCTAGAAATACAACACTGAGTAAACAATTAATGAAATGTTGAGTTTATTTTTAAAATGCTTAATGTTTTTTTAATGCCAAGTTTTTTTATAAAATTGAAATGCCTTGTATAGAATTGAAATGCCAGGTTGTAGGCTTGTGTGAAGTTTTATAGGCTACTTTATATTATTTGACAAAATTTCATTCATGTAAGGCTAGAATTTCATTCTTATTTAGGCTTGCATGTTACTCTGGTATTGTATTCTTATGGTCAGTGCCCCACCTTTTTAGACCAATTTACCATCTAAATAGACCTATGTCCCAATTAGATTTATTTTGTATTCCATTCTATAGAACTTACGTTTCAATTGAATTACTTGCATCACTAATTTTTTGAGCTAATATTTAATATAGTAAATCATGCATATTGTCTTTAGAATCTTTCATTTTGTTTAGAGGCCTGAATTTTATTTCTTATACCTGTGTATTATTTTTAAATGACTGCATTTCAACTTTACCCTGCATCCTTTTTGTTATACACCAAAAAATCATATTAATGGGATGTGTTTCCTTTAAGACAGGGCTACATCTTATTGCTTGAGCTCGAGTTACATCATATTGGAACATTGAGCCTAATTTAGTAGTGTAGAGTTATTTTAATAGAAACACTGAAGTCATTTTATTGAAAGACTAAGTCTTTAATTTTGAGGAATGAATATATAAATTCAATGCTAAGTATTTAATTAAGCACAAATTTAATTTAAATTAGAATACCTAATTCATTATTAGAATGTTATGTACATATATTAAACTGCCATGTATATATTTTAGCTACTATGAATATAAAGGCTAAGTCTCTAATATGGGATGTCAAGCCACAAATTAAAGCATTGGGTAATATTAATCAAAATGCCTAGTCTCTATAGTAAAGCATTGTGTATTATAAAGTGTTGTGTTAAGTAAATCACTAAGTTTAGTGTTGAGTCTAAAATGAAAATGTTGAGTTTAGCGCTAAGTGGTTATATTGAAAAGCTGAGTATAAAGTCAAATGTTAAGTTTTAATGATAAGGCTGAGTAAACATCGAGTTATAGATATTAAAATGTGGAGTTTTATATTAAATTGTTGAGTCATTTATAATTAAAATAAAATATATTTTTCATAATGTAAGATCGAATGTCCAGTGAAACATTAATTTTTGCCTCAAATTTATGAGTTGTGTTACCAGTTCGAGTTGTCTTTTAAATTATAAGTATGTGTCCATTAATGGAATGTCATATTCACATCTTCCCTATCTAATACTAAACTTAATCATATAAATTAAGATTTATGAAGGTAATTTATGCCTTGAATGTCGAGGCCAACCATCATATCTACACCTTCTAATTATAATTGCCTTGTGCTATTTATATCTCCATCATATCTTTGTTATATCATGATTAGAACCATAAATAAAGACAATACACTTTAGATTCTATTGTGTTCTCATGATGATGATGATGAGTCATCAATGACTTTTCAAGATGCTTATTTTGCTCGTATAATCTATGTCATATTAATTGGTGAGATTTTGTCAGATAGTATAGTGAGATATGACTATTTATCTTTGTAAGCCTTTTCTATATGATGATTGTGCTTAGATTTTTATAGTTTTAAAGAATATTTCTATGTTTTGGGTAAACTATAGCAAATTTAGACATTTATATGGTATTATTATTATTACTTATGTTTAATTAATACTATATCCTATATGATACAATTATATGGTCTAAATCTATAATATAGCTTTGCTTAGAATGTTAGTAGAGATAAATAGTATATCTGTAACATAGTATTGTTATGAAAACATGTCAGTAGGGTTAAATTCTATAGTGATATGTAAATATGAAAACTTATGTGCATTATATTTTGTGAGAGTATTTTATATACAATTGATTAGATTTTTTTAGAATAAAATAATGCATCATGATGTGTGCCTTGAGATTATGTTTTCATATGATTATTATTATGTAGTATAGTCTAGGGTATACCTAGATGGTATAAACATGTACTTGATTGTTCAATAGTTATAGTGTAAGGTTTATTGTTCATGTTTGAGTATAGTGCTCATGAAAAATGAGCTATGATAGTATGAGATATCATAGAATACTTCAACTTAGATGTATATGCCTGGATGGTACATATTGTAGTTGTATGTCTAGTCTCATATAAGTTGACTGATTAAATGTGTGCGTGTAGATAACCTTGAGAGTGTAAAAGAATGTTAGGCAAAAATTTATGTATTTATATGACTTGATTTTTTATATATACTTGATTGATTAGAATCTTATGGTTCTATGTATTTAAGACTATTTATATGGTTCATAGAGTAGAAACTAGTAGTTATGTTTAGAACACTAGACTATGATATTATGGGATATCATGAGGTGTCATTGTTTGGATCTTATTTTTAGTAGTTGGGAATATACATTTTAATATGATTTTAAAACATACTCAGGTGGTATAAACTATATGAATTATTTCATGTATGAGTTAAATAATGTATGTTGGGTTGTTGGAATAAGAATATACTTTGCTTTCTCTTATATTTAACATGTGATGCAATATGATTGCTAAGAGGATGTAATTTGAATGAATATTTTAAAGTTATATATTACATTATATATGATTATAGTAGAATCCACATTGATGATGTTAATAAGTAGTGAGATGAATTCCACTAGCCTAGGTAGCACCACCATGTTAGAAGTAGATAATCCAATCAAGTGGTGTGTGATGAAATTGATTGACCTGGATGATTGTATTTTATTTGAAAACTTTGGTCAAAGTAATATTAGATATACATTGTCATTTCATATGTTTGATTTACATGTTATGAAATATCATGTTTGAAATATATTTTCTTTATGATACACATCATGTTGTATAAATCTTACAATGCATGAGGTACTAACACATTTTATTATAATCTCACAGTGTTTTATCTACTTATCCATGAAGGGAGGGCCATTCTCTAATAGGGGATTTTTGGTCCATGTTTGGTGCAGAAAAACACTCAAATGATGCTCTCTCTCCTCACTGTAATACTTACCTAGAGGCAACACTTGAAATTATCAATAATACACAAGTTGGTTCGATTTGCGCTCCAAATATCTTGGTATTTATTTATTACATTAAGTTGAATGCTTAAAAGAAATTTAATTATAATATGTATTTTTTATATTTGAATAAAAAATTTATGTATTAGTGGACCAATCGTAGTTGTGTCCTAATGTATTTACTTTCTTTAGATTTGTAAGAGATATATATTATACTCGGTGTTTGAAGTACTATTATTCTTAGTTATAGATTGGATGTTATAATGTATTATTCTGTGGTATGAATGTTAAGTAGATTGTTTTGAAAAAAATTACTACATTTTCTAATTACAACTTGAAGGGTTGTAACATGTGGTATCAAATTTGTGGCTCGAATTCTAGGACCTAATGAGTCCATTAACATTTTTATATGTTTCTATTTATCAGAAAGGAGAATTGTGAAAATATGTTTGGTACATTGAGTGTGCCTTAGAGCATTCATACCCCCTTAGATTTTTTAAAGGGTTGGTTTACCGAGTGTCTCATTGGTGATGGTTTTATAAGGTGTATGGGTAGGAGAGTGCATACCTTAGTTTTTGAGTTGTGAACAAGAGTTTCCTACCATATTTTTTATCTTTAGATTGAACACCTTGAGTGTGATTATGTATTTATTGAATCACCTTCACCATTTGTGTTTGTGTATTGTGAGTGTTTTAAACAAAGCATGGGTTGCTTCCCACTTAGGTATTTATGCATTAGTTTTGTGTTTTACTTACACAAATCCTAGGAGTGGGAATCCTATAAGACCATTCTAGATTGGCACCATCTAGTGCAGTGGGAATTTTCTTGTAGTTAAAAGTAGATGTATTGCTTTTGAATTCCATTGTGTTAAGAGTTTTGGATTAGCATCCTTATATTTATTTAGACTTGAGAAGAAGTGTCATCTCTCTTATTTAGCTTAGAGGTGAGTTTTTATTCTCTCACTCTCCTCTTACATAATATTAAGCTATTGAGAATATTCATATTTTTAGGATGTTGATTAGAGTTTCCTTAGGTAGAAACTTATTTCTAAATTGTTTTTTTAATTTGTTTTTCCCTTGAGTTCATGGGATAGTGTTTTCTACATCTTTTTGAGAGAAGATACATTGATACACCTTTGAGTTTAGTATTTTCTTACCAGTTATGGAAGTAGGTTATAATACTACACTTACAAGTTTGTTAAGTGAATAGTGATTGGCAAAATGGATTGCGGTGTGTCATTTTACCATGTGAGGGTATGTAGGAGATTTTTGATCTCAAATTTCCACTTGTGACTTTTTAGAGTCACTATTTTATAAAAATTGGTGTATATGACCATAAAGAGTGGCTAACATTGAATTTATATCAATTCTAGTTATTTATAATTATTATGATATTATATACCTTTGTTAGACTAATATTATTCTCTTTTTGAAGCATGTTATTTTGAAGAGTTTTATATGTACCTTACTTAGAGAAAAAGTAAGGTATAAGATGTGCAGAACATCTAAATAGTTTAAAATAATTGAGATAAACTTTTTAACTTGTTGTGTGTTATTCATGCAAGTAAAGAGACATTATCTCATTTATAAGGTTGTAAGGACGGTATGAACCTTGGCCTTTGCATGTTATGTTAATTTAGTATTATTTTCTCTTAGCTATGAATATACACTATAGGTTAAGTTGTGAATTTTGATACTAGTTATGTTTGGCTAGTGATAACTTAATGCAATTTCAAAATGATTGTAAGATTTTTCTTGTATGTATGTTAGTACATCTAGAATTATTTAGCATATAGTTTTGATTTCTATGATCTATCAGTATAGATTTGTGTTTCATTAAACTTTGTATAAATATTAGAGTTAATTAAGTCATAGAGACCTGAGGGAAGAGTGATAAATTAAGAATGTGAGTTTTATATGATAAGGTGGTATCTTACTTAGCCTCACATTGAATCAATTGTTACTAAATTGGATCTAATAGACGGACTTGTCAAATCTGAGATTTGAAAAGTGAAACTTGTCAAATTCAATCATATAAACATACACATGTATATTGTGGATGGGTATTCCATGATTTTATATACATTATTTCTAGTTTTTATTCATCATCGTACTTGTTAGGAGATCTGATTGAGTAGTAACAATATTGATATGTTATACTTATCTAAAGCTACATGGTGTAGTGATAGTATTAACATATACACATCATTCTTGCTATATTTTCTAAATACTTTTCTTCAGTATGAAAAATACACTTTCTAGGATAAAGAGATGTGTAGAGGGGTTGGAAGGTTTTGTGAAAATCTTCCTAGTCATTTGTTTTGACTTTTGTGATGATCTCATGTGTTTTTGGGAAGTTGGTTAAACTTTTGCATAGATATTATAGGTTTATCTTATGGTTTTGAACCCCTGGGTGGTCATGATAGAACTAATTAGCGTAGTGACTTTCACAAAACTTATTTTCATAATAAGAAATCTCACAGGGAAGGGTCTTATGGAACCAATACTTTAAGAATAGTGTTAATTAGGATAACTAGTATGAGTTCTTCAGGTAAAATTTTTGCAATTGTTAGCATGATATGATACTTGATACTATGTTTTATCCTATTAAAATTTGTATGTTATTCAAAAAATTTGTTTGAATAAGAATCATCAGAGTGATGACTAGTTTTAGGGGGAGAGGATGTCACTTTCTAATTTCACCCTATGATCTATAACCTTTGAATCCATGGATTAATGTGGTTATTATTTGATTATCATTGCTTTGAATTGAGTTTTATGACATATATTGGTATGGGACAATGATATTATTGATTAGTATACATGATGTGGTAGTTGTATTTTATTATTCTACACATTGAGGATGTATATTTTTTAGTTTTTCAACATTGATTGATATATATGATGACTCAGACTATTTACTTGTTGTAAGGTGGATGCAGAATTGATCCTACCCTCAAAGCTAGATGAAGGATAGCATCATCGAAGAGGATGGGCCAGATGGGATGATTGTACAATGATATAGAAATTGTTAGTGACCCTACACACATGCATATTATATTTTAAATGTTATATGCATAAAATGCTAGTGCGTAATTAAGGAAATATTGTATATGATTATATTAGTACGTAAATTTAGTTTTTAAAATTCATTAGATTCTTTTAGTTTGATTATCTTGATTTTTTAAAATAAATTAGGAAAATAGATAATTAATTGCTATATAGATACTAGTTATCGAAGATATAGTTATCTTGTAATAATAAACAATTATTGACTTAATATATTTTAGTTAAATAATTAATTATCACAATGTACTAACTGTGAGTAAAGATAAACTAAGCTTAGTCTTGCATGAGATTATATTGAAAGTTAGGAAAATAGATATAATTATTTAATGAGTCAACCTAAAATTATGCTAAAATGACTTAGAGAAATATGGCGTAGTGTTTTTAAATAAAATTAATTAAAATATTTTAAATAATAATTATGAAATTTGGAAAAAGATAAGACTATGACTTGTAAAGAAAAAAATAACTACAAAAAAGTGAAGTTTATGGAGGATAAAATGCCACGCATGGAAGGAAAAAAGGGAGATATGGCATGCAAGAGATGGGGCATAGAAAATAGAGAGAGAATTAGTTCTATAAATTAACCCTATTTAAATTATAAAATTAGATAGAGACATGGGAAGAAGCAAGTAGGAGTTAGAAAAAAGTGGAAGAAAGCAAGAAAGAGGGAGCTTATTCTTTTTCCAAGCAATTTTTTTTAAGGTAGGTTCTATAATTGAAATTTCTATGTGTAATATAATAAGTATGAATTGATTTAAATACTAATATGAAAAATGTATTATATTTATTATGGTGGTTGAGTTATCATTATATTATGACTATGATCTAAATAAAGATATTGGACTGCAATATAGAAACATTGAGGCATTGAATAGGAACACTGAGTATAATTAATTGAAAAGTTGAATATATAGTTTGAATTCACTATGTATAAATTTGTAAAATGATCTAAATAAGTAATAAAACATTGGATCTAAAAATAAAACACTGAGTAAATAATTAATGAAATGTTGAGTGTATTTTTGAAACACTTAGTGTCTTTTTAAATCCAAATCTTTTAATAAAACTGAAATGCCTTGTATAAAATTAAAATTCTAGGTTGTAAGCCTGCATGTAGTTTTATAGGCTATATTATATTATTTGATAACATTTCATTTATGTAAGGCTAGTGTTTCATTCTTGGTTAAGCCTACGTTTTACCCTGTATGGATTGCATTGTATTCTTATGGTTAGCATCCCATATTTTTAGATTATCATACCATCTAAATAGACCTGAATCCCAATTAGATTTTATTTATATTCCATTTTATCAAACCTACATTTCAATTGAATATCCTATGTCACTAATTTATTTAGCCAAAATTTAATATAGTAAATACTACATATTTTCTTTAGAATCCTGCATTTTGTTTAGAGGCTTGAATTTTATTTCTTAGACCTGTGTCTTGTTTTTAAATGACTACATTTCAAATTTACCCTACATCATTTTTTTATACATGAGAAAATCATATTAATGGGTTGTGTTTCCTTCAAGACATGGCTACATCTTATTGCTTGGGCCTGAATCACATCATATTAGAATGATGAGCCTAATTTGGTAGTGCAAAATTATTTTAATGGAAATACTGAAGTCATTTTATTGAAAGGCCAAGTCTTTAATTTTGAAGAATGAATATATAAATTCAATTATAATTATTTAATTAAACATAGAGTCAATTTGAATTAGAACACCTGGTTCATTATCATAATTCTAGGTAGAACATCTAGTGAATATCTTATGTTAGGAAGTGATGGGTAGGAGAAGAGCAGTAGTGGAAATTTTAAACAAGAGAGATGGGGGATCTACAACCTGATCATCCAATCCTAGTATCAAAATATTTGGAAATGGAGTCATTGGGGGAGGTACATGTCTCATCAAAAGCTTCAAATAATCTAGAGTTAGTAGACAAGGAGAATAATCGAGGTCAATAGAGTCTTTCTTCCTCTCCTGACAAAGGTAAGAAGCAGACCTCTTAGGCTAATTTGGTCATGAGTGAATGTCATTAGTTTATTATTTTTTATTCTCTTCTTGTCCCCATAGGGGAGTGTAATGAGGTAAGTCTAGAGGTTCTAAATGGCATTATTTAAAATATTAATTCCTCTCTTTCCAACTTCATTTTGGCAAAATTAAATGACTTTCACCCTAATATCGACTCTTTTCAAAAATGGGATAATCTTAAATGGAAACCCAAAGGTCAGATTGACATTATTGTCATGCTTAGGAACTTTTTCTTGATCAAATTATCTCATCTTGAAGATACTCTTAATAATCTCATGGGTGGTCTATGGTTCATGGGAAAATTAGTAGTCTACCTACACAAATGGAAGGCATGACTTAATCTCAATTGTTTAGTTTCGGAAGACATTCTAGTTTGGATCAACCTTCTTGAACTCTCACTAGAATTTTAGGCTCTAAAAGTTATTTTTTTTATTGTGAGGGCCTTAGGGCAATCCATATCCATCAACTTGGTAACATGTTTCAAAAGGCATCTTCTGATGGCTAGGATTTATGTTTTAATTCCAATAGACAAACCTTTGATCCACTCCATCAAAATTAAATCCAAGTATGGCACCTGGATCCAAAAAATTAATTTTAATAGAGCCCAAGATATTTATCAGACTTGTAACATCCTAAGCCACTCCTCCAAACCCTACCCCTAGATTAATTATCCTCTTGTTCCTCCCTCTCCATCCTGGGTTAGGAAATCTTATTCCTAGGCTCCCTCCTCTCCTCCCCCTAATCCATGTCTCCCCCTTCACCCCTCTAAATCCCCCCTTGTCCCCTCCTCTCAAGGCCTCCTCCCCTCCCCTACCTCCCTCTCCCCTCTCTCCCCTCCCACAAACTATCTCCATGCTCCCTTTCCCCTCCCGCCTCCTCCTCCTCTCATTTTCCTCCCACATCCCCTCAATGCCCAGCTCCTCCTCCCCCTCACCCCTTCCCCCATCTCCCCAGTTTCCCCCTTCTTGGTCCCTCCCCTTCCACTCCTTACCCTAATCTATCCTTAACCCCATTAAGCATTGAGAAAAATCCTTTTGTAGCTTCGTGAGTCCCCTCTGATCTCAATATCCTTAGTCCTCCCTACATTTTTTAGCCTCTATCTACCCCCCCACTTCCCCTTACCTCACCCAGTCCTGCTCTTGTTCCCTTATTGTAGGACATTTTAGCTAAGGCCACTTTTGCTTCTCCATCGGGTTCCCCTCTCCCTTTCCATCCCCCACTAGACTTTCCCCCTCTTATCTCTTCCTACCACTTGCCTAGTGTTTCAACCTTTTTAGATGTTGATCTAGTCCTACAAGAGATTCTTCTCCAATCTTCACCTTCTTTTTCTAGATGTGAACCCAGATACCTCAACTTATTAGAAGGTAAAAGCTCCTCATTTTCCATTAGAGAAAGTGATGGTTCAGTTTAGGATGAGGGAAAGTGGGAAAAAGTCCATAACAAAAAAGGGAGGAAAAAACTAGAAGTTGGGTGTGAACAAAAATCAAAAGGTAGACCCTCTTCCTAGAGCTCTCGACATGAGGAAATAAATATATAGGTGGTAAACAACACATAGATAACCCTCCATCACTACCCCAATAGTAAGAGATAAAAGTCCTTTCCTAGAACATAAGGGGTCTAAATAATCCTACTAAATAGAGACTACATAGAAACCTTGTTTTGAAACACAAGCTGTATATTCCCTTGTTATAATAAACCAAGATGTCTATAGACAAAAATTTGAATATCAATTCAAATAATTGGGGTAATTCATTTTGCAATGGTAATAGTGCCAGAGGAGTGTCAGGTGGTCTAGTAGTTTTTTGGGACCCTATTGTCATTAAGGGAGATCACCTCCTTACCAAGGACAATCATATCTCTGTTTATTTCTCTAATACTTAGGATAAGAATTATCGGATCCTTACAAATGTGTATGCCCTAAATTCTAAAACCAAAAAGAAGTTGTGGGATAATCTTATTAAGATTGAGAACCAATTTAATAATTTTAATTGGGTGGTTGTTGGAGACTTCAACTCTCCTCTATTTCTGGGGGAAAAAGTGGGGGTCAATCACTACTATGACAGAATGGTTTATTTACATGATTTCATTACCAATGTTGATCTGCATGACATGGAACTCAAAGGTAATCAATACACTTGGTCAAACAAAAGGATAGGTGATAATCATATCCAAGTAAGATTGGAAAGATTCCTAATTCCTTTAAAGTGGATCCATTCTTTCTCCTCTTTCCTCTTGTCTCTTCCTAAGATTGAATCTAACCACACTCCTCTAGTGTTCTAAAGTGACAGGGTCTCTAAAGCCAAGGCCACTCCATTTAGATTTGAAAAAATTTGGCTTTCTAACCATACTCTAGAGGATTACATCAAGGAATGGTGAAATATCTCTATTCAATATTCGTCCATGTTCATCCATGCTATGAAACTATGACATGTTAAAAACATGCTTAAACTGTAGAATAAGGAAGTCTTTGGAAATATCTTTATCCAAAAAAACTTTGTTGAAGAATAAATTCACAAATTTGAATTGGAAATCTTAGACGTAGGCTACTCTGCTAACCTTCACCTGAAGGACAAAGAAATTCTTAGCATATTCCATAATCTAGAGGTTAAAGAAGAAACGTATTAGAGGTAAAAATCTATAAATATTTGGCTTAAAGAAGGGGATAGAAACACAAAATTATTTCATACATCTACTTCCAAAAAATGTCAAAGGAATCTTATTATGAATATCCAAGGAAAGGATGGAACTTGGCTTAAAAAGGAGGAAGACATTGTTCACCACATGGTAAACTACTTTAAATCCTTGCTTACCCACTCCCCCTATCTGGACACTAACCTTGACGATCAAATTGTCAACCTCTTTAGCAGGGTTATTACACAGGAAGATAATGATTCCATCCTTAAACCCCCTTCAGAAGAAGAGATCAAGGCAATTATTTACTCTTTAAAAGGGGATAAAGCCCTTGGGCTTGATGGCTTCCCTCCTTTCTTTTTCCAAGTTTTTTGGCAAATTATCAGCCATGAGGTCTGCTTGGTGATAGATAAATTATTCAATGTAGGAACCTTCCTCCAATATTTCAAAAACACCTTTTTGGTCCTCATTTGTAAGAAACAGGGTGCATCTAAGGCATCAAACTTTAGACCGATCAACTTGTGCTCCACTTTTTTAAAAATCTATACCAAAGTCCTTTCCCTTTAAATTAAAATATTTTTCAAAGAAATAATAGCTGAGCAGTAAGGCACCTTCATGTTTGGAAAACAAATTTCTATCAGGTTACTTACTGTTCTTAAAACCATACACTTGGTTTCCCGTTCGGACCGGCAAGGCATGTTCTTAAAGCTAGATATGAACAAAGCCTATGACTAAGTTTCTTGGCTTTTCCTTGATAAAATATTGGCTAAAATAGGCTTACATCTCTGGGTCAAAAAATTAATAGCCACTTATATCCATAACCCATTGCTCTTAGTCTTAATCAATTGGGTGCCTAGGGGTTTCTTTTTGGCCAAAAAAGGCTTAAGATAGGGGGATCCACTATCCCCTTACCTTTTCATTATTTTGGTGAAAGCTTTAAGTTGCATTATTTATTTATGGACATCTAATATCATCAAGGGAATCATTTGTGCCCTTAACACCAGTCCTGCCACTCATCAGTAATTTGTTGATGACATGATTATGATGGGGGAGGCTTTAGTTTTAGAAGTTAGATGCTTCAAGAAGATTCTTGAGGTGTTCAAAGGGGTATCCAATTAGAATGTGAATCTCAGTAAGAGCTCCATATTTTTCGTCAATACTCCATTAGATATTCAAATTAAAATTACCAAGATCTGAAGTTGTAACATCATAAATCTCCCATTGGCTTACCTGGGCATTCCTCTATTTGATGGCTTGATGAAATCTAAATTTTGGAATCCCCTCATTGATAAGATATTGGAAGAGTTGGCAAGATGGAAAGGGAGTCTTTTAACATAAGATGGAAAATTTCAACTCCTAAAGAATTCCCTTTAAAGTATACCTCTTTATTTCATGTCCCTCTTTGCCATTTCAAATAGCATTGTTGATAAATTGGAATCCATTCAAAAAACCTTCCTTTGGAGAGGTATTGAAGACAGATTTAGATTTTTGCTTATCTCCTAAAACCAAGCTTGTCTCCCAATATCTAAAAGAGGCCTAGGATTGATAAGTGTCAAAACCATGAACCAATATCTCCTAGTGAAGCAAGGTTGGAGAGTAGTTAAGGAATAAAACCAATGGACCAAAATCATCAGGGCCAAATATCTTCTCTCGAGGGAAGGGTATCAATTTTTATCAGTTACTAGTCCTAATAAAGGTTTTATTTTTTGGAAATCAATGCAGGTAGGAACAAATCTTCTTTAAAAAGGTCTCAAATGAAATGTTAGTAGAGGAAATTTGGTTGAATTTTGGAGTGACCCATGGATCTTGACCCCTCTAGAATCCACTTTTTAAGACCCAAATTTGATATATTTTTTCAAGAATAATTATGGCCTCAAGGTTATGGTATATTGGGAAATTAGAAATGGGGAAAAGTGTTGGAAAATCCTAGGTCCAATTGGTTTAGATCAGCAACAAGTCTGCTTATTCCAAGATTTGAATGAATCCATTCAACATATTCATATCAGTCATTTCCCTAGGGATAACAAAATTGTTTGGAAACATGATCCCAGCAAGATTTACTTAGTGAAATCAGGATTATTATCTCTTTAAAACTTGGAGGAGGATTTCAACTAAAATCTCTTTGGATTAAGAACCTCATACCCAAAATCAATGTTTTCTATTGGCTAGCAACATAGAATAAGATCTTAACAGTGGACAATCTAATTAAAAGAGGACTAATCATCCCCAATAGATGTTCAATCTACAAATAGAAAGTAGAGTCTGTAGAACATTTATTCCTTTTCTATATTTTTACGTCAGCTATATTTTAGTGTTTTTTTAGTGATTCCAACATTTCATGGGTTTTTCTAAGATCTATCCTTGACTTAATCACCCAATGGAAACCCCCTTCGGAGGAAATTTTGATAACTTACTGGTAGAACTTGGTCCTACCTCACATTTTATGGGGCATTTGGAAAGATAAGAATTCATGTATCTTTGATGGTCATCAACCTCATCTTGATTCCACCTTCAAAAGGATCAAGGCTTTAATGTTATAAAATTAGTTAATCTCAGCCTCTTTATTTGACCAACCAAGCTTTCCACTCATTTTCAGTATCATGAATCAACTTAATTTGGTCATTCCTAGAAAGGTCCCAACTAAAGGTGTGGATAGATCCCTTGTCAAGTGGTCTCCTCCTATTCCCTAGTGGGTTAAATTAAACTTTGATAGGGTAGTAAAGGGGAATCTTGGCCCACCTAGAGCCAGTAGTTTGATCAAGGATTCTTCAAGGAACATCAAAGTGGATTATGTAGGGCCTCTAGGGATTAAAACTAATCATGTCTCTAAAGCTTTTTTGTCACTATGGGGTATTGAAGAGGTGATTAATCTAGGGTTTCAATTTATACACATAGAAGGGGATTCAATGAACATCATCAATTGCCTTAAAGGACTCTCCCCACCTTCCTGGAACATTTATAGAATCATCAACGATGCAAAATTGTTACTAAACCATTTCAAAGGAGTTATCATCAAGCATGTCTATAGGGAAGGTAACATGGGAGTTGAATACTTAGCAAACATCGAGGTCCTTAGTAGTGATTACATCATTTAGCATGTTGAAGAATTTCTAGATGACATCATCCAAATTATTGAAAATGAAAAAGGACACATCACACAAAGGAATGATGTTTAAACATATGATGTTAAGATCACAGGTTAAGTGAAAGGATTTTCACATGTACAAAGCTCCAATTTCCAAGGATTTGCATGAGCGATAGCCATCATGCTCTCAAACCATGTTCATGTCTATTTCTAGCTATATTTATTGTTATCTTCTTTCTCTACAAGGCACTATTCAAGCCACCTATAAAGGTAATACTCATCCAAAAAATAAAATGGGAGGGGATAGAGACTACTTTGAGCCAATTTCCTATTTTGATATCAAAAATAATGATCATGTATGGTAAAAAATGGTCAAAGGGGGGTTGGCCCCTTTAATGAAATGCCTAGTAGGGCATGATACTTCACTCTCTAAGTATTTTGATTGAAGATAGAATAACCTTGAGGTGAGAATACAGGGATTAAATATTTATATAATAAAGGAGCTAATAGGAGAGACCATTAGGATGGAATGCCATGAAGTAAAGGCATTCAAATACAAGCATCATAAGGAGGAGCTCATGCAGATTTTATTCAAAAAAGAAAAGGAAAAGTACAGGGTAAAACCCTCATCCAACAAAGGCTTCATGCATGCTAACCTACCAAGGAAATGGTTGGAGGTATGTCTCCAAATCATGTGATATATAACATTAGAAGGAAAACATATTATTCTCTATTTGCATCATTTCCTACTCTTGAATCATTTCAAGGGTCATTTTATTAGTATCCCATATTTTCTACTGCAATTATTGGAGGTGTCTATATTTAACTTTAAGAAGAATTTGGAAGTGGATTTAATTCACTAGGGCCTCATATTTATTTTGATCAAATGAGGGGAACTAATCTGGTCTAAGATCATCTTCGAAGCTATTTACATCAACAATGAGAAGGAGGAGTTAGTGGAGGAGGGAGTTAATGCCTCTCAACCAAAACTCAAAGAGGAAAATTAGGGGAATGATTTGGGGGATTCAAATGCCTGTACACATAAAAAACACAAAATTAATTTGGGAAGACCTTATTATGCCTCTAGAGGTAAAGCCATCTTGGGGGTTGATGTTAACAAGGGTGTTGAGGATTCCCTCTAGAAACTCCATACTAAAATCATAATTTAGAATATTTTATGTGGAGAAATCTTGGAGGAATTTGAGAGGCTTAGTAATTTTCTTTGTGTTAACAAATTTGTTTTTAATGATGGTAAGATCCCTGAGACCCACACCCCCAGATATGAGTCTACATAGAAGGACAAAGAGGAAGAGGACCTCTGGGTTTTTGAGGAAGATAAAAGAGGATCCCTCCACTTGAAATCCAAAATGAAGAAACTAAATAAAGATGAGGAGCATTTCATCAAAAGTCAGACTAGAGGCAAATACAACAAAAAATCCAATGCAGAGACCAAGTAACTGGTCACTTATTCTGAATTAGACTAACTCTATTTATCCCCACTACTTTAGGCTCCTTTTTGGTATTTTTGCTGACTGTTGGTTGATGTTTAGTGGTAGTTGGCTAATCTATTGGGTTATCCCTTTTATCTCACTAGGTTATTTTGTTTATTCCTACTTATCTTTTGGTTCTCTTTTGTACTAGGTATGGGCCCCTTCAACCCCTCTTTTACCTATCAAATAAAAAAATAATGTTAGGTATATATATTAAAATGTCAGTATATATTTTAGCCACTGAATATAAATGTTGAGTCTCTAATATGGCACGTCAAGCCACAAGTTAAGGTGTTGGGTAATATTTATCAAAATTCCTAGCCTCTATATTAAAGCATTGTGTATTATAAAGTGTTATGTTAAGTAAAGCACTAAGTTTAATGTTGAGTCTAAAATGGAAAGGTTGAGTTTAGCGCTAAGTGGTTATATTGAAAAGCTGAGTATAAATTCAAATGTTGAGTTTTAATGGTAAGGCTAAGTAAACACCAAGTTATAAATATTAAAACATTGAATTTTATATTAAATTTCTAAGGCATTCATAATTAAAAGAAAACATATTTTTCTCAATGTAAGATCGAATGTTCAATGGAATTTTGCATTGGATTTCTAAATTTTGTTGCTAGCTTGAGTTGTCTTTTAAATTATAATCATGTGTCCATTAACAAAATATCATACTCATAGCTTCCCTATAGAATACTAGACTCAATCATATAAATTAAGATTTATGAAGGTAATATATGACTTGAATGTTGAGGCCAACCATCATAACTACACCTTCTAATTAGAGTTACCTTGTGTTATTCAGATATATCCATTATATCTTTGTTCTATCATGATCAAAATCATAAATGAAGATAATCCACTTTAGATTCCATTGTGTTCTCATGATGATGATGATGATGTCATCAATGACTTTTCAACATGTTTATTTTGATCCTCTAATTTGTGCTAGATTAATTGGTAAGCTTTTGTCAAACAATAAAGTTAGATATGACTATTTATCCTTGTAAGTATTTTTCATATGATGACTATGCTTAGGGTTTTATAGTTTTAAATAATATCGCTATGTTTTGTGTAAACTATAACAAAGTTAGACATTTTTATGGTAATATTATTATTACTTCTATTTGATTAATACTATATCTTAAGTGATATAATTATATAGTCTAAATTTATACTATGGCTTTACTTAGAATGATAGTAGAGACAAATAGTATATCTATATCATAGTAGTGTTATAAAAATATGTCATAAAAATATGTCAACAAGGTCAAATTCTGTAGTGTCATGTAAAGATGAAAACTTGTGTGCATTATATTTTATGAGATTATTTTATGTGCAAGTGATTATAATTTCTTAGAATAAAATAGTGCATCATGATATGTGCCTTGATATTGTGTTTTCATCTAATTATTATTGTACGTTATAATCTAGGGTATACTTGGATGGTATAAACATGTACTTGATTGTTCAATAATTATAGTGTAAGGTTGATTGTTCATGTTTGAGTAGAGTTATCATGCACAATGAGCTATGATAATATGGGATATCATAATATACTTTAGCTTAAATGTATATGATGGGATGGTACATATTGTAGTTGTATGTCTACTCTTATTTAAATTAACTGATTAAATGTATATGTGCATACAACCTTGAGAGTGTAAAATATTATTAGGTAGACGTTTATGTATCTATATGACTTGATTTCTTATATATACTTACTTGATTAGAATATTATGGTTCTATGTATTTAAGACTATTTATATGGCTAGTGAAGGAAAAACTAGTAGTTATGTCTTAGAACAGTAGACTATGATATTATGAGATATCATGAGGTGTAATTTTTTGGATCTTATTTTTAGTATTTGGGAATATGTAGTTTAATATGATTGTGAAACATACTCAAGGGGTATAAATTGTAAGCATTATTCCTTGTATGGGTTGTTGGAAAGTATACTTTGCTTACTCCTATGTTTAGCATGTGATGTGATGTGATTGCTAGGAAGATGTAATTTGAATGAATAGTTTTAAGTTATATAATATTTTATATATGATTATATTAGAATCCATGCTAATGGGTAGTGAGATGGATTCTACTAGCCTAGGTAGCACCACCAATGTTAGAAGTAGATAATCTGATCAAGTGGTATGTGATGAAATTGATTGATCTAGATGATCATATGTTATTTAAAAACCTTGGCCAAAGTAATATTAAATATACATGTTGTATGATATCATGTTTGAAATATATTTTATTAATGATACATGTCATGTAGTATAAATATTACAACACACGAGGTACTAACATGTCTCTCTAAATTCTCACATCATTCTATCTACCTATTCATGAAGGAAGGACCATTCCTTGATAGGGGATTATGCGAGGGATTTTTGGTCTGTGGTTGATGTGGAAAATCTCTCAAATGATGCTCTCCCTCCCTAGTACAATACTTACCTAGATGCAACACTTGAGATTCACATTGATACACGAGTTGGTTCAATTCAAGCTCCAGAGAGCTTGGTATCTATTTATTATATCGGCTGAATGTTTGAAGAAAATGTAATTGTAATATGTATTTTTTATATTTAAATAATAGTTGTTGTATTAGTGAACCATTCGTAGATGTGTCCTAATGTATTTATTTTCCTTAGAGTTGTAAGAGATATATATTATATTTGGTATTTGAAGTACTATTGTTCTAATTTATATATTGGATGTTGTAATGTATTATTCTGTGGTATGAATGTTAAGTAAATTGTTTTAAACAAATTACTGCATTTTCTATGTACAGTTTGAGGGGTTGTAACACTTTTACCTTGTAATGCTTACAGCATGTAATGATATATTTTGATTTGATGAGTGGTAGTATGATGTAAATTTATATTTAATATGCTTTGAAATTACTTTAGGAAATTTCACCATACATGTTTCATTTGATAGCAAGTGATAGGTATATAGGGTTGTTGTCATGCAATGTATATACTTATCATCTGGTATCATATGACAAATTTTGATTCATTAGCAAAGAGTATATGTGTGTGGAATTGACTCATATTCATGAGAGATTTGAATTCTATGATAAAAATTTTTGGCCAAAGTAATGTTATAGCTAAGCTATTGTTTTTCCACTATACTTTCTAGTTTACATGTTTATGCATGATGTCATATTAGATAGAGGATTATTTTACATGGTCTATGTAATTGTCACATGTATTAATTATTTTAAAATAGATAGGTTATAATTGAATTCTTGACATCCACACTAATTTTATTTATCTCTCCATGAAGGGAAGGGCCACTCCTAGTGGGGAGGTGTGTGAGATACTGATGATTTATGCTTGGAGAAAAAATAGCCTAATGATGCTCTCCCTCTCTTTAGTTGATCAACCATTTTATAATCTTACTCACAGCTATTGCATTGATATTAAAGTTATCTTATGAGGCTCATATGTATTTTTATGTCTTATCATGTGTACTTTGTTATTTAGTGATGAAATTTAATAAGTTATATAATCTGATTTATGATTATTTAATATTGTAGTGGTTGTATTTCTTATACATAATTTTAGTTTTTGTAAACAACAGAGGCTATAAATTTATGTATAGCTATAAATGTGGATTATTTTAGTGTACTTATGTACCTTTCACTCTATTATGTATTACTTGATAAAAAATTATCCTCTACTCTATTCTAGACTATTTGAAAGCTAAATGGGTCATATTCTAACCAGTGGATTAGATATATATTTCAACATTTATTATTCCAAATGCATTTAATAGTCAAATAGTGAAACATAATGATAATTAATGGAAATGATTATGAGTAAAGTATGTGATCAAAAAATTATGTAACTTTCTATGTAACCCAATGGGGTTCTAATAGCCATCCATATGCAAATGGCTCATATGTCATCGTCCTCCTTATCTAGTTTGTATGATGCTCAATCAACAAGTTCTCCCATGCCCCCCCTACAAAAATGAAGATGAGCATATAGAAACCCCACCTATATATAACACATGGTGTAATTCAATATATAAATGATTCAATACACATGGCCTAAATGCAAACTATGTTGCACTCTCCAACATGTCTATGATCACATTTAATAAACTAACTAGAAATAATCTCCTACTCTTGTCAGGTAGCATAATGCCACTAACAACAACCATCAATACAACTATGAATGCATTTGTGTCTAAACTCATGAAATAGTTAATATCTATACTTCCCCTCACCATCATAATTATGTCCTCACCAAACACCTTATATAGTGTCACTACCTATGTGCCCTCACTTAAGTAAACCTATGTCCTTCATATGTAAATTCTCAAAATCCTCCATATGTCATCTAGTGTAACTATCATCTCACCCATTGGCAAGTGAAATGTGTTGGTCTCATTATGCCAACACTCTACCAATATGTTTAGATAGGCCCTATCCACCCATATCTCTAGAATATCAACTATGTATGCTAGCCTTGTCGTCTTTAATACCCCTACCTCGTAGTCAGTAAATCTCTCCATTAGCTCTAGAGCTCTCAAGCACCTCTCTTATGTATATAAGATTGATAATATCCCTTCCACATAATCAAATGATAATTATTTTATTTTTATTCAACTATATAATCATCTTACAATCCCCATCTATTTATCTCTCATCATTTCATAGCACATCAATTTTTAGTTTTATCCCCTTTTAATGAATTCACCATTTTCACTGTTGATTTCACTATAGTTTTAAATGATTTCACCATTCTTTATGATGAATTCACCATTATCTATGATGAATTCACCATTATCTATGACAATTTCACCATATATTTTGATGATATCACTAAAGTTATAAATAATTTCTCTAAAGTTTCCAACAAATTCACCACAAGATTGGATGAATTTTCTATAGAGGTAAGAATTTCTCTATCATCGAAGAACTTATTGCCTATATAACTGGTCTAAGTAGGGATGGTTTGAAGTTCTTCATAAATAAATTTTATAAGGTTGTAGAGGATAAAAGGCTTTTAGAGGGTTCCACAATTAATACCTTCAATTTTGTCAAAGCTAGTATTGTGCATTCCTCTCTCCCTGCTCTTTTTGATGAGGTGGCTTGTATGTTGGTAAGGTATGTGACTTTGGAGGGTAGGTATAACACTTTGTCACTTCATCATCTAGTCCTTCTAAACCATTTCCATAAGGGCCCAAGGGTTAGTCTCCTTTATTATATCTTGCAATCCATGGATGCTTCTATTCATGATTTTCAGTCACACAAATGTGCCCTACCTCTTCATGAAGGGGTTATTTTTATCTTACATCATCATTGCAACATTATCTTGATTAAAATTCTAGTCTACAATATTCCTCCCCCTCCCCTATCTGAACCTCCTGCTTAGAGAAGGTTTAAGACTAAGAATCCCAAATATCATGCCTCACCTTCTCCTCCTCTCAAGAGGGTGCTTATAAGTAGTGATAAAGGCAAAGGTTTAGCTCCTAGCTTCCACATGGATAAGTAAATTACCATTGTAGAGAGTTTACTTGACATGAGATAAGTTGATGTGGATTCTGGTCCCTCCCATCATAATCTCAAGAATCTAGACTCAAAGCCCAATTTATGCAGTTAGAAGAAAGAACCAATGAGCACAATAAGGAGGTCACACAGCTCAATAAGATTATTGATAAGAGAAATAATAAGGTGGTTAAATCCTCCCATTCTGAGACTAAGATGGAAGACATTTCCAAAATAATGAAATCTTTAGAATAAACTATGGATCATATTAGGAGTAGGTAGATTGATCAAATGGCCATACACTAGGCCATTCTGGAGTTCCTTGAGTTTCAATTTAGTCAAGTTTGCACCCTTAGAAACTTACATCTAGGCTTGTGGAAGGGTGGCACTAAGAAGACTTATGATTTAACCACCATTGACATGATAGACCCATCTCAAACTATTAATCTCAATCTATTTAATGCATTGGAGGGACTCAAGAATAGCTTCAACAAGCTCATAAAGTGAAGCTTCATTTTTTTGATGTTGTGAAATTGTTGTTGATTTGCTATCTTGGTGTTGTTATCTATCAGGTTTCTCCTTGTTATTTCCCTTTCTTGTCTTTCCTATTTTTTGTCCTTTTTTGTAGCTGGGAGGTGGACCCCACTCATCAAAAAATCACTATTATACTTATGTATTGTCTGGTCTTTAGGCCTTTTTTGGTTATGGGTTTCCATTTTTATCTAGCTTTTGAGCCTTTTTGTATGAGGTATGGTCCCTTTCAAAACTATTTACCAATAATTAAAAAAAGGACACTGGATGAATTTATCAAACCTAAAATCAACCCTATTTTTTGATGATTTCACTATTTACCCTAACAAATTCACCATAATCAATGTCAAATCATCCATTTGGTAAACAATAATATCATTTTCATCTTATTTTCTTGGAATTAAATTCTAACAAAAGTAAAACGAAAAAATCAAAAATGTCACTTACCACATCACCACTCCCCTCAAGCCTCCAATAAACTCACTCATGTTCACTATGATGCCTATCATCTAGAATCCAATCCATTTTCCCCTCACAACATAGAAAAAAATCCCACAATTCAAATCTAAAAAATCAACACAATAAAGTGAACTTGCAAAATGAATTTCAAACAACCACCCCTATCCCTATATATTCAAACCCACCATTCACATATTTTCCCTCCCATATCATTTTCTTCACCTTTCACAACCAAATTTCTCCAAAAATCATACTAAAAATTAATAAAATTACTATAAATCTCTATTTTTTCTTGAAATAATCAAATTCATAAATAATTATCAAAAATTGGATCATCTATCTTTTCCATTTTACAACTCATAACTCACCATTGGGATATGATTCCCAAATCCACTCCCATGAATCCTAGTTCCTAGGGTACCATCTGAGTATGCAGTCTATGAACAAAAAGTATTATTTTTCCAATCCTTTCTCTATAATTTACATGGCTAGGGACAAAAGCATTTTACACTAACTCCATACAATGTTTTGATAATTTGTATTAAGATAATTATCTCCATTATTGACAATTATGAATCCCTCCATCCATTTATCTTCCCTTAAATCATTTCAAGTATTCATCTACTTTCACACACAAACACTCAAGGGGGAATCATCAAGTTCATTTATAGTTATCTAGGGCAACTTTATTCTCCACAATCCTCAATGCTCTACTTTATTTTCTATTCTTTAAAACAACATTGCTTTGCAATACCATTTCAAAAAGGGTAAAATATAGACACTTAAATTTCACCATTTAGTGTCAAAATTAACTTTGACACACTAACCCTTCACTATTACCAATTTGAATTCATATTAACATAATTTACCTCCAAAGTTTAAATAACTACTTAATAATCAATTAATTAAATCATGCATGCCTATTTTCCTCTAAAACTAATTAAATGTGAATTTTACACCTCATCCAAACATCCTTTACGTTTGTCTTAATCAAATGTTGACTTATCCAACCATATTCCTTATCTTCCTTTACCACCTTATGAGTCATATTAAAACATTTTAATTAACTTGTGAGTCATCCCTTAACTTTTAACTATCTTGACCAATTCATGCTAAGTCACTCAACCAACATCTAACTCTCCCCCTTCTTCTCAACACATGAAAATTAGTCATCATCTATTCAGATGAGGAATCAAATCCAACAATTTATTATTTTAATAATTCAAAAAATATGGATTATTCTCAACCATTCATCTCATCATCCTTAAGCCAATAAATTGATGTACAATCCTCCACTCAAATCATCCACTTTCAATCTATCAAAACTCTATCAAATTATCCCTATAAATCCACTAAGATCAAATATTTGTGAAATAGCATGCTACCCAATTGCCTTTTTTTTAGAATATTTGAGTAGCCACATCAAGAAAAAAAGATAAAATCTACCATTGAGCACACAATGGAGAAGGTGATTAACACACATGCCATGTATTGTAAGTATTTCATTAGTTAGCTTTCTCTTATTGTTGTTTCTCTATCAAGATGTTAGTGTAGTTTAGGAAGAGTTAAATTACATTATTGTCTTCTTAGTCTTACATTTAAAATTTCACACTGTATAATGACTAATATTGTAATATTATTCCCTTTCTTCTAGATGTAGGCATTAGGGTCAAAGTGACAATGGGTGAAACCATAATTGAGTAGAAAACTATCCATCTTCTCATACCATGTTTGGGTAACTTGCTTCAGACAACATAGATAATGACAAATATTACATACAAGTGAAGGATATTGCATAAAGCCTTGGGGTTGCTCCATATATATCTCCTCTTGAAGATCACCATGCATAAACACACTTTTCACATCCATCTAACTTACACATAATAATGATTTTTTGCAGTGAAGGAAAGTACAAGATAAAAAAATCCATCTTGGCAACATGAAAAAAGGTTTTAGAGTAGTCAACTCCTTAAATTTTGAGAAACTTTTTCTACCGAATGTGCCTTACACTTTTTATCACAACCATCTACTTTGTATTTGGTATTATAGACCAACTTATAATGAACAATTTTCATTCCTTTAGGAAGAGGCACCAAGTCCCACACATGATTATTCATTAGTGAAGAATAATCCTCTTGCAAAGCAACATCCCACTCTATTTTACCTATCACCTCAAAAAATATTACTAGATCTTATGAAATATCATGGCTCATAAAAGAAACACTAGAAGTTTGAGAGGTAATACAACAAGGATTAGAAGGATCTCCAACTAAAGAACCAAATTAATGTATACTAATATGAGCTTACTTGGGCATAGATTAAGGAACAAGTGGTGGTGTATCAACATCATCAGGGGCATCATCAGTCTCAAGAAATAAGTTCTCATAACCAGATGAAGGAGGAAGAGTGAATGATGGAGAATTAAGTATATGTTGGCTCTACTGGAATGAAACTCTCATCAACTTTGACATCCCACTGAAAATGATATCATGAGTGACTAGATCAAAGAGGTGATAAGCCTTAACATCCTCAAATAGTAAAAAAATATTAGTGGTTTTCTCTTCTTCTCCATAGACTTGAGTTTTTCATTAGGAAAACATCCCCACGAATTACTTTCAAACATAAAATCTATATACACTAGACTTGATACTAGTCCAAACTTCTTCAGGTGTCTTGTTCCACACTACCTTATGGGGTATGTGGTTTTATATATAATTCATATAATTAAATTATTTATCCTAAAACTTAGGTGCCATATCCTTGGACTGAATAATGCAACTCACCATCTCTTTTAAGGTCATGTTTTTCTATCCCATGACACGATTTTGTTGAGGAGTATAAGGCACAATGAATTGATATAAGATGCCATACTCAATACAAAATTCCTAGAATTATTTACTCAAATAGTCCCCCCCCCCATTATGTGTGTATCTTTTTGAGTGGAAGAGATGACTACTTCTCTAAAAATTCCTTAAATACCTCATTTTTTTCAAAAAAATCACTTTTGTACTTGAGAAAGTACACCCATGTTCTTAAAGATAAATCATCAATAAAAGTGAGTACATATTTTTCTCCATAAAAAGAATGAGTGTTAAATGTCATGGGATCATTTTGCACTAAATCGAGAGGATATTTTGCTTAGGAAACCTTGCTTTTTGTAAAAGGGTCCTAGTTTTATTTTCTAGGCACACATCCCATACAAACACCATCAATATAGGAGACTTTAAGAAGATAAATTACCAAGTTTTGTATACAAATTTACTACAAATATTTGTAGTTTAGGTGGCCAAAAAATTCATGATACAATTTTCTCACTAAACCAACATGAGTAACAAAATATGAACTTGTGGAGGGTTCAAATCTTTTAAAATTGTATAGATGTGAACAAATGATTAATAACACATGTTATAGTTACATCCTATGGATCTTATAATTCTCTTATTACAACATTATGTGGATAAAAATCCTTAATATTTCTATTGATTGAATTACATATTTGATACATAAAAAGCAAATTACTAGAAATTTTAGAAACAAGAAGTACATCATTAATACACTCATCTTGCATCTAAATTGTGTTGGATCCAAAACATCAACCCGAGAATAATTGCCAACTATAATATAAGAAGTGTTAAAATTAGAAAGAGATGAAATAAGATCAAGAGAATGTTTGAGATGGAAAAGCACCAGATTAAAAAAAATAACTATCAAGTGATTTAGTAAATGCCCTAGCATAAAGTGTTTCCCTTCGCCTAAGGAAGGAGATAAATAAGTATAAGAGGGAACATAAATATTGCATTATTTTACTTCTGATTCTAAAGCTTCCATTTTCTTCCAACATTTAAACTCATGGTGATTTGTCCCAAAAAAATCCACAAGGATCATACTTCTTCTTTTGTTTATGTGATTTTTTAGGCTTAGTAGGTAGATTTTGTAGGTGTTAGATGATGGTTGAGGGTTGGTAAATATGGTTGAAAATTGGCCAATGGTAAAAGGGAACTGATGATCAAAGCATTATGGTCATGCAATTCCTATGCAAAACATTGATATTGATGTCACATGCAACAGTACGACCAATTGATTCAAACTACATAGTTCCAAAAAAATCAAATTATAATTCCATGCTAATGAATAGCAAGCCAAGTTGTGCACAATAATATATGGGTGGAAGAATAAGGATGGATGGGTTGATAAGGAAATCACATAAAGGAATAAGTTGGTGGCAATGCACACACATCACTTAAGCAATAATTTCACTTTTTTTTCAAATATATGTTGTACAAATCTACAAGGGAGTCTTGGAATATATAGCCATGAAAATTGATTTTTACAACAATATTTTATTGTAGAAAACAAACTAATAGCTAGGAGTCACTAAAATATTCAATCAATCAAATCTTATATACACTCAATTTGTCACTTAAACAACTTCAACTAACTAACCTCCCTCAATGGAGCTTAGATGTATTAAGTGTGGATGGACACAACACTAGAGTAGTTAAATAAACACTTGTTTCAATGTGAGCACTCCAACATGTATATATCTTTCAAGGTTTTTGTAGGGCTATATCATCTCCATTTTTAAATCTAATTTTTAAATGTGTACTTTGTCTATGTAGACTTATTACATTGACCACAGTCACTTCTAGAGATATTCCTCCTTTTATGTTTAATATTGATTCCAATGGAATATTTGTCACTGATAGAATACCTTATGTTCCCCATTCTAACAATGATAGTGATCAAGATATTTTCAAATATACTCTTTTTTTTTATGACATCAATGTAGAGTTCCTACCATTGCTAGTTTTAAAGCTGCAATTATCAAACATCTTGGATGTCTAGTTAGTATATAATTTGAAATGCATGCAAAAAATAATTGGGAATAAGAATGATTTGCATGGATGTAGCATTATAGATCCAATCCATGTACTACTCTATATTTTTGGAGTCTATAATTATACATTAGGTGGCAAGTCCAGTGATTCTCATGTTAATATTGACACTTCTTTGCCTCCACCTAGTGTTACACATATTTGTCGGGTGAATCCATTTGTTGTTATATAACCTAATGTTTCTATGATTCTTCCTACAATTAATCCAATGACCAATATTCCTCCAAATCACATTATATATTATGTCCTTTAGTAATAGATATATTCAAAATATAAATAATTCATTCATGCAAATAATGTTAATCATAATAAGGCATTAATTCCTACATACACACATACCAATACTAATCCTACACCTAAGGGTAGATCTCTTGATCCCAATGTACATAAATTAGAAGACATTTGATGAAAACTTGAAAATTTATTTAGATTATATAACAAACCTAACCATGTGGTTTCAAATTATGATATACTACACAATCCTTTAGATACAAAAGTTCATATTAACCCCTTGCCTCCATTTTAAAAGCACAAGTTTACATTATATAGTGTAAATGGTGATCCAACACATTATACTAGAGACTATTTTATATCTTGTTTTTTTTTCATCATAATGCTTTACTTATGACTTAGTTATTTCTTATAAGTTGAATAGGTTATACCTTAGATTGGCGTTATACCCTACCTATGCATTTTGTGCATAGATTCAACGATTTGGCCAATATGTCCTTATCACATTTTTATTTAAGCATTAATCAAAATGTCACATTTTCTCATATTTATCAAATAAAAAAGGGACCAAATGAGTGTTAATTTGACTTTGTGCTTAAATTTAAAATAATGCTTATGAACATGTCACACCAAATTATTGATAGTGAGCTTCAAATTATCTTATCAAAGAGTTTATTTTATCCTCTTAAGGAAAAATTCATGTTTAATACATATCAATTCTTTGATGAGATTTCTCATGCATCATGCAACATTGAGATTAATATTATGGATGCCAATATGTTAAAGTATATAGATTTTGATTCTACATTTAATACCTCTAAATATCAAGGAAAGACAACATTCAAACCTAAGACTAATGAGGCACCTAATTTTAAAAACAAGAATGAGGTAAAAACTATGAAAATGGTTTCAAAAACCAATGATAGGATTGTCTTTCCTACATATAGAAACACACGCTAGTTTAAAACATTTCCAAATCCACTAGATAATGTGCTTGATTTTTTGCTTGAGTTTAATGTTATTACTTTGTTGAGCCATATTAATTATATACTACTCGATCATTTCCTTAATTTTATAACGCCAACTTATTTTGTGATTGTCATAGATCTTGTAGACATTCAATGAATCGATGCTTCAAATTAAGACTTAAGATTCAAGATCTTATTATCTTATTGATAATGATTCATTTTATATTGATGGATATAATTATACATTAAACAAATTTGTTGTAATGCCTAATAAACACTTGAAAGTATCTACCAATTTATTTCTTAATCATATAAATTAAGAAAATGTGTATATGAAAACATTTATAAAACATTTGACTATTTCAAATTAGCATGATATTGATAACATCATTGGCATGGTTTTGAATTATCCATATCAAATTCCTTCCATTACATTCTATGACCATGAAATACCTAACAATGAATCGAATAATTCTTTTCTATATATGTATGCATATGTTTCTCATCATCATATACAAGACATTTCAATTGACAATGGTTCTAGTGAAAATATTATTACCATGTCATTTCTTTCTAGTCAAGGTTATACTAAAATATTTTTGCTTAACATATATTTGATACTCTATAGCTACAATGGAATTACTTATACACAATTTGGTGCTATTACACTCCCAATTACAATTAGTCCTTAGACCCTTCTAGTTTGGTTTTATGCCATCATATATTTATGATCTATAATATATTAATTGGATGACCATGGCTAAACCAAAGAGAGTGATATATTATACACTACACCATTGTCTCAATTTTATACATTATAACTAAGTACACATTGTTCATGGATTACATTATGAGCTATTTATCTTACCTCTAAGATCACACATGCAATCATGGAATGTGATTCTTAAGGAGTGAATCATTTGACCTTGTGTGATACTCTCTAATATTACAACACATTTAGTCAATGTTCCTATACATTTGAATCTATGACATCACCTCTAGTAATTTTTATTTTTCCAACATCTATATATAGCACCACCACTATCTTTGGTATGGATTCCTCAAGCTTTATCTCCTATAGTTTCACCAATGATCCCCACAGTTTATACTTCTGTGCATTCAAATATTGATTTTCATCCTATTACTATGGATCATATCTAATATTTTTATTTTTCACAATATATATATATGCATACTTCTCAACAAGTTACATCTCACGCTCCACATATCATTACCATTATTACACACTTGTGAATAATTTTACGATACTTGGAGCAACAAATCTAAATCTCATATTATATATCAAAACATTATAAATTAGATCATTTGTTAGCTACGTGTTTACATAAATTTAAATTTACTAAAACTAAGAATAAAATAATTATAATTAAATAAATCTAAGCATACATACATGAAAGTATAAAATTGAGATTTTTCTAATTGGTTGAGCTTAGAAACTTATCAAATGTAACAAATAAAAATAGGCTATACAAAGTAAGTACTAAAGGTTAAGTAATGATCACACATGTTTATTTTTATGAAGTTAAGAACCTATAGAATGACTGTGAATAATGTCTAGATTTTCCCCTTAAAATATAATATCAATAACCTATCATGGGAAGACATGTCCAAGGCATAAGTTCATCATAGTCAGAATCACATTTTTTGGGTTTGTCTTCATGTCATTAAGTTTGTCCTATGCAAGGTTTCTAAAACTAATTTTTTTTCACCAATGTGTTGTCTCTTTTTTGATGTTCCTATACCTTTGCTTCATTATTTTTTTAATTGGAATGTGTAGAATTAATTTGTTTTGTTGACCTAGTTTGACACTCAAAAACAAAGAAAGAATTATGGGGTTAAGAAATTAACAAAGTGAATTCCAAACTATGTATCCCACATGATCAAAATTAGACCTCCATGTATTTATGTGAGTGTGTGTATCTTGAGTTAGGGTTTTAAATGTCATATTCCCTATAAGTGATAATCAAAACTATATACAAGTTAATGCCCTCATTTGGCACAAGAGGAAAGATGAGAGACCAATAATAAAAACTATGGTAAATGTGTAATATGTGACTAAATGAAGCTCAACATGAAGTAGGAGGAATGATATTTAATGCTTTAATCTAGGCTTAACCTTTTGATATTCATATTTTGATGTGTCTTCTCTATGTTTTGATTTTGATTCTTTTAAATGGATTGACATGATTTTGTATATATAGGATGATATAAGATAAGTTATGTGTGTTAATTAAATTTATAAGTAATAAGAGGCAATGTTGAAGGCACACAATCAACATCAAAAAGTATATGGGCCCATAAGGATGAAGTGATTTCATATGTCTAACCTACATAGCCCCACATAGAGTGTGGGTCTAACATGGAGATGATACATGCTCTATTTTTTCGGCAGATCATGATAATATATGATATATAGTTTAAGGATGTTAACATATACTTTTTGATAAGTGTTAGACTATGATTTTAAGGCTCAAAGGCTAAATGGTGACCTAATTAGGCTAGAATGGATCAAGAAACATACCAACATGTACAAATTTCTAAATATGATAAATTGGGAATAAGACACTTGGACTAAGGGTCTTATGCCTTTTTTAGGTTTATACATAATGCCATATCTTTGACATGATCACAATAACATGAGTGAATGCATTCGTTCATAAATATAAAAGTATTTAATTTAAAACACGTACCTCCACTTACCTAGAGAAGAATTAAGATTTTTTATGATAGCCTCCATCCACACAATATTTTGATGTACTTAAAAAAGGTATTAATTGTTACAATTAGTCATTTTTCATGATAGACATTAAAAATTTGATTTTTTTCTAATATTTAAATTTGAAAAGAGAGAATATGAATAAATACACCTAGTTAGTATTTAAAATATTACACAAAGAAAGCGAAAAGAATATGTGATCTTATTCAACACATAGATAGCCTAATATATAGGCAAGAAACAAACACCTACAAGTATGATGGTAGGTTAAATAAAGAGATGACTAGAATAAAAAAATATAAAACCCATGAAATAATAAAATAATATTGTTTATAACAATATAACCAAACATATAAATGCTTAATTATTCTAATACCCTCCCTTAATGACTGAACCTGAAACAACTCCAAGCTTATCTCAAAATTTTACAAAACTATCTTTACACAAAGGTTTAGTCATTATATCAGTTGGTTTTTCAGAGGTGGGGCAATCATAAATACATAAGTCTTCATTAGAAACCAACTATTGGATGTAGTGATGGTTAAATTCAATGTGCTTTATCTTGGCATGAAATAATGGATTTTTCACCATCTTTAGAACACTTTGGTTGTCACAGTAGATAGGTGTAGGTGTTGATGAATCAAGTTGAAGATACTCTAATACTAATTGAATTCACATCGATTCTCTACCTACACTAACAAATATTTTATACTCTACTTCAGTGGAAGATAATGCTATTGTATTTTATAGATTACTTTTCTAAGAAAAGGCTCCTAAACCAAGAGTGAATACATAACCTATTGTAGACTTTATATAATCAATTAATCCTACCCAATTTGAGTCAGTATACCCTATTAGCTCAAACTCAACATATTGCTTATACAAAATGCCAAATTCAAGAGTAACTTTGACATATCTAAGAGCCTAATTTGTAACTTTCCAATGTTCTTCATGAGGTTTGGCCATGAAGTGAGAAAAACTAAGTACAAAACATAAATTTGGTCTAATAGTAGTAAGATAAATCAAACTACCTACTAATTGCCGATACACCATTTCATCCACTAGTGGTGAATTAGTGTTAGTTGAGAGTTTTATTCCTTAATTCCATAGGTGTAGCTGTTGGACTATAATTATTAATTCTAAAATTTTATAACAAAGACTTGACATATTTTATTTGAGATATAAAAATTGAGTGCTAAAAATTTTAATACTATAAAAACTCCACACCTAGATAATATTGAATCATGCCTAGATCAGTCATTTCAAAAATAGAATAGATGTTGGCTTTCACCTGTTTAATCAAATCAGCGTTGCTTCCAATGATGGCAAGATCATCAACATATACAACTAGGACCACTATGTCATCACCAAGTTTTTTAATATAGAGAGTAGATTCTACATCACATCTTTTAAAACCAAACTCTCTAAGATATTTGTCTATTTTGAAGTACCAAGCTCGAGGAGCATGCTTAAGTCCATACAAGGACTTCACTAACCTACAAACTATATGTTCCTTACTAAGCACATGGAATACCTATGGCTATGTCATGTACACTTCCTCCTCTAAATCCCCATTCACAAAAGCACTTTTTAAATCCATCTAAAACACTGGCCAACCAAACTGAGCAGTAATGGATATAATCATTCTGAATGTTACCATTTTAACTATAGGAGAAAATATTTCTTCATAATCTACTCCCTCTTATTTAACCTTTTTCAACAAGACAAACTTTATATTTATCTAAAGAACCATTATATTTGCATTTTACCTTATAAATCCATTTGCAACCAATGGATTTCTTACTATGAGGTAACTCAGAAAAAACCCATGTACCATTCCTAATGAGTGCATCATACTCCACCTTCATGGTAGATTCCCATTCTGACTTTCCTATAGCATCTACATATGTATTAGGATCAAAAATTTGTGAAACAATAGAATTGAGAGAAAATTTTACCTACTCGATATTCGGTACCACTTGTTTCCCTGATCTTGTGGATCTACCTTCTAAAGAAACTAGAATATTCTCTTGCCTAATATCTTTCATTGTACTATAGTACCATTTTGTCCATTTGTGTTGACTTTTGGAAGCACCTGTTGTTTCACTAGGACCAACCATGGAGCTAGATTGTTTTGGTGTTTACCTTTTTAAGTCATGTTCCATTTTAGTACTATTACTTGCTTCACTTTCATTTGTAGGAATCTAAAGGCTAATAGTATCTGTAAGTTTACCATCTAATTTGACATCTCTATACACAATTACTTGTTTTGAAGAGATATCTAGTAACCTATATGCTTTAGAATTCTCATTATAACCTACAAACATGTACTTTTTTCTCTTTGCATCTAAACCACTTCTCTTCACTTTAGGAATTAATGCAAAAGTAGTACTACCAAAAATGCAAAAATCACTTACATCAAGTTTTCTACTTGACCATGCTTGTTCTAAAGTAATATCCTACACACTTTACAAGGACTCCTATTCAAGATGAACATTTTAGTGTTAACAACTTCTTCCTAGTATCAAAAAGGTATATGCATGCTTTGCACCATACACTGTGCCATCTCCATAATAGTCTTATTCTTCATTTCCACTACCTTGTTCTATTGTGGAGTGTAAGGAGTGGTATATTGCCTATGTATACCTTCTTTTGTGCAGTATGCATTGAATTATTGTGAGATAAATTCTCTACCATTGTCTGACCTAAAATTCTTGACCTTTTTACCTGTGTGATTCTCAACCAATCTTTTCCATGCACTAAATTTAGAAAAACACTCTGATTTATTCTTAAGAAAATATGCCCATAGTTTTTGAGAGAAATAATTAACAATTAACAAGAAATAAAGGGCACTAGATATAGTGTTAGTTTTCATAGGACCATGAAGATCTGCATGTACCAAATCTAACACACATTCTACCCTCCATGCTTTACCAGTAGGAAATGGTTGCCTAAATTGTTTACCCAACTAACACCCTTCACAAACATTTTGATTTTATTGAATAGATGGTAGTCCATGTACCATTTTATTTTTACTCAAAATGCTTAAATACTGGTAACTCAAATGACCATACCTTTCATGCCAGAGAGTGATAAACTACTCAACTATTGCTAAAGTAAATTATTCTACTGATTTATGATCTACAATTTTATACAAACCCATTTCCCTTATACCAAAAACAATAGGTTTATCATTGAGAGTAGTGACATTACATTTATTTCCCTCAAACTTAACTACCATTTTTTTATTTTTGGTCATTTCACTGATGGACAATAGATTTTTATTCATATCTAGAACATATCTAACATTAGTAAATGTATATTTGTACTCATTTTTAAAATTATTTGTATATCTCCTTAACCCTTAATGTTATGTGTCTATCTATCACCTAAGGAAATAGTTTCACTACTACTATTATCCTCAATGAATGTTACATACCAATCATGGTGATACATGTAGTGTCATGAAGTTCCTAAGTCAAAATATGAACTTCATGACTCACTTTATTGGTCATGTATTGTTGTAAAATAAAATTTAGTAGATACCTCTTCTTTTGCTTCTTTGGCAATGTTATCATGTCTATATTTCTTGTTCGAATTAGCCAAGTCATCTTTTATTTTTCTACAATCTTTCTTAAAATGTCTTGGTTGCTTGCAATAGCATTTCCACTTGGTTTTCTTAGAATCACTTACATTATTTTTTGAAGAATCTCTATGTGCCGACCATTTCCCTTTCTCTTTTGTCTTTTCTATAAAATCACTTTTTATATAAGTAGATGTAGATAAAATTATTTGCTCATGTCGTCTCTCCTTCTACAATAGCGATGTGGATAATGTTTTAAAGTCCAAAGTTTAAATATTATTACTCATTTGAAAGGACTCCATAAATGACTCAAATGAAGGTAAAAGGTTCTACATAACCAAAGCAATCAAATCTTGCTTATCAATAGGCTTCTACACAGCATTCAACTAGTCACTGATATCCTTTATCTACAATAAAAATTTAGAAATAAAACCACCTTCCTACATCTTAGTGAAAATAATAAATTCTTCAAATACAATAACTTACCAATTTTAGAAACCTGATATTTAGAATTAAGACTAATCCACAAAACTGATACACTGGTCATATTTTTGACCTCTGAGATTAGATTATCTGCTACTGATAGTTTTAACAATATAATAGCCTCATGATGTGTTTATCATAGTCATTAGTATCGGTGGTAGGCATTTTCTCTTTACCAAGCACTATTTGATCAAGATTTTGATATTCACATATCATCAAGACCTTATAACTCCATAAACTAAAATTATTGCCTATTAGTTTTTGTGAATCTAGCAATAAGAGGTGTTGTAAACTAGCCATTTTGACCTAGTTTTTCCAAAAAATGTAAATATTAGAAAAACTATAATGTATTTACATAAAATTCCTCCTACCCACTGACTCAAATCACAAACTGGTCAAAACCTCTAGTTTTCAACAAAAAACTCTACATAGTTTGGGAAATTTTAAACTTTCCATCTTTAAAAACACCAACAAAAGACAAAAACAATTAAATTGGGAGATATAAAACTCTAATTTCAAAAATTATTCTTGCATGCAGATGAAGACAAATGTTTTTAAATTGTGGAAAAATTTTAGGAGATTTTGACTTACAATTCTCCTCTTATAAAATTAACTATACTATTTTTCGGGCATGTTGAGGAAAAATATGAAGTTTTCTAAGATTTTGAAAGGAATTGAATTTTATAATTATGATTTAAATCATAATTCCTCCTTAAAATTTGATTAGATATTTAAAAACATTGGCTAAAACTTTGCATAAAGAAATAAGCCAATAGTCATGAACCTGTGCATTTGCAGAGAAAATGGCATGTTGAGAAAACTTCAGAGACTAATTATGCACTAAATTCTAGACCAAATTCACTTCTATTAATTCTTTTCTTTCTCTCTTTTTTGTTAGAAACCACCAAAGCCAAGAACTAGTAAAAATAATTAAAATTTGATTTTTTTCACCTCTTGGGTGTTATACAACATTATACGACCCATGTGAGAGGAAGAAACAAAAACAAAAAAAAGGTTAAGCCTCCCTTTTCTCTTCCACTTTATCCTTCCTCTACCTCTAGAGACCTTTTCTATCCTCTTGTCTAGCTTTCTATCTGGTCATGACTAATTAAAATTTGATTTTCTATCTCTCACATCTCTCCACCAGGCTCTTCATGTTCCACCTTGACAAGATCTCTTTGGAAAATTGAGGTTACTTCTCAAACAATCTCCACTGGGTATTCTCCCTCCCACACAAGATGTTTTCATAGAGAAATAATCCTCCTAGTTCACTAACCATTATCTCTTATCACCAAAAAATATTACACAGAGAAAGCCAATAGAATACGTGATCTTATTCAACACATAAATAGCCTAATATATAGGCAAGAAATAATCACCTACAAATACGAAGGTAGGAGAAACAAAGAGATGATGGGAATAAAAAAATATAAAACCCATGCAATAATAAAATAATATTGGTTATAACAATATAACCAAACATATAAATGATTAATTATTCTAATAATATTTGTTCCAAATACAGTAACAACCACTTCCATAACTAGACTTTTAAGAGGTGCTAAAACATACCCAACACTTTCTTGGGAGTTACCATCTTCCACTCCACTTATTGATTAAGGAATTAGATAAAAAAATTAAGTCTGATAGTTTTTTAAATTATGCCCATATATATTCTCCCCCTTTGAGGTGAGGGATGAATACAAACTACAATCACTTATCTAAAAATATAATATTCAATATTGCATAAGTTAGGAAAATAATATCATCAAAGTGTCAATATCATAAATTATATGCCATTGAAATTTGAATATAGGTGACACCAACAATTAATTTTTGAATAGATGTATCTTGTATAAGATTCAAACAATGTAGGAAAGATAATACCATATCAAGCACAATGCAAAATGGTAATCAATTCCCACACAGGAAAATTAATATGGGATCAATTAGAATTTCCCAAATGTGATATAATATGCTCCCAATTTGGCTAAATATAGCAATGGAAACACAAACAAGCATCATTCCCCCATACATGCATGGTAGATGGTAATGTAGACAATAATAATGTACAATAATATACATGATAGACATCATGGATACAATCATAGAATAGTAAATGTATGATGAACATCATGGATATAAGTAATGAATAAAACAATAGACCACACAAGTTAGTGAACACACCCAATTTGGTGATAAGACAAGTTAGTGAGACATGACCTTAAAAACATATAACAAGAAGATCCTCTATAGACAAAGACACATAAACAAGCAAACACATGCAAACATAAGTAAGCATTCATGTACAAAATTCAATGTAACTATGTAACAATCAAAATGAATATATCCATGTAATATATAAGATCTAGGTGCGATATATTAACAAATGTAATCTAGCTCAAATTTGATAAAGGATGATCAAGGGAAGATATCACCATGCAAAATTTGTTGAATGGAAATGCCCCTAAGATAGGACATGCTACTAATGAAAATGCCCCCTCAAAATGTGGGAAAATAGAATGTAGTCTAGTATCATGTAACCTATTAATTTTCATAGCATATAATCAAAAAATACCATAAAAATCGTGTGTAAATTATGGATATGAAAAATTATAGCATAGGTAAATATGTGACCATGTATAAAGCAATGTTTTTGAATTTTGTATCTTACATTTTTTTTAATTTTTTATATTCCTAAAATCATACCCTTTTAATGGGAAAATTGTATGAGTCAAGTATATACCAAGTATTATGAAAATAATGTGATAAGGTGTAAAGTGATATATATGGCATAAAATCCAATCAATGTAATAATGCAACGTAGATATGTACAATGATCTCAAAAAATAATATTAAAGTGTCATGATCACATGATGGATATGAATATGTGGAAAATCACATAAGGAATAGATCCTAAGATAAATATGATGATGTACATGGGCAAAGCCACATGCCCCCAATGTTTAAGAACTCTAAAGTAGAAAAATTGGAAATAATTTTACCACAAGTAATGACCTTTCATGTGTCATGGTAAATGCAAGATCTAGAATTTGAATATGAAATGTAGACACATAAGTGATATGGGCATAATATACTCTATATGAATGATATGTCAATAAGAAACATATTTGGGTACAATGGCCCCATAGGAAAAGATGATATAAGATATAAATCATGGGTACATTTCCCCTTTTGGGTAAAGATATGTGATATGAGGAATGATGGTTACCATGCTCCCATTGGGAAAATATGTGATCATTGAAACTTATAGGATAGAAAAAATGGTTACCATGCCCTAGTTGGACAAATACATGTATATATGTGAATACTAAGGAAGAAGTGTGGGTATGATGCCCCCATAAGCAAAGATATTATCAATAAGGCACAAATGTTGGTACAATGCAACCATAGGCAAAATGTATAATTGTGTATGAATCCATGTTTTTATTTTTGTATTAATATGTGTATAGTAATAATATAAAGTAAGATAAGAAGGCATAGGATGCACATAAAAAAGAGAGGAGCAATGATTAAAAAACTAGAAGAATAAAAATAACCTATGGTTTCCCTCATAACTCAATGCATGCTATGACTAAATGTCCCAATAGATATGTTGTCATCATCATGAAACTAATGAAAGTGTTAATAATGGGATCAACAATCAAATGGTAAAGGCCAGTGAAACATAGCAAACAAAAATAAACAATTGTGGAGAATAATATTGATGAAAATAGACATCAAGAGTTGATGTAAAATCAAGAAGTTAGAAGAATGTAATCAATCATTAGGAGGAATCCAAATGTAAGGAACACCATATATAAGAAGAAATATATGTAAAATACTATGGTAAAATAATTTTGTATTGATGAGGCCCAAATAGAAGTCATATAAATATGGATAGTATGATATCAAGATATGATTCATAGATATATATCGATCCCAAAGCATATGAAATGTACCCATCCAATGTAATAGTGATATGTAAATAAATTCATGTAGATTTCCATGTACATAATCAATATATGTATACTCTATGTGAAGGAGAAATGTAAGCTACATGATTTATGTAAATTGACTCAATATAGTATTTGGACAAAAACTAGTGAGAATGTCGCCATGTAATAATTGTTAGTATATAAAAATTCCCCCCATAGGTGAGGTGTGAAATGAGTCTAAAACCATATATAAATTGAATAGTGTACACTTTACATAGTAACGTATATCATGAGAAGCACATGTGGAACTATGGATGCAAAAAAAACTCTAAGATAACTATGATAGGCATGATATGCATAGAATGACTAAGATAAAAGCCAATAATTTTTTTATTTTTTATTTTATGAATGTTTTTGTATTTTTAATATTTTTATTGTTTTTGTATTTTGATATTATTATGTATAATTATTTATCAAGGAAGAAATATATGTATGTATGGCTAGTGTAAACGTCAATAAGAATGTATGTTCTATATAAATCATAATAATAAAAAATGTCTAATTATTAAGTGTCAAAAGAGGCATGTAATAAGTGAATAAACCCTAAATCATGAATTAAGAGAATCACCACAAATTATGAGACATAAATCCAATGATTACTTCAAATAATTAAGATTCAAAAGTCCAGATTTATCAAATATTGTGGAAATCTAAACATGTTATAACACTCTTAAGTAGATGACTATGTGTACTAAAATTAAATGAAATTAAAAAAGCAAGGAAAATTATAATATAATAAATGTCGTAAGATGTATGTTTTGAAGTCAATGGCATGCCTTATGAGGCATCAATCCATGTAGTGGGCATCATATGGTCAACTGAAATATGTCTCAATTTAAAATAGATCATTGTCATCAAAGTTTTGGTTGCAACGATATTGTTAATTAATCTTGAAGTATGTTTATTTTGAATCATCTTTAGAAATTTGATTTTCTATGTAAATAGTGCCCTTTCCTAGGGAGGTTTGATGAAGAAGCATGATTTTGTCTTGGCCAATTAGCTCTTGATTTTTGTATTATTAAATAAATGCACCATTCATTTAATGTATCCTTTTCACATGATATGAATAAAAGTGTTTGTATTTGTAATATGTTGGCCTATGGTTTGAAAATTTGACATGCATAGAAATAAATTTAATCATTTTTTTGTCTATTAATTCTATAAGTATAATGCAGTGATTTTGAAAAATACGTAAAATTGATTATGATTATGCCTATGTTTTATGTTGTTGCTAATTTTGGTTTAGTATCAGATGAAATTTTGTTTAACTTATGAATGTTATGTGCATTCAATTCCTTAGTAGTTAATGTTTGGACCTTGGATTTGATTAATTATTATTTCTCTAGATCAATGGGTCTATGTGTAAGACAAGTGAAAGATTTTTAAGGTGTGGTAAGAAATTTATATTAATTTGATGTTATGATACTACTGATAAATATATGTTATCTTTGAATATCACATGGTTTGTAAGTCAATTATCTCATATGACAACTAAATATAAAGATGTTATCTTACATTTTCTCATTAAGACCTTGTTTAAGATGGTGAATACTTTTGAATGTAGCTTTAGGTCCCCTGTTGTTAGTGGATTAATCTAGAAATAATTTTTGTAAGCATAACATTGAATCCAAGGAACCACTAGGTAAATAATAGAACTAAGTTAAGGCATCAATCAACTCTAGAAAAAATTTACTATATTTTACACTACAAAAAAACCAAAATCAAAACAAAAACTTAAGAATAATTAAAGGATAGTTCTCAAAATTGCCTATAGAATTGAATGTTGTATGAAGATGTGTTTGAGTATCACTATGAACATAAAATAAGTTTAATTTTGGAATTTCCAAGTCATGTGAAAAAGGCATGGTCAAATTGTCTTTGTGGATAGGGATATGAGTCATTAAATTTTTATTCATGATAGCCTTAAAGCTATATTTTCCCAAGGATAAAATACACACTTGTCTTTGAAAATTACCTATACTATGAATTATAGTGACTATCTCATGTGTAGGAATGGTTTCAATATCAACAGTTCCATTCAAAAGTAGAGTTTTACCATTGAGATGGAGGTAGGTACACTACTTTGCATAGGAATAGGAGTCAGACACTCATCATAAAGTATATAAGAGGTAGAAACATAAGTACAAACCCTAGGGCTGTCTACATGATAAACATTTGAATTTATGACCTCTTTAGCTTTGTGAATCATTTCATAAATATATTTAGGGTTTACATTAACTTTTTCGTTAAAATAATTAGTAATGCACTTTTTAATGTTTTTATCCTTTGAAAATGTAAGATTTTGTACTTCATCATCTAATAATAACTTAACACTCTTATATATTTCACTAATTTACACCATAATGATAATAAATCAATCAACACATAGACATACAAACCCCACATATCAAAATTTGAAAATGAATGAAATAAAAAATTCCTAAAGGGAAATAAGGTTTGAAAAACCTTAAGTTGAATGTTTGAAAGAGTTGGATTCACCATTTTTTTAACCCTAATTTTAGTTTTACTCAAAATAGAAATAAATTAATTGAAATTAAATAGATATAAACGTACAACTATTAAAGTACAAAATCTAGATATATTTAATACGCTGAGTTAGAAAAATATCAAATGCAACAAAAAAACTAGGCTATGAAAAGTAAATATTAAAGGGTAAGAAATGATCACACATGTCTACTGTTATGGAATTATTAACCTATAAAATGAATGTGTAGACTATCTAGATTCTACCTTTATACTATGAGAATTAGAATCTTCTCATCAATAGACACAATATATGGGGTTGTCCTAGTCAAACTTGACCTGGTAAAAATAGTGTTTGTTGTCTTTGTCTCTATGTCATCAAATCTATCTTGTATATGGTTTTTGTAATTAATTTTTTTATCACTGGTGTACTATCTCGTTTATGAATTTCTTGTACCTTTAATTTTCTATTTTTCTAGGTAGAATATGTAGAATTGATGGACTTCCTCTTTGATTTATCTTGACACTCTTAAAAATAGAGTTATAGAGTTGGGCAACTATCGAAGTACAGTTTTAAACTACATATCTTACAAGCTCAAAATCATACCTCCACATATTTTTGTGAGTGTGTGGATGGAATAGATATAGTGAAGATTTTTAATCTTCTCTTATCTATAATTGGTAAATTATATGCAAGCTAATACCGCTCTTTAGAACACAAGGAAATATGAGATACAAAGAAGAATAACTCCATTGAGAATGTGTAACATGTGACTCAATGAAGCTCAACTTGAAGTAGGAGGAATATTTGATGTTTAAATTTAGGCTTGACCTTTTGATATTTATATTTTGATGTCTTCTCTATGTTTTAATTCTGATTCTGTGTATATAGGTTGATCTAGGAAAAGTTATGCATGTTATGTGACTTTATAAATGATAAGGGGTGAGGTTAAGTGCACATAATCAATGACAATGGTAATTTGGGATCACAAAGATAAAATTAACATACATGTGTAGGTCATATGTGTTGACCTACACAAACCTACACAAAGCATGAGTTTGACTTGGAGATGAGATAAGCTTTGTTTTATAGGCCTAACATGATAATAGGTGATATGTAGTCTAAATATTCTTACAAATACTTTTGGATAAGTGTTAGACTATGATTTTTAGGCTCAAGGGATTAAAGGGGACCTAAGCTGGCTAAAATGGACTAAGAAACATGCCAATATGTACAAGTTTGTCAAATAAGATAAATAGGGAAACAAACACTAGGAATAAGGACCTTATGTCAAATTTAGGTGTCTAAATTTTGATAACCCAAATTTTACACTTCATTGACACGTCTATATTGTAACATATTTTCTTACTATACATAACTTATTTTGTTCTAAATGTTGTATCTTTCACGTGTTTTCCTCCTCTAATTTTGATTTTGTACATTTTATTCTTCTAGAATCGATGTCTTTGCCACTTGCCTTCTATTTTACCTTGATATTCTTCTAACCCCTTGGTTTTTTGTCACTTGATATATTGCATTAGCCCTTGTCCTTTGATTGTTTATCCCATTTTAAACACTTGTATATATTTATAAATAAAAAAATATATATCAAGACCTTTCGTTCTAGCATACATTTAGTTCTTAGGGAAGTTGTAGGTTATTTGGAATATTACTTTTCTTATTGTTGTTTATTTATATAAACACATAAATCTAGTATTAGACACATGACAATATCATTCTTGACCTATCTTTACCATAAATGACTTGTACTTATATATATGACTCTTGTCCATGCTCCTTCTTAGTGATTTACATATATATGGACATGGCTTTCCCAATTTTCTAATAGTCATTTATAATAATTCCCTAGTTTATATCCAATATTTTTATTATCTTAATCACATTATTTCCTAATCACCAAATCATTGTTCCTATTTCTTAGACACCTCGTTATATTCAGATGAGACAGGCTATTAGATTCATCCACCTATAACGGATCTGTCCATGCTCCTTGTAACAATCATTTTACTAAATTCAAATCTTTCCTATAAATCAACCTATACAATTTGCATATTAATGGTTAATAAGTTACCCAAAAAATCACCTATTTAAACACATTATTCCTAAGCCTATTCCCACCTAGCAATCACTTAAAAATCACTATTACTCTAGAAAAACATCTACACATTAAAATTTACAACCCTAATTCTTATAAATCATATTCCCCTCAAATGAGAATGCCTAACAATTTATGAATCACATAAACCAAATTCAAGTATGCACATTATCAAGTGTCAAAATCTAGGTTACATGTTACATATATACTAGTGGATCAGTATTGCCAACATACACTACTGAAAGATCTATATGTGGTTTAAGTCCTCTTCAGAGTATTGGAAACATATGAAACACTTAGCCACTCCATGGGGTGTGGTTTGGGTCAGCTCAACCCATACTACACAACCCATTTTTATAGGTAAACTTCATGTCAAAATTGGATATAGGGTTCCAAGGTGAAGGAGACAAAATTCTAAAGTCGCATATAGTAATGAGATTTTGATATTGCACAAAACAAATATTTAAAATAAAGAATGATGATATGTGTCACAATAATCTAACACTTCTCACAAGGGTGTTTTTGTCATATATCATATACCTTTAATTATGACAAGCATCCAACTACTACCAGATTCATCCAAGTATCTCTAAACAATTAGTTTCCATATATAAACAACTTTAGATCAATAATCAACCCTTCCTACCACTAACATAGTCTTAGACCCAAACAACATAGTAACAAGCTAAGTACCCTAGTATTCTTGGCCATTTCTATAAATAGTAAAGTGCAATTGAACATCTACTTTTACATTCACATCTATGTAAATTATATATGCTTTATACAATGTGAATATTCATAGTTTTATGTTTGTTTATCTCATTAATACAAAATAATTTTAAACATTTTTCACCCCAAGTTGGTCTGCCTATTTTTATTATTTCTTGATTTTTCATTTGGATTATATTTTCAATTGAGCTTAGATTATTTCTATTTTTTAACACTCTTTAACCCTTTCATTTACATTTATTATTATTTTCACTCCTTTGATTCATTTATTTTCTTTTGGAAAGTTATAAAATGGAAAAACATTAGAAAATATAAAAATCAAAAATTTCTTTTGGATACATATCATTCCTATATGCCTATGCTAGATGTTTTTCACATCCATTTTTACAACATGCTTGTAAAGGTATTTATTTGAGTGGGTGAGATATAGGATATACAAGTTATAAATGATTATGGATTATTATATGTTATATGGATACTCTCTTTCCTACACCCTAGGGGGCATGATCACATTTATGGTATGCCTACCTAAGGGGCATCTTGATGTAGAAGCATCAAGAAAATTAATGTAAACATGGTCACGAGTAAAAAGTTAGGTTTGAAATGTGTCTAAAGAATGTCTTAAGGTCCCCCTAAAGTAATTTTAGTAATTTAAATAGTCCTTAAGTGTGCTTTGGTATCCCTTTTGGCATTTTCTTGCCAAAATGGGCATTTTGAATATTTGAAATGTGTTAGTGTGCTTGGGTGTCTTTTGAGTAAATGAAAAGAAGTGTCATGTTATAAAATGTTAGTATAAGGTAATAAATGAGTCTAGGTGGATTTAGGAAGGTGTATTATATACATTTCATGAGGAAAATTATAAATACTAAGAGTTTTGAATGAACTTACCATGTCAAGGTAGTTTTTATGAGAGGTAGTTGCCAAGAAAGTAGTTCTCGTGTATGTAGGAATAATTAATGCATTTTTGGAGAGTATTAGGTGGTATACTCATGGAGATAATCATTATAGGTTGGTAGGGTGATATATTTATGAATTAAAAGTGGATAAATTCAAGATAAATCATTTCCAAGATCAAGATTCCGAGGAAAAACCTCTATGTTTTGTAAATTTCTATGTGTGTACATGAATACCAATGTTTAAGAATGTGTTAGAGATATATTATGAAATTATTGATGTGTTATAATTTAAATATTTATATTATTCATTTAAATGATAAAAATTGGAACTAAACTATAGTTTTGAGAATAATTTCATTAACTTTTAGACCCTGTTCACCTTGTGTTTTCTGTGTATTGTTAATGGAGGAAATTGTGTTAAGAATGGTGAAGTGATAGTCAAGAATGCAAAGATTTGTAAAATATGATATTTTTTTATGAGATAAAACATTTAAAATATCATATTTATGTGTTTCAAACATATTCATGTGTTTTTTTTATCATATATTTCCCCATAGGCCTTTTGGAAAACTATAGTCTAAGTGCCCTATGGGGTTTATCACAATCAAAGAAGAAAAGTAAGTTTGTAATGTTAGGGAGTTTATTCAAGATAAAAAATCATATATATAAGTTGTATTATGTATGTAAAAACTCTTTTTAAAGGTTATAAATCCTAAAAATATGAACCAATCCAATTTAATATAGTTAGTATGATCTCGGCCTGTGTGTAGGGGTGAAGCCCTATAGGAAAGATAAAGTGGTGTAACTTTGTTTTGAGCCAACCAAAGACCTTTAAATTAAAAAGGAAGGTTTTATGGTTTTTTTAAATATATTTTGAGAATTTTTAGACTGATTAAATATGTTTAGAGAGAGATAACTCAATTGTAATGACTTTAGACCCTGTGGAACCCTGTCAAAAGGCTAGATTTCTGAGTAAATGAATGATTAGAGTAGATGAAAAATTGGATGAGATAATTTATTAGTTTGATGAGTTTTATAAGGTTATTAAATACCTATTTCAAGTTTTTAATGTGTCATCACAAGTAAAAATTTAAATATAAACGATTTGAGAGGTCTCAGCCAATACATGACTATTACAGTGCTCTAATTAGGGTTTTTAGAAGAAATTCATGTATCTTGAGTTTTATCCATAAAAAAATATTTTATATTTATAATAAAATGTAATTAAAGATGATAAATAATATTTTAGAGGTTTTTAATTCATTCAACACCATACAATATAGTCTCCTTTGTTGTAGGGGTAAATAGACCTAATGAAGGGCTAATTGGTGAGAAGAAGAGGTTAAAAAGTGGTGATAAAAAATGAGTTGGTCAATGAAAATTTTAGTGGATATATAAGAGGATAGAGGGTACTCATAAAGTATATTATACTTTAAATACTAATCCATACTTGTCTGTACATGTGGAAAAGGCCTAGAAAAGGCTACTAGAGAATGAGAACAAGAATAAGAAGTGATTAGTGATTTAAGGGTTATGCTAAGAAGTTGTGTGGTTTTTTTAGAAGGTAAAAGTGGGATAGAATGAGTAGGGATATGATCCCAATAACCTTAATTTATTCAAATAATTCTAAATCAAGTTTTGGTCATTTGTATTAATGAGCCTTTGTCAAAGAAAGAACAAGTTGCATAAGAAAGCTCAAGGTAAGAGTGAGGTTTTGAATTGGAATGAAATAAGGTAGATATGATCAAAGAGGCCTATATAAGATAAAATAATGTTTCAAATAATTAAGGACAAGGAATTGAGGACTTGTAACATTAATAAACTAGAGAAGGTGAGTGGACCACAAGAAGAGACAGTGGAGAGAGATTGCAAGAGATAGATTGAAGAATGTATAAGAGTCAGAGGTGGATAAAGAGTAGAGAATGAGGGGTCTTTGCATCACATCTTTTTATAAAAAAATTTATAGTGATATGTTTCTTGATTTCCATTTATTATATTGAGATATTTTATATCAATCATCACATATCTACCTATCATCTATATCTCGTGTGTTTACATGGATATCTACATTGTGTGGTTACATTCTTGAATTTTATGTGTGCATACATTTATTTGATTTTATATGTGTGTATGTTAGTGCATGTTTGAATCATGTTGTCTTCTTGCATATTTGTTCACAAAATATCCTATATTTTTCATGATACCATGTTTTATGAGTCATCTATCATTATGTGTTGTTTTTTAATGTAGCTACATATTTTGTGAGATTTATGCAATATACCATGTGATATTATAAGCTTATTTTTGTGATATATATCATGCATCTACTATGATTAGTGTCATGGTATTTACCATGAATGTTATTATTTTTGGTATTATTATGATTGGTGCCTATGTTTCCATGTATAATGTAATTAGAGAAATGATATTATGGGGTATATTGGTGGAAGGATATGTTGACATGTGGCACACATCATCTTAGTGGCTATATATTAGGGAATAATATGGGTAACTTGTGGTATTTATTATATTGGGTAATGAATGAGCCTACATTGGGATTAGTGATATATTGTAATGTACCTAAAGAAATGATATTATGAGGTATATTGGTGGATGAAGATGCTAACATGTGGCACATATATTCTTAGTGGGTATATTTTAGGGATTCATATGGATAAATTGTGGTATTTATTGGGTAATCAGTAGTCTTATATTTAGATTATATATATTTGGATTACTGATATACCCATCCTTATGAGTAACTTGTGGTATTTATTATATTGGATAATGAGTGGCCCTACATTGGGATTAGTGATGTATCCATCCATTATTATAATAAGGTCTACATAAGGAGGAACATATCATTATATAAAGTAATAAAAGGATAAATATTGTAATTAGGATGTATGCTTTAATAAGGAGGTTGCCCCCTCAAAGAGGCTTACAATAGTGGAGTGATTCCTTCCCCATAAGGAATATTGTATGGTGTTTCCCTAACCCAAGAGTTTATTTTGGAATACATTTCATATTTTGGCATCTTGGCCCACCAAATATATTTTATGTTGATCTCAATTATATTTATGCATATTTACATGATTTTATATGAGGTTCTTAACATCTAGTATTAGATCTCTTTCTAGGGCAAGAAGGATTTTTTTGCAGATATTACATTTTTTAAAGAAAAATTGCCTTCCTTACAGATGGTATTTTTCTTCATAGAAGTGTCTAATTTAGACTATTTTTTCATGGATATAAATGGGACTTAGAGATGTTTTTGAAAAGTGGTAATAATAAATTTTTAGATAAATACTAAGGGAGTTATGCCAATTTAAATTTGACCTAACAAACCTGATTTTTGACAACTTTTTAAGTTGGGAACCTAGAAAAAAAAACATATCTTTTATTTTGGGTGAGTAAATAATTTTATTTTTTTTTATTTGGAACAAAAAATATATATTTACTAATCTACATGATTTTATTTTCATATTTGTAGTATAAATGTTTCAAAAAATGTTAAAGAAAAAAGTGTGGGGAAAAAGTGTTCAATGAAAGAGAAAAACGTAATTGATAATTATTTTGATATATTAATTATAGTATAGTTGTGACATGAAAATATGAAAAATATAAAGAGGCATGGATAAATTTGGATGGTAACTATAGTATATGGTATGAGGATTTCTTTCACTTGGATGAGAGTGATTTATTTGGTCTTTTCTTCAAAGAATTATCCATAGAAAAGGCAGAAAATTATTTTCTTTATATCTTGGACGATTAAAAGTTACCCAAAGAGGTTCTTCCATTATTTTTAAATGATTTTACACAATTTGTATTATCTTCATTAGATAGTTTTGATCACCTGTCTACATTTTATGTTATTTTATTGATTGATCCATACATAGTTTGTATGCTACCTTTGAGAATCAACCTTAGGTTCGACTGATTGAGTTTATTATGTTCATTACAATTTTGTTTTACATGATAATATCCAATAAAATATATAAGAAATAAAAGAAGAATAAGATTCATATATGAGCCTCCACTTGGTCTTCAAGCTTTGAGAAAAACATATTTTCCAAACAAAGGAATAAAATTTGAAATAAGAATCAAATCCATGAACAAGCTTCCATTTTGTCCTTAAACTTTGACAAAAACATATTTTTTATGCATTGTAATTGAAATTTGAAAAATCACATTTTATTCTTATGTTTTGAGGGCAAAACATGCTAAGAGAGATGTAATGTAAAGTACCTAGAGAAATAATATTATGATGTATATTGGTGGATGGATATATTGACATGTGAGACACATATTTTTAATAGGTATATTGTAAGGAGTCATATGGGTAACTTTTGGTATTTATTGGGCAATGAGTGGGTTTACATTGGGATTAGTGATATACCCATCCATATGGGTAACTTATGGTACTTTATATCGGGTAATGAGTAGGCCTATATAGGGATTAGTGATAACCCATATATTATTGTAAGAGAGTATGTAAAAGAAGGGACATATCATTATGTAAGGAAATAAAAGGAGAAACATTGTAATTGGAGTATATGCTCTAATAAGGAGGTTGTCCCCTCAAAGAGACCTACAATAGAGGAGTGTTTCCTTCCCCATAAGTAAAATTGTATGGTGTTTCTATACCTTGAGGGTTTATTTTTTAATACATTTCATATTTGGGAATCTTGGCTCACCAAATATATTTTGTTTTGATATCCATTATATATCTTCATATTTACATGATTTTATGTGAGGTTCTTCACATCATGGTATTTACGATGCATTTGTGTTGCATACTAATTGTGTCACATATTTAATTAATTTATTTATCCATACTAGGTACATATTTGAGACATTTGGGGCATAAGAGTTGTCCCTTCCTTGATTTTCCATTTGGAGTCATCATACCCTTCTCCTTGAGTTACTATTATGATATATATTTTACATATATAGGGCATATAGTGGGGCATGTTATTTCCCCCACCTATTTTACCCTCATATGAGGATGCTCACATTCCTATTGAGATTTACATGATGATATTTTGTAATGTTACATTTTCTATAAATTTATATAAATATATTATGTGATGGTTACATGTAATTTGAATGTTTTAGCTATATGCATTGTATAACACATGGTGCATTTGACTCTTTATCTTGAGATGAGTGTTTTCAACATGGGTTTTTATTATATCTCACTTCAAAATGACTACATCTATATAGATATTTTAATTTTCATGATGGAGAAATAAGTATTGAGCAAAACTATAGAGCAAAATTATTAAGTAAACTTGAATAAACTATGAGCACCATAAATGGTCCATTTGTCCATTTCCTTGATCAAGAAGTGGATTAGGTTCTAGGAAATCCAAAAAAGAAATCAGTATAATAGTGTTTTATTTTGGAGCAAGCAGTGGTGACATTGGAATCACTAGGTACAATCATTCCCATGATCTGTTTCTTTAATTTGCATTTTCACATTTACTACATTTTTCGCATAGATTCAACATTGACTAATTTTTACAATTGGCCATTATTTGTAAGTATTTAAGAAATCCAATATACAAAAAACACATTTTATGGAGCCTAGTCCAAGCATCTTTCAATTCATCCTTCCTTTCTAGGTAAGTAAAGTTATGTTCTTCACTTATTTTTTTGTTATACTTTGGCATACATATGCATTCACTCACATACACACATCAAATTAGAGGCATTATGTAGACACCCAAATCTAGTATAAGTCTCTTTATCATGACACCTTTTACCATTTTTACACACTTGGTCTAGTTATCTAAATTATATTATTTCTAGGAAAATTCCTACCCTGCATTAGTCTATCTTTTTTGTTTTTACCTTCCATGTCTTTAATATTTTGGCATTTCATCTTTTGATCCCTAATTGCATATCTTTTGAACTATATGCACCTTTATTGAACATCTATCTCTCAGAGGATACATTTTTTGGTCACAGTCTAACTACTAAATCCTTCCCTTTAGTTTTTTTGGGTCTTTTTGCCTTGCCCTAATTTCCCACACCTTCAATTTTACATATTATTATTTTCTATAGTTTCCCATTACACATCATGACCTAAGGGGTATTATATATATAAATCATTATTGGTCATTTATGGGGAAGTAAGAGATAAAAAACAAGGGGAAAATCAAGAAGAATAATTTCTCATTTCAAGTATAGGCACACTCTATAAAGATTCATTTGTGCTCTTAAGGATATATCTTCATATTTTGATTGCATATTGTACCAAAGGAGGATTAGACAAATTTTCATGTAATTTTATCAACACTTCAAGGAAATTTAATGTTGAAACCCTTTCTCAACATCCTATTTACACTGGAAAATAACTACATGGGATATGATTCTAGCATACAAGATACATAGTTGTAAATCCTATTGAGGTTACTTGACCCAACTAATTTTATCCCTTATTTTATATAATTACAATTAGGAGTCTCAATGAAGAGATGCCTTAAACCATGAAGCCCACAAAAAATATGCAACAAAATACAAAAATAATAAATATTTATTTGGTAAATGAGATATTTATTCCTACACTTCACACTTATATGCCCACAATGCATCACAATCATTAATATATCAATACAATCCCAATTCATCATAATCCATCGCACCCATAACACATCACAAGAACTAACACACTCTATAAATATAATGTGCACAAACATCCAAATCTCACAAAAATTTTCAAGAAATGTTGCATGAAGAAATCCAATCATAGGTTGTGTAAGGTCTTCTCAAACATACCACTGTGTGACACTACCTCTCAATGGATGAAATAAGCTTTGTAATATTTTAGTGATATTTCTTTACTTGGAAGTGTAGTTGTGCGCACCAAAGATTTAAAAAACCTCTCAAATGACCTTGTGCAAAGGTTTTCAAGTTTTCTCATGATTAAGTTATTGACATTTTCACATTTATGACTATGTGCACAAAATAAACTACATGGAAGTAGCAAGGAAAGCGCACAAAAGTGTGTAAAAACACCACAATTGTTACAAGTAAACCAAGTTTTATCAAGCAACTACAAATTACTTAATTATACATAGTATTTTTAATTGATGTAATATTGCAAGTTAACCTAGTTGCTCCTACATCATACACCTAGAGTAAGAAAAATGTGTGAGCATGGTGCTCACACACTTAGGCTAGGTGATAGAACCAAACTTTTTACCCTTGATAAAGGCCTTAGTTCACCCATGTACTATTCAAGATAGTTATTTCCTTCTAGTTTATCTAGGTTTACAAACTAGGACACAACCTATTCTCCTCCATTAAAATCCATTTGCACTACTATTGTGCCAAATTTCACTCACCTAGTCCACCTATTTTATCTATACTATGCAATCCATTCTTCCTATTCATGGTAACACTACCCACTAAGATCACTTTGGTATTTCCATGGTTCCCACCCTCTCTTTATTTCCTCTTTTCAAAATCATTATTCATCCTTGCACTCACACTTTACTTCCTTCACATGTATTCCCTATTCACTTGTGCATTTTATTCACATTCCCCATCAAGTCTTTCTTGGATATATGCATGACTAAATGAATATGGTCTGTAACCTCTCCATCCTTATGCTTTAATGGGATCAAGTATACATTTTACTTTCTTCCCTGTATGTTTAATAGTTGATCTCCCATCATAAAAATTCTCACAATAATACTACCATAACCTCCCCAAAAAAACATGACATGTGTTCATTAGTATGACATCATAAAAATCATTGTTTGTGTGTCTGCCAATCTTCATCTCCACCTTGAATTTATCCTACACAATTATATCCTAACCCTTCACCAATTAGGATACTCTATAAGGACTTGGGTGTGATTTGTATGCCAAACCCCACTTCATCACCATCTTCATGGATAAAATATTTTTTGTGCCTCTATTATCCACCAAAACTTTATAATAGTTGCCTCTTGTCTTAAACTTAGTATAGAACCTCTTAAAACCTCTTATTTGTGCCTCGCTTCTTAAATTTTTCTTACAACCTTCAAGACTCTTCTCATTGAGAGAAAAGTATATCCTTGCTTTAGTTCCTCTCTATGCATAGATGGCTCCCTAGACCCTATGTCCACTTATAGGAGTTACACACTATCATGAATCTCTATTTTATTTCCATCAACATGAAAATTAGGGCATTAAAATGTGTGGTATCTAATTTTCCCACACCTAAATCATGTTCTTTTGAGCTTTCATCCTCTTCCTCTACATGTTGGCAAAATGTTTTATAGAGAATACAAAATTAGATTTTTGGTCAATAGTAAACAATATGAGAAGTCCCTCCTATATTTGTAGGGGAGGTTCCCTTAATTGAAAATAGGAAATTTTATAAAATTGAATATTTACAGTAATACACATTCAAAATTGTTTCACAAACAAAAAAGAATGTATGATAGAGAAGAATACAAGCGAGAGAAAGAGGAATAAAGTGGAAAAAATGTGAACAGAGACAAAAAGTATACATGATTATATAAATAAAAAATTTAATCACTTATGTATACTATAAGTAGCAAATAACATGAGAAATTCAACATTGAATATTTTATATGAAATAGATACAAAGATTGAATGAAAGTCAAACTTAATAAAATTAATGATTCTCCAAGAAGATAAAAGACACAAAGTTTGTTGAAACTTCTTGTATTGATCTCTGTAAAAGAATAAAAAGTTTCCATTCTTTATTTCTTCACCAATTTTTTTTTGTATTTTTAAAAAATTTTGATTACAATGAAGATCCATGAATATATAGCTTGAATAGTGATTAACCACCTCATAACTTATTATAACTACCTCATTTTTGAAAAAAACTTCTATTTCCCCATTTACTTTTCTGTAAATTATTTCATAAAATGAAATTACATAGATTTTAAATAACATCAGTTTATGAAAAGTACAGTGGAGAAATAGAAAAAGAAGAAAGAGAATTCAAGGGGAGAGAGAAGAGAGAGGAGGTTTATCTGAAGAGGCTATAGGTTGTCCTGAAGTAACCATTTGTCCTTGGTCATTAACTTGTGTTAAATTCAACCTGAAAGCTCTAAATTTTTGGACTATCATAACAATTCATTATTGTTTGGGAATGAGAATATTTAATAGTCTTGTCAACCAAGAAACTATTATCTAATTCATTTCTTCATTTCTCTTAAATAAATTGGGAATATCTCTATTGGATTTAGTGAGAGAATTATGGATATCAATAAATTTATTCATGGCTTCTAGATTGAAGTTATCTTCATCGAATAGTTTTTCCTTGATCATTTTTCATAATTGGTCTTTTATATTAGTTGCTGAAAATGGTCCTGAATCTTAGCTTTTTATTAGCTCACAATGTATAGACCAAATGTCAACATGGATATTAGTTATGAATTTATCATAAATATAGCTATATTTATCCAAATATTTTAGAGATTCTTTCAAAAATTTGAGTTTTCATTCTATATTTTGAAACCATACAAAATACATATTGTCATCTACCTTATTGAAAATTTATTTAAAAATGAAAATGTTGCCATCCAAAAGTGACATATATTCCAAATCTCTAACTATATTTCCTAACATTCTAATTTCCCTAAAAACCATTTTAATATATTTATATGTTTTGGTCTTAAATTCTTGCAAGAGGCCATATCTTTTCTTATTTCATCAGTAAATTGAGATCATAAATAGCAATTTGTTCTACCAATTTTCCATTAGTCTTATGTGATTGTTCTATTTATAAATGTTGGCAATAACATTCTTATCAATATAATCAATAGGATTAGATTTTATAAATGAAGCCATAATAACAATGTCTTGACTAAAAAATATCTTTATGTATGTATAAAAAAAATTTACCTATTCCTTGAGTTGTTCCTAGGTTTGTTTCCCCAACTTTATTCTTTCTACAAGTTTTGTTTCAGTAACCTAAAAATTATGAATATGCCCTTCATGGGTAGATTCTCCAATGTGTATTATGTTCATGCTATATTCTACATAAGTCATATATTCTTCAACTTTATCAACTATGGGTTTGGAAATCTATACAAATTATGAACCTAAGGGTTCATATATCAACCTTGAAGATATCTTAGCCATTTTTGGTGGTGGACTTTGTAAGAGATTAGATATTGCATAAAAATCAAGAGTAATAGCCTTCTCAACTTTATTATTCCTTTTAATTATCATTTAATGATCCCATGGGAAGGATGGACTACTTAAAGGAACTATGACTTGAGTATCATGGGCTTTAGAAGATCAAGCTATAGAAATTGATCATTGAGGAATAATTATTATATCTCTTGAGGTAGTAATTTATTGCATGGCTAGTGATAGAGGAGTGGGAGAAAGAAGTGAAGGAGGGGGTGGAACATGGGATGAATAAGGAGTATGGGGTGGATATGGAATAGTGACATGAGGAGATGGAGGATGATGTGGAGTGCAAAAGAAGAAGTGAGAGATACTTATACTGGAACAATATGAGATATAAGAGGTAATTGATTTGAATCAATAGAAATACAATAAGAGTACATTGTAATTGTGGTGGGTATAAGGGGTGTTTGCACTAGGACTACATAAGATGAAATGGGGGCTTGTGACAAACTTAGATCAAAAGCAATAAATTATTATGTTATGTTATCAATAAGCTAGGATGGATTTATTGGAGCCTCACTCCAAGAAACTAATAAAAGATTTGAAGGCCTATTGATAACATAATTTGGAGGTATTTTTTTAATTACATCAGCATAATTTTTCTCTAGAAACCTATTCTTATTATTAGCTTAATCATTTCCCCCACTTGCCACCTTACTTGTTTGAGGGCTCTTGGAATATACCTTAGTACTAGATTGTTAAGTAACATTTGGTGCTTTTGATTGTTGTTATTTCTTAAAATATACAACACCATTTGAAATTCATGTACCTATGTATTTAGATAATTTATTCGTAGGCCAAGTCCTTGACCTTTCCAAAATAAATTTAATTTGTTCATTCAAATCTTAAGATTCCTTGATTGACTGGTTAGTAATTAGAAGAGGCAGAAGATATACTTTGTCAAAAACGGATCAATCATGTTTGATCCATCATAAATAATCCCTATAGTAACACATTCCAATCTAAATGTTTTCATTTGATCTAGGGTCATTCTTGAGTTGTCTCTCTTTCTGACTTAAAATCCATCTTCATAGTCTTCCTAATAATCATCAATTTTTGAGAATGTAGGTATTCAGAACCAAGTTTGAGATTATCCTTCACAAAGATCTTACTATAAAAAGAGGGTATGTTTGTGTGAAACTTCATTGGAAAATAAATCATATATTTTTTAATATTAAAATCATATTGAGATGATATGCACATGTAGTAATATTTATTAGTTGTCAAGCTTGGCTATTAGTAAATCATTGGTATATTTTATCTACTTCTTTTCTAGATCATAATATTTATCACAAGCCATGGCTAAATCTACAAATTGAATAACCAAGCCCAATGTTAAAAATGTGTTGACCTAACACAATTCTATTTCCATCTACCATTCTCTACAAAAAATTCAATATCTATGTGTCTTATCACACTATTGGTGATTTCATAAATGTTGGACTCAAGAATGGAAATTGGTTTGAAACCCATGTATTTGAACTTAATTTTGGTAGAGGAAGACATGTATAAATCAATCTCAAATAATAGTGTCAAATCTTTGATAGTGATATCAGGAGGCAAGAAATGTTTGTGGGTAAGAAGTCTAAGTAAAAGTGGTCATAAAGGTGTTGGAAACTATTTATAAGGCCTTCCAAGGATCAATCTTTTTCAAAACATAGATTTTATGTACCCACAATATATCACAAACTTGAAGTATATAAATTCAAATAACCAACATTAAAAAATAATGGGCAAGGCTAGAATTTACTCAAGGAATGAAGACTCACAAGGTGACAAAGTGGGATGAGAGAAAAAATGACAAAAAATGGAAAAATAGAAAGAGATTAGGAGAAAAAAGTAGTTAAAAAAACTAGAAGAAATTGAATGACATGAAAAAGATGAAGTGGAAAAGACAATTATAAGAATGACCAACCTTATATGGAGTGAGAGCAAAGGAATCCAAGCACAAATTTATGAGTTGGAAGTCTAGAGAGTCATTATTCATATACATAGAATAGTTTTGAGTTTGAATGTGAAAATGGAACATCGAGCTTCATTTTATAATGCTAAAATAACACTTTGTATTTTCAAAAATATGTTCTCAGTTCAAGTTGATATTTTAGAGTGTCAATAGTACTTAAAGAAAGCATTATTATGTTTTAAATGCTTTTAACATTGGGTTTTCAACAATTTTAAATATTTTGGTGTTTTCAGGCACCAAGCATACTTTGAACTATTATTTTAATTCCCCAAAATGTTTGACACTAATATGCGTATACTGTAAAGTTGAGTCAAGTTTTTGGGACTTACAAGATTCTAGAAGTTTTGTTATTTTTGGAACTTTGGGTATCTGATAAACTTTGACAATTTCCAGGGAACCTTAATATCTCTAAAATGTAAAAAACATTGTCTCTAACCAAGGATTCAAGTTTTTTTGGGATCTTTATACATTTCAAGAGTTTTTAGTACAAATGAAAGTTTTCAAAAAACTAAAACTCCTGAACTAATAGTAGATGAATGAAAATAGAATATTTTACTAAGTATAAATAGTGAAATTTTCTTGTTTCAAATTTTTTTACATAATGATGTTAAAATTGAGAGGTTTTAGATTGTTTAATTTTGATGAAAACACTACTAATTTTTTTTCTCTCATAGAGGAGGCTCCTTATCTCACTGACTATGCTTGCATAGTGATTGTACCTTCCCCATTCTCAACTCACATGTTGATTGTTATTTACCACCACTAAGATTCTCTTTGGTTATCATAGTATTCTACTTATGTATCATATACTCCTTTTCTTTTTACACATTAATACACCTCTTTTACCATCTATAATATCACTATGTTTATCTCATATTGGATAACCCATTATAGTGCATTAATTTACCATGCACCTTCTCTTGGTCTATCTCACTATGACCAACATAGATAATGCTCTTGCATAAATCCTTTGTTCAATGCTTCACACTTAGATCATTTGTTCATATATTATGAAACCTCTTAAATATATCCAACAGATAATTTCTAGGCAAAAACTTGTCTTTCAACTTTGTAACCATTCTCTCCTAATAGGAAATCTTATATTGACTCTTGTAATTCCTCTCAAATTGTACCTCCTTCCACCATATCATTGTGTGTCCCTGCAACTTAGTTTTTATAAATTTCTCCTTACATTCATTTGTTTCTTTATCAAATTAAAATTACTCCTCCATCTTCATAATCCAATATTTTAGCTTCTCTACATTTAATTTTTAAGAAAAACATGAAACATCCATTTGCACTCCTCTTCTAATTTTGGATATGATTATGATAATTCTCTCTTCACCCCCATATAGTCACTCCTACACTAGTCTTGCTTATTACTCTTATAGATACTAAAATATGGTCTTTATTACTTGACATTAACAAGTTTGGCACACATTTACCATGCATGACTTAAGCACTCAAATAAGGTCATAATTCTCCACCCTCTCACACTTGAATGTTATCTTATGAGTTAACCCTTCTATTATGATATTATAAACCTATAATAACCTCACTATCTATTTAATACGTACCAAATATCCTGCATAGACATCTCCAAAATCTTAGATTAGTTTCTTTGTACATGTATTGCTAGACTGGTCAATACTACCAGTCGATATTGACCGATTTGGTTGAAACTGGTCTGCTTCCAAAAACATACATTTTATAAAATAAAACCCATTTTTAGGGTCAGCCCATAATCCTAACATTTCATAGTGGCACAAGTAATTATTCAATTGGATCTATATATAAAAAAATTAAGGTCTCATTCAAAAGGGAATTAGGGACTTGTCTGATATACATTAATACACTATTGCACATTAAATTGAACAAATATACCACATTATTCCCAAATTTCATACCTATCACTAGGATTAGTCTAAGGCCAAGTCTGAAGAAATAAAATCTAAGTCAAAATAAACATTGTCAAGTATCAAGATTAATCATTATCCACATACACACATTGAAGGAAAACAATGGCACAATGACACTAGGTGGGATAACTATGTGTGGATTTATTTCTATCCTTAGATAATTATACATTTAGGTAATAGTCAATCATCATATGAGGGTGATTAAGGTCATATAAACCCATTATAATATCTCCATTTTTACAAGTTTCTAGCCCTCACAAGCACATATAGGGTTATAATGCATATGAGGTTGATTTCTAGAGCTATGCACGTTAGTAGGTTTGATATCACAAAAATAGAGAAAGTATAAATAGTCATATGTGTTCATATAGTTATTTTTACCTATTTTCATGCATGTTAGTACTGACCAACAAGTCAATATAAATAGGTGATACTGACCCAAATCTATAGAACTGACCAAGCATCTATAGACAATAGATTAATTCTAGAACCAAATAATCCATAGGCCTGCTTATCTATGATTTTCACTTTTAGAATACAATCACAATCATAAGGTCAACCAAAAAAACTAAGTTTTGTGATCTATTTAGTAGTTTTTATATTTTTTATGTGCCCTTATCAAATCAAAAGAATCAATCTCTATCTTTTACATTCAGATGTATGCTTGAATGTAATATCTATTGATCTGAATTACATTTCAAAGCTCTATATTAAATAAAATTAATTCTTCCCCCTTAATCCAAATTATGGTAAAACATATTTATGAACCCATATACATATCAAAAAATGCAAAACCCTAGGTTTTCCCTTATGTTTCCAGACTTGAGCCTTAGGATCTTATTTTCAAATATGATTTATGAATAGTCCCTAATAATACACCTTAATCATGACTATTTTGAATGAAAATATTGGTTAGCACATGTAATGAATTTAATATTTTCATATTTTTTTACATGGATAATGTATCTTCTTTGGATCAATTATATAAGTAAATGGGTAACAAAAATCAAATATAAATACACTAATAAGGCTAAAGTTACTAATAAAATTCCCAAGCCTTCCTCAAAAACTATTATTACAACATCTAATAAGAGATGCATAGTATTAATACTAAATGACAAAGGGATTACATGAATCCCTTTTTCCCTCCTATTATATATTGTACAACATATCTTATTCACCCTATGAATAGAATTATCATGAATATTAAGATTGATGATACAACTACTAAAGAACAACAAGATGCCTTAGAGGATGAAAATTTCATTGGATATCTTAATATGAATCCACATGATATTGATTTAGTGTAATGTATAGCATGAGATGAGAAGATAAAGTCAGCTCAAGCTTCTACATCAATTATTCAGACCACTACTACTATCACTATTCCTATTCCTATACCTTTAGTGACTTATGTGACATCCATACAAGGCTTGGAAAAAAATGAGACCTATAAAAGAGTTTAATGCCTATTACTACATAGGAAGTATTCACCCCTCCCATGATGGCTACACACATTTCATTTCCAACCTCACATACTGCACATTAAAGATTTACAAATCACTTGATGAACTTTCCATACAGTGAACAACAAAGAATTCAAGTCAATTAATTTGAACAAACTTAAATTAACTCCTATGACTACTTCAACAATGAATTTTCAAATCAAACTGAGTTATAAGGTCAAACTAAGTGATAACAAGAATGAGTCAAAAAGTATAGTCAATGCAATGTCAAAAAATACAAACTAGTTACATTTGACAACTCCACCAAAGAGGTAGCTTACATGACTACCATCACCTCCTCATGTGATACTAAATAATGTGATTGAGTGATATCTTATCACATTACTTCCTTCATAAGATCTTGATCCAAGTGGACCTAGACCAATAAATTAAGTTGATAATGCATATTATGAGTATCATCAAATTATAAGGCATTCAATGAATAGATGTTTCAAGTTAAGACATAATATACAAGATCTCATAGATGAAAAATATATTTATTTGGGAACTCACATAGAGGAATTTTGACCAAAACATAATGGAAATTAAAATTTGAATATCTTCAGTGTTCATGTTCCTAAACAAAGGGCAACAGATACATTGTGCATACAACATGCATCCTTCTTTAGTGACATATGATAATCCACTAGATACTATAATTGGTACACTTAGTGATACTCCATCTCACTGACCCATGATCACATTCAATGACAACAATATAGTTGATGATGATTTATATTTTTATTCATTGTTCATACGAGCCTACTTTGATGAAAAACCTATACATATTGTTATGATTGATAATGTATCAAGTGAGAATGTGTGTGTGATGGTACTCTAATGTATTTAGTACACATGAAAATATTTATAAAATACAATGAAAGTAGTTAAAATATTTTATAGATAGAGAGATAGTACATTGTGATGTTGTGTATTACCTCGTTAGAGGGGATCAACCATATTAGCCATATCATTCCTAATTTTACATAGTAATGGGGTTTTTGACATATTTTTAGGATGCCCTTGCATGTAGATACTTCATGTAAATCCATATATAGTAGACCAATTCCTAAATTACATATACTAAAAGAGAGCAATCATAGTTCTAGTTGTGCACTATGAGTATCCTCTATAGCCAATCATATTTCCTCCTCCACCCCCACCATCATTATGTTTCATTGATACGCCTATTTAGTATCATTATTGAGTGAGGGTCGATACACATATTTAATATCATTATTAAATTATGGTTGGCATAATTATTTAGGATCATTATGTAGAGACAATTGATACACTTATTTAAGATCAACATATAGATTTTATTGTTACACATATACAGGATACATCTATACAACCAACCATTTAGTGTCAATCACATCACAAAGTGACATAAAGACCAAAGAGGTTTCCATCTCCTATAGTACATACTCAGTTATCATTGCATGAAACTCAACATGTTTCACATTGAACACAAGTATCAAGACACCCTATTATTACACAGTGATCACCATATCATCCTCATCCATCAAGAGTTACCATACTATGAATTATATAATAAGTGATAATGATAGATATGGTAGCCCGCATGATTCCTTATCATATACCAACCCATCCCCAGTTGATACCTACCATACAAGATGGATAAACCTTTCATTACTTGATAAAAAGACTCCCCATGACCTTTCCATTGATAGCATAATTAGGTAAATTTTTCATATTCTAAAATTTACAAAAATACAAAAAATAAACTAATAAAAAAATATAAAAACATTCGAATATTAAAAAAAACAAAATCAGGATCTAAGTATGACATGATTACCATCCTAAACTATTTGCATATGTTATTTATTTCATATTTGGTAAATGGAATATTCTTTACTTACACATATACATTTCATGGTATTTAAGTGATATACAAGACATACATGTTACACATGGGCATACGAATGTTGATTTTCCATCTACCTAGTGACCATGTTGATACTAAGAGCATATTATTTCACATATTTCATTACTACAATTTATATCTTTCTATGATCTTTGTACCATGTTGAGCTACCTATACTTCTTACACATGCCTTAGTAGTTACTTTTTCTTACACAATGATATATGATATGCCATTATACTTCGATGTGACATTGATAAATATGGATGTTATAGACTAGTTCCTTTTTGTATACTCCATTAATGTCATTACTCTCTTACATGATATAATATTTTGTTATTGAATATTGTGTGTGGCCTTGGCCTTACTTGATGCAACATATTTGATGTCCCGTGTTTGTGACATTTCTATGTCTTCTTGTGTGTGCCCCTTGGCTTTGTTTGTTGTGACATTTCATGTCCCTTGTATGTGTTCATTGGCCTTATGGGTGACACTAATAATTATGTTTTTTAAGATTATTGACACTGAGGGATGTCATGATCTATATCTCACTATTAATACATAGTCTTATTTAGTTACACTTATAGTGCATTTTTATTTAATAGATATATCTAGTTATGACAATTGCATGTCTTACATTCCATATATTTCATACATGGCTTGATTAATACATAAATTACTATGATGAAATATTCTCCACATAATCAAATGATATTACATGATGCCATCTTTACACATGACATAATACAATTAACTCTTATTTTGAGATGAGTGACTTACATTAGGCATCCCTCATATCAAAAGGGGGGAATTATAGTGAGATTGTCATAAATACATAAGACACCATCATAAAAAATAAAATAAGAGTACAAATTTTAGATATTTATGAGATTTAGATGGTTTAGATATCAGATTGATTTAGATACATGACATATATGGGCACATTGATATAGATTATATGGGAATATGCATTCAATTTACATACGTTTGATTAAAAATACATACACACTTAGGTGTATATGCATGGGCATATGAACAATATTTTACAATAAAAACATTATAGGTTTTCATATACATATGATTTTGAGATACATGTTCTCAAATTTAGCATATAGATGCATAACATTCTATACCAATTGGTAAAAATTCAAGGGGCATGATATTGGTTCATGCACATACACATCAACATAGTTATAGTTGAATGACAAATAGTTATCATTTCAACTTACGTTTATCATATTTTTGGTCATGGTGGGGCATTGACATGTTCCATTCTCTTTCAATCATGATTTATATTCTACATTGAGTGAAACTACACAATCCAAACATACATATATGATGGGGCATGAACATTGTTCATTATTTTTTATCATGAATTTTTGTTTTTAAATGGTTAGAATTTGATCAAATTAGATTGAAATATTTCAATTAAATTTATAAGCCATCTAAAATAGTTGATTCACTTTCTTCGATTAAACCTTGCCCAATGGTTCTCTCATTTACCTACATAGTTATTTCAACTAAACATCTCTCTCTCTCTCTCTCTCTCTCTCTCTCTCTCTCTCTCTCTCTCTCTCTCTCTCTCTCTCTCTCTCTCTCTCTCTCTCTCTCTCATATTTATTTGGGTTAGTACACTATGTAATTTCCCACACATCCATGAGGGTTTTGGTATGTTTCCTTCACAACATAGGATCATGCATAGTTACACAAGTTCGGGTTATGATTAACCCAACTCTCTATATGCTTAAGAAAAGAAATATAATCTCTCCAATGCTTTAATGAAGCATCATCTCCAAAAAATTTCAAGGAATCATGGTTTCCACCAACACACATGTTTACTCTAACCCTTACTCTTTCAATTTTTAATTCTGGATTTCATATTTCACATACAGACATTGACTACACATTCATTGTAGGTTTGCATGGAGCAAAGTTATATATTTGGAGCCATCTCCCAAAAGTCAAAGTTTTTTTTACACACTCAGGCACATTTTATCCTTTTACTCTATAAATTCCATTACTATAATAAAATAAGGGAATTTGTAAATAATAAAATTTAGTCTTCAGTACTTGACAATGATAAGCTTGGCACACCTTTATTACACATGACTTGAGCACTCAAACAAGGTCCTAATTCTCCATCCTCTCACAATTTCATGTTATTTTATGAGTCAACCCTTCCATTTTGATATTATACACCTAAAAAAACCTCATTGTCTATTTCAAACCTAAAAACTATCCTTCATAAACATCTCTATACTCTCACATTAGTCTGCTTGTATACATGTCAATTGTGCTAGACTGGTTTATATTGTCAGTTGATACTAATTGATCTGGTTAGAATTGACATGCTCCCAACAATTACTATGTTCTAAAATCAATCTCATCCTTAGTATTTTCCCATAATCATATAATGTCAATGGTGTGATGAATTATTCAATTGGATCCATATATAAACAAATCAATGTCTCATTCAAAATGGACTTGGGGACTTACCTGATATACATCTATACACTATTGTACATTGAGAAAATATACCATGTTCTTACCAATTTACATACCTATCATTAGGATCAGTCACAAGCCAAGTCTGAGGTACTCAAAATTCAAGTCAAAATAATCATTGTCAGGTATCAATATCAACCATTAGTTGCATACACATAGTGAAGGAGCATAATTTCACAATCACACTAGGTGGGAGAACTATGTGTGGCTTGGTTTCCCTCTTTGGAGTATTAGATACATAAGTAGTATTCAATCATTAGATGGGGGTAGTTTAGGTCATCTCAGCCCATTTCACTTTCCCATTTTTACAATTTTATAACCTTCACAAGCACATCTAGGTTTTCAACATTGATTTCTAGAGTTGTGTGCATCATCAGGGTTCAAGATCATAAACACATAATAAGTAAATATAATCATAGATGATTTTACAATTATTTTTACCTATTTCAATGCTAGATAGTATTAACCAACAAGTTAGTAATGATTATAAATACTAACCCAAATATATGGAACTAACCTAGTATAGGAAATGAACTAGTTCTATAACTGAATGAAACATAAGCCTCCTTATCCCTAATTTTCACTTACAAAATATGATCACAATTAGAAGGTCAAACAAAAAAATAATTATTATTATCCCTTTTGTAATTATATATTTAGCATGTGCCCTTGTCAAATTATAAGAATTAATCTCTATCTTTTACATTCATATGTATGATTGAATGCCATATTTATTGATTTGAATTACATTTCAACATTCTATCTTAATTATATTAATCTCACCCATTAATCCAAATTAGGGTAATTTATATATTTCAATAGGTGGCTCTCATTAAAGGAGATATATGAAGACAAGATTACAATGTGGAAAAAGAGCATAATAAAAACTATTTCCCTTTTTAAAAAAGAGCTCTCCATAATCTACATGGACATAATGGTGCATATTCTAATATATTTAGGGTTATCTAAGGTCATAAACACAAGGAAAATGTTTTTCCAAGAGAGATACATGAACGTATTAAAGAGGTTTATTAATAGATTCACCCATTAAGAGGGTTTTGTTTAACCTTTTTTTCAAATAAAGATTAACACAAAGAGTAGCCTAATCAAATAATGGAGTAAGTTATTCTTTTAAAAGTGGGCCAATTAATGAATTTAGATTATAAAAATATTATGATATGTAATATTGAATCTAAGCATGTTTCAATTATATAAAGTAAAGAATTCAATAATATAATAATAATAATAATAATAATAATAATAATAATAATAATAATAATAATAATAATAATAATAATAATAATAATAATAATAATAATATGAATGAGAAAATTTACTTAGATTATACAATTATGTGTAAGTGGATATAAGCAAGGTAAGTGTAGAAATAGACTACCTAAAGATTCTGATCCAATCATCAAATTCTAAAAATTAGCTTTTATCCAGCATGGACACTTAAGTCTCTCTGGGGAAACTTGTGTCGATGCTAATGTGTGTGTTTCAATGCATCTATCCTATATGGAATATTGATTTTTGACTAAAAATTCCACCTAGGTATTTATGGGTATTATGTCACCTTTTGGATTGTCTTTAGACCACATCCATAGTCTCTTGATATTAGAATATAGCTCAAACCCTAGATCTTCATGTTAGGCTAGGTTACCTAGCCAATAATAGGTTAATAGGATCACAAAGTTAAGCTAACCTCAAGGACCCATCTATCAATAAGCATTTCCTACATATATAATACTCTAAAGATGGCCTTCGACATATGTAGTTATCCCCTATGTGTTAGCTTGTGTGTGCATAAGGGTGAAATATACTATATGCAAGTGCATGTAAATGATGTAGCTTGTAACTTTAAAATTATGTATTATGGATTGATATTTGAAATTTTTAGACCTATAATATGACTTCTCGTATGATTGATATGAAAATAGGGCATAATAGCTTAAGTGTGCAATTGATTTTTAGTAGTGTAGTATAAACATGAGATGTGTTTTTTAGATGATTAATGAGTTGGATTTAAATTTTATTAATACAAGATATTTTTAAAATATTCTCATGAAATGGTTAATGAAATGTATTAGGCTGACACGTATATATTGGAATGTTTTCAAATTTTAATGTTTATAAGGTAAGGACAATTACATTAAGACAGGGATAGTAGCATCAACGCTACTATCCAAGTATAAATGTAACTATCCAAGAAGATGTAATGTTTTTGGAGATATGTAACTAAAATTGAAGGATATATATCATAATTTAAACATATTCTGGGCTACAAGTGATCTGGGTAATCAAAATATCAGGGCTAGACTACAAGATAAATATTTAAGCCAAGTGGGATGGCAAAGGCTAGCCTATTAGTTGTAAGGAAGGTATATAACTGAAGCTTGAGTATATTTTCAAGTGAAAAAGACTAATTTAACATATAAATATAGATTTAATCATCTACATTTCCCCCCTTTAATATAATAATGCATAATGATGAAATCATTAGTTTAAAGGAAAGAATATACATAACACGGTATGTAAAACACACCTTGCTTTACATGAGCCCCATTTTAATTTGATGTATGTGTATGACCTAAAACCAAAAGCATATCACAAGTGTAATTAGTGCATATAAACTAAAATTAATAATTAAATTTTATTGAAATAAAAGAGATCAAGGAAGGAGTACATCTGTGTGTCGATGCAACCATGTTACCCCTTGATAGTTTATTTTGGTAATGATGCTTCCTTACTGAAGACGTAGAGAGAGGTTCATAATTGAACCTTGGAGATGTGAAGAGGGGCATTGAAGGGTGATCATGCCCCTAATATGATATAAGTTTGAGTTGTACCAAGTCCATTGAGAGATCAAGATCTCAATCACATAAATCAAATGCAACATAATCTATTCAATCTCATCCAAGTTAAATGGTGTAACCATATCAACCCACCATAATATAAGTAGTGCCAATTCTATCGATAGTGCTAAATATTTATTTCACCAATCAAAAAATCTAATATCTACAGTAGATAAATCTTAAATGGTGCATCTTAGTAGGGTCAGTGCATGAATATTGGTAAATTATGAATAATTTATTTATAATTTGGTGCATTTTTATGGCATATGCACTTCAGAATGTGTCTCAAGCTAAAGTATCTATCAAACTATAACCTCTTCTCTATAAAATGTCTATAATAATTATATGTATTAAAAAACTACAAACTCTATCCCAAATCTATACCAAATGCATAAAATTATGTCTCGAGTGTATATCTAAATCATGTAAATTGAATCAAAATTTACAAATTTTGTCAGTTGCATGTATGTGGAATCATGTCTCTATGACATGCCCCCATTTTGAGGTGATGGGAATGAAAAATTGATGGTCATATTATCTCAAAAGGATAAGATGATAATGTTGTATCTATGTGAACCATGTAGTGAAGAAACATATAGAAGTATCATGTCAAATTAGATATATCAATGAAGCTCAAAGTATTCATATATAATAATCTATAAGATGAATGATATGAATCATGTAAATGTCTATAAGATAACAAGACCAAAATACAATCAATCACACACACACAAGATAACTCAAAATTCACGTAAAGAGGGGTTTAAGGAGACCATAAATAAGGGCCATGTTCAATTTCCACACACTCAAGATGAGGACATATGAAAATGTGCACACACCAAAGAAACAAGAAAGACTTAGGGCATTATGGACAATAAGAAAGTAACCTGTTCAAATGTTCAAAAAATAAGATAAATAAATAAAAAATAAGTAAACTCAAGTAATATATGTGAAGATCTGAAGTAAATGAAATATAATAAACTAGGATAAACATGTCATATTAGTCTCTGCATACATGTGTTAGTAAAAAATGTTATGTAGAATAACATATCAAAGTACACTATGTAATATAGTAACATGAGTATAGACATGTGTAAATGTTAGTATATAAGATCAAATATAAAGGATCATAAAATAATATAACATGTGTCAATTATGATCATATAGAATCAAGATACCCCCAACATAGTGTGTCACGTAGGAATAAGAAAGGTCCAACATCTACATGCATATGTAACATGGATCTAATATATGTTTGTATCACACTCAAGTACCCATAAAACATATATGTATAAAGAAATGATATGCTATCTACTAACATAAATTAAACAACATTACAAAAAAATTAGTAAACATGTGAAATGCTAAAGTTTTTATATATTTTAACATTTTTGTATTTTCTTTGGAATATTTGAATTTTTAAGATTTTTGATATATTTTGAAAAGAGAGTGCTAGCTGATGATTACATCTAAGTGATGATCATAAGGTGATTTATATTGTGCATATGGTATAACAAACCGATCATGTTATTAAGGATCATGTAATGTGTCAAATATAGAATTGGAAAATTTGTAAGATTATATGTATGTTGTATAGGACTTTATGGTCATGAGTTAATGGTAGAATGTGTACTGGTTTGTGAAACCCATTATCATATGCTATATGGTTTATTTGGTTTTAATATTAGTTCTTTGTACCCATTCTAACACATGGTTTCTTTCTATGGTCAATGAGTGGCTAGGTCGTGGAAGTGTAAATGAGGATCTTGAAGAATCCACTATAGATCTCTAACATAATGGCCTCTTGAGTATTGGTTGCCTAGGAAAGGGAATTGATTGTTGCTTACCTTGTCATGTATTATTATCCTTAGTATATTGTATAATTAGTTGTCATGGAACACATTTTTACTATTACAAAGGATATTTATATTGAATCCCTAAAATTGTAATTACCATGTTGATATGAATATATTTAAGACACCCCTACATTGTGGAAGGTACTACATGGATATTATGAATCCAAATTTATCTCAATAACATATTAAAGACTCTTATATGTGGTATAATTGAAAATTTTGTGGTCACAAGTGTTGGACCAAACTGGAGAGGTAAATCAATCTCACCAAAAACTGTTAGAATCTTCCCACTGAATGATTTGACCATTTTGGTCAAAGGTAATAAGTCATCATGTGTGTATCCCAAATGTGTGAGTAATGTCATGGTGCATACATTATCAATATAACCATTATCAACCATAACATTATGTATATTTTTATGATTAATATGTGCCCCGATAAATAAATAATGAAGATCAAATTCATCATCCATAATCTCCTTGTCATAATAATCTAAAATTGTGCCACCTTGTTGTTTGCCATTTACCATTAAAAGAAACTCAAATGGTTGATTTTATTATTATGTAAAAATATGTGTGCTATATACCATTTTCACTTCTAGTATTTCCTTATAATGATCTTGTAATGTATTGTTGAGTATATTTTGATTTTTATGATCATTGGTTTATGATCCTGAATCCGTTCAAGAATCATCAAAGGTGAGTAGATAACTATCAATAAGATTTTGTTTCTTGTGGTACAAACTAAAACATTTGTGCATAGAATGACCTATACATTATTGATATTCACAAAAATAATTTCCATCATGTCCTTTTGGTAGAGGTTAAATCATATCAACCACCATAGGAAGATGGAGAGATGTGAGATGACACTCCACTAGTTTTGCAAGTATCAAAACTAGAGACTCAGGTAATCATGAAAATTATCTCTTAGGTGCATCGGATAAGATGAGTAAAGGTGGTAAATATTTTTTTGTAGATGAAATGTCATACTTTTTCCATTTGATGGATTTGATCACAAAGGCCACATATGGTGGAATTACATTGCTTGGCAAGATTGTTGCACATAATGTGTTCAACAAAATATCTTTGTATTAGGGTGACTTATGTAATAAATCCACCAGTGAAATCTTATCATTAGCCTTATTGGAGTGGTTTTCAATATTATATTAAAATGATAGTGTTCTCATGTACTCTATTTTAATTCCTTGACTATGAATATTGACTTGTATGAATAAAGGAAAATCTTGATCAATGATATCCTTTGAGGGTTACCCTCTATAATCAAAAGTGATGATATTTGCATTGTATTTTATAACTTGCAGAATAGCCAAAAAAATAATTCAATGCCATGTCAATTGGTATTTGGGTTTATCAAAAGGTAACATATAAAATATCCTTATAGATATTTGACTATTTCACAAACTCAAAGATTGATATTGTGTTATGTATATTTATAAACTTATGGACATAATGTTTAGATCATGCACATTGGTACCTAGTGAAGATAGATAAGGGCTCAATGGTATTACAATAAGAATTATAAAGAAAGATTAGGTTTTTATCTTGTGTTAAATATTTCTCCTTATTTGTGCCACTTTTTTTATTCCATTTGATCATAGTGTTGATTAATGTAACAATGTATGCAATATAATAAGCAATGATTATCATGATTCTCTTAATAAAGGAAAAATTATGATATGTATTCTTTTTTTTTTAAATAATTTATTCCCTTAAAATTTGAAATAAATATAATTTTTGAAATATATTTTAACATTCTAGAAATCAAAAAATGAGAAAACCCTAGGGCACACTAATATTGAATTTAGAAAGACTCAGAGGTCAGGTTCACCAAATATTTATCATTTTTTTTAAAATAAGGATTAACACATATAATAGATTAATAAAATAATGTAGTAAGCTAATATTTTATAAGTGGGCCAATTAATGAATTTAAATTCTATAAATATTATGATATGACATATTGAATCTAAACATGTGTCAAATATAAAAAGTACAACATTTAATATTCTAATAATAAAAATATGAATGAGAAATTGTACTTAGCTTATATATTGATGTGCAACTGAGAAAGGAAGGTATAAAAATTGACTATTTAAAGATTCAGATCTAGTTGTTAGATTTTGTCTAAACATTTAGTTTTAATCATCAAATTTGTAAAAATTAATTTTTGGCCAGCATGGACACTTGTGTCTCACTGGGGATACTTGTGTCAATGTTATTATATGTGCTTTAATGCATCTATCCTATAAAAAAAAAAAAAAAAACTTAAAATTCCACCTAGGTCTTTCAAAAAAAAAAATTGCCTTTTAGATTGTCTTTAAATCATGTGCACAAGGTCTTGATATCAGAATATACCTCAAACTCTAGCACTTCACCCTAGATTAGCTTTCCTTACCAAAAATGGGTTAGTGGGATCATGAAGTTGAGATAACCTCAAGGACCCCTCTCTTAATGAGTACTACCTATATAACTAATACTCCAAAGAAGGCCTTAAACATATGTATTTCTCCCTTATGTGTTGGTTTGTATGTGCACAAGGGTGCAATATACTATATGCAAGTGCATGTAAATGATTTAGATTGTAACTTGAAATTTGTGACTCATAGATTGTTATTTGAATGCTTCAAACCTATAATATGAGTGCTCTTATGATTGATATGAAAATAGGAAATAATAGGGTATAATAATTTATGTGTGCAATTAATATTTAGTAATGTAGTATAAGCTTGAGAGGTGCTTGCTAGATGAATAATGAGTTGGCTTTAACTTTTATTTATACAACACCTTTTGAAAATATTCGCATGGAAGGGTTAATGAAAATTATTAGGTCAACACATACATATCATAAATTTACAAAATTGAGTGTTTAGAAGGTAGTGACAGTTATGTTGGGACGAGGACAGTAGCATCGATGCTATTGTCTAAGTTTGAATGCACCTCTCTAGGAAGATGTAAGGTTTTTAGAGCTCTGTAACTAAAATTCAAGGATATATATCATAACTCAAGTGTATATTAGGTTACCATTGATCTGGGTAATAAAAAAATTAAGGTCAGACTACAAGATAATCATTTAGGCCTAGTGGGAATGTGAAGGCAAGTATATTGGCTGCAAGGAAGGTGTAGAACTAAAGAGTAGAGCCTTATGTGATATTTATCAAGTGTACAAGACTAGTTTAACATATAAAACTAGATTTAAACATATACAAGTGCAATGAATGATGGATATACCATTTATCAAGCCTTCTTCTTTGTTATTAAATACTTTTCAGAAGAAAATAGATCTACTAGTGTGCTTGAAAATAGGAAGAGAATCATGGATTTAACAAGCTTGGAGAACTATTATTGGGAAAAGGTGTAAGTAAGATACTTAGTATGTGTGAAATTTTATTATTTAAATTATTGTTTCTTAGATGTATATACATTGTATGGGAGTTGTTTTCCCAATTTAAATAATTTGTTTTTTATTGTGTAGCAGTTGATGATCAAATAATAATAAACAAGTTTGTTATTCATAATAGATAATCAATGAGAATATGCCTTGAAGTATACAAAGTAAAATGAAAATAAGCAAGGGAGGAAATAAAATAATTTATGAGAGTTTATGGGTGAAAATTAGTTATATTTGAGGGTTTCAAGAGCAATATTTGCCATAAGTGTGCACATTTAATTAGATATGTTACTATCTTCAAGTTTTAAAGGATAATGGTGACTTAACCAATGTAGATGAAGAACACTTGGACATTGTGGAAGGATGTGAAGAATTTTAAAGTATTCTTTGTGAAAATTGTATAATTATTTTTTTTCCAAATCATTTATTATAATTATTATCTTATTTTCTTTACATTACATTATTAGGCTAGGACATATAGTGGATTGATGGACAACACTTTCACATATAAAGTGTTGATAATAAGAGAATTGACTACAAATTTGGAGTTATATTTAAATTTGAGTAGTCTAGTCCTATGAGTTCCAAAGATGAAAATTTAATTGAAGGGAAATTGGAATATGTTGGGTTGATCCAATAAATAATTGAGTTGAATTATAGAAGCCTCAAACTTTTATTATTCAAATGTAGTTGGTAAAAAGCTTTTGAGAGTACTAGAGATGTAAAGATAGTGGTCAACATTCCATATACTACACTTGAAATATACTAGAAATAAATTATCCCTACGTGTTGCTTCAACATTATCCATAATCTTACTTTTTTGTTTTTTACTCTATGAAGAAAATATTTTTGCATTTTTCATTCAAGTCCATATATATATATATATATTGTAAACAATGGAGAATCCCAACACAGATAATAATAATTAATTCTCCATATTGCATTCAAATGTTACATTGGATATTATATAGACATAAAGATAGTCAAACAACCTCCTAATAAATAAGAAGGTACAATAAAAAGTAACCCATTACTAGTAACAAGTATAACAAACTAATCGCTTAGACTATTAACAATACATGATATAGTTCTAACTAACTACTAATAACCTTATCATATTAACCATATGGTAACTAACAATAGTAAATAGTAATTTATCACAATGTAAATACTAATCTCCGATATTCCCCCTTTGGTTTTTACATGGAAAAAACATTATCTTATACTTCAACATGTCACCCTTGCAAGCTCATGATCTAGATGGTTTTCTTTTTTCAGGAAAGCTAACAACTTTCATAATAGTTTTACAAGTGGTTTACCAATAAATACAACAAAATGGTTTTACAGGTGGTTAACCGACAGCCTCAATATGATGGTTTTTTAAACGGTTAACCAACAACCATAAATATCATGATGCTAGAGTACTCTATCAGCTCTCATCACTATCTTACTTTAGGGGATTATATTTAGAATTGTTTGCATATTATAATTATGAACAGGAATATTGCCTATGTTCTTATTCACACTACAACAAAAATCAAACACACAACTGAAATATAATGCGCCACCAAATCATATGGGTTCCATCATTGGTGATTGATAAGAGGTCCTGAAAACTTCTTTCATTTGTTGCCTCTAATATCTTTTAGGTTCGTTTCTTACTCAACCGATGAAGATGTGAAGCTCAATAGTTTCCACATTATTCTTATTAGAACTTCCACCCTCAATGTGAAATAGCTCGGATGTCACCACCGAAAATGCATCCATTAAAATGTATATTTTTTATTTTGAAATAAAAAAGACTCTAAGTCTGGACTCATTTTTTATTTTGACTCTTAATATTGACATATAAGACTCAAATATTGTCAAGACTATTTTGACAACATAGACTTGGCAACAAAAGTTTATTTGACATAATAAATAGTAACTAATAGACTCTACTCATAAAAGGATTCTAACACTTATTTTTGACAATAAAAATTAAGTGATTAATTATATAATTATACCAAACTACTAATTTTAAAATTAATGATTCTAGAGACTTGGCTCTACTACTAATGAAAAGATCTTAAATAAATATAAGAAATTTTATGTAAGAGAAGACCAACCAATAACCTGAATGCACATGAACAGATCACATCATAGTCAATTGAGATAAGGCCACTTCTATTCATCCTAGATGTTAGCTATTTTATTAGAATGCATGTGATTAGATGAAGTTGAAAATGATGGCAAAAGAAAATCTTACATGTTAGAATATGGTAGAAGATGCCTGGAAAATACATTTAATTCTTGTGTAGAGAATATAATGTTGATAGGATCAATTTATAAGGAAACCTTGTGTTGTATAAAGTGTAAGACATGTAATAAATAATAGAAACAACTTTCAATCAGAACAAATGTCAATAAACATGCATGGCGAATGAGATATGGAAAACTATTGATCATATGATGCCTTCAGTCAAAGCCTTCATCACCAATGATCAAATGCATACATTTTGGGCATAGATACTATTAGAGAGATGTAATTAGAAAAGTGTCATGTTGATAAAATCATACAAGGATATGGAAATCATACAAGTAGATGGTAGATTGATTAATTTACCACATGGTGGTTGGAACTAATTGAAAGGCATACAACCAATACTGTGCAAAGTTCTTTCTAAGATGTATGTAGTACTAAAATCAACCTCACAAAGTGAACACCATCTTGTATGAGAATATATTAAAAAAAAAACTCCAAAGAAAAACTTAATTTATGCTAATAAGACATCCAAAAATATCTTTACAAACTAAAACCGCCATTATTTGGGGCAATATACCAGAGGGCTACCCCTTCACAATTTAACACTCCATATTATAAATCATAGAAATCACCTGCTCTACAACCAAATCTAAACAATGGAAAATCCTAACATAAAGAATAATAATAAACTCTTTGTAAACATTACATTGGCTACTATATAGCCATAATGATAGCTAAACAACCTCCTAATAAATAGGAAGGTACAATAACAAGTAACTCGATAATAGTAATGGGTATAAGAAACTAACCACTTAGGCTATTAACAATATGTAATACATTTTTATAATAACAATATATCCAACTAACTACTAATAACCTTATCATATCAACTGTACAATAACTAACAATAGTAAATAGTAATTTACCACAATGTAAATACTAATCTCCAATAGATATAGACTTCACACATTATTTTACTGTAATGTAGGTTTTTTTAATATGGAGAGGAACCACACAAATGGATGTGGTTAATACATTTCCATCCCAAGGCACATCATATATATGATACAAAATCTTTATGAGGCATGAATAACCATCCAAAAGATACAGAATCTGGTGAAGATGATGAAATGGAATGAGAGGGTGCCTTTTATGCATATAAAAAAAATATTAAACAAGAGGTTGAAATATATTAGTTATGAATGCCAATTTTAAAATGATGATAAAAATTTTGTTTAAATTGAATACCACAATGAACCCCTAAATGTAGATGAGGATGAGAAGCAATGTGTTGGTAATGAATACCACGATGAGGCATGGATGAGGTTGGCCATGTGGACAAGGATGATGGAGAAGATAAAGAATAGGATGACAATACTATAGTGGCATCTAATTTTTTCCAAATTAGACATGATGATATTGGTACATGTGATGTGGGTGATGAGGGTGATGATAATGATGATCAACTTGTCACTTTTATCCAAAATTAATAGAAAATAAACTTATACATATTATTATGTAATGGTACATGTTTTTAGGATCTCACTATATTGATGATTATGGGATTTTGTTTCAGTACAATACTATTTTTTGTCAAAATAAAACATAAATATACTAAAAATAAATTCATTTATATTAATAGTAAATATAATAATAAGATAAATAAGAAAAAAACATCCATTATTATTTTTTAATCTTTGTACTCTCATTTAGAATAACTTGATCCTATGTTAAACTTTTTGAATTGAATTTTATGATTTCTTTTGACATGTCTTTAATTACATATTTAGTTATTATATGATAAACAAGTTGGTGGCACTCCCAAATTTTTTTACTTAACTTAAGGTCTTAATTCACACACTTGAAAGACACTTTGAAATTATCTTTTCTTGAATACTCAACAGTACCAAATTAGGAGCTCTATATTGAAAACCCATATGGTCTTGTATTTGCTCAACAATCAATCAGATATATAAGAGAATATTCATTTATTTGATGTCAAACCCCACTGCAATCTCCATCACTATAATAATTGCATGGTATTCAACTTAATTTAAATTTTTCTAGTTGCATTGGCCAACAACATTTATATCACACTTTATCACCCTCCGATCCACATCATACATATTTTAACCAATGGCCACCCACACCAATTGTTTTTAACACATAATTGATGTATGTGTAGATACCTAATTAGATATATGACTATCTTCAATAGCAATATTTACATCAAGAGTTCACATTTAATTGGGTATATGACTATATTCAATTTCTAAGGAAGAATGGTGACTTGTAGATAACACTTGGACATTTTGAAAGGATGTGAAGAATTTATAATTATTCTTTGTGAAAATTTTATAGTTATTATTTCCCAAACCATTTGTTATAATAATTATCTTCTTTATTTTTATTATATTATTAATATATGACATATAATGGAATGTGGATTGATGGAAAATACTCCAACATAAAAAGTATTGACAATAAGGGAGTTGATTATAATTTTGGATTTATTATTAAGTTTGATTAGGCTAGTCATGTGAGCTCCAAAGATAAAAATTTAATTGAAGGAAAATTGGAATATGTTGGGTTGATCCAATAAATAATTGAGTTGAATTATAGGAGCCTCGAATTTTTTTTGTTCAAATGTAATTGGTAGGAGGATCTATATAGAGATGTAAAGATAGTGGTCTATATTTCATTTACTACACTTGAAAAATACCAAAAATAAATGATCCCTATGTGCTTCAACATTATCCATAAGTTTAATTTTTATTTTTTTAAGATCCTTATGTATGCTTCAACATTATCCTTTTTTATTTTTTAACTCTATGAAGAAAACATTTTTTGTTTAAGTCTATATATATATATATTATTATTTTATCATAATGTAGGGTTTTTTTTTAATATGTAGAGGAGCTGCACAATTGATTGTGGTTAATACATTTTCATCCCAAGGCATGTCATATCTATGATACACAATCTTTATGGGGAATAAATGACCATTCAAGAGATCTAGAATCTGGTGAAGATGATGAAATGTAAGAAAAGGGTGTTTTTCATGTAAAACACAAAATTATTAGTCAATATGAGTTATGAAGGCCAATTTTATAATAATGATGAAAAAAAATTTAAAGTGAATACCACAATGAACCCACAAATGTATATGAGGATGAGAAACAATGTGTTGCTAATAAATACCATAATGAGGCCTGGATGTGGTTGGCCATGTGTACAAGGATGATGCATAATATAAAGAGTAGGATGATAATACTACATTGGATTTTTATTTTTCCAAATTAAACATGTTAATATTGATACATATGATGTAGGTGATGATATTGATGATCAACTTGTCAATTTTTAGTCAAAATTAATAGAAATAAATTTATACATATTATGATGTAGTGGTACTTATTTGTAAGTTTTCACTATGTTGATGATTATGTGATTTTGTTTTAGTACAATAACATTTGTTTTCAAAATGAAAGATTTTAACCTAAGAATAATCATCAATGACATAGCATGAAAGTGTGAGAAAAAATAAGAATTCATAATACTAAGTTACCTCTCAAGAGAAAACCATAAGTGACAAGAGTTTTAAAGTGGGAAACTGAATGTATCAGAGAAAAATCCATGTGATCTTATTAGAAGGCTTACAACCAAAATTTTCATAAGTACAAGATTGAATCAAAAGCATAAGAGAATAATATACAGACCTATGATATTATTAGTGAGGAAAAGAGAAGAGGAAGGGCTCTTTTATAGAGCTAGAAGAGGAAAATAAGAGTTACATAAAATCTCATTATGACCTTACAATCCCCCTAAGTGTGTGTCACTTGTGTCCTAGTCCCTTACAAAGAGAAGGGAAGTGTGTGCCAAGTAGGAAAAGTAATTGCTCATGCAAGTAACTCCAAAATCTTAAAATATCACAAAGAGGTGAGTGACACCTCATGAAATATATATTTATGTGAATTAATAATTCATATAAATATAAATTCCTCACAAAGTAAAAAGAAAGTTACAATAAAATAAATTATCTTAAATAAAGGGTAATTCTAACACTCCCACTTAAACTTTATTTAGGGGTTTACAAACAAATAAAATGGGAGGAAACATCACTAACTCTCTCCCTTTATGATAACTTCTTTCAATCCTAATATGTTATAAAATAAGACAAACGTGCCTTTACATAGTGGCTTAGTGAAGATATCAGCCATTTGTTCCTCAATAAGACAAAAAGAGAGAATAATTTGATTGCCTTCAATACGTTCATGTTGAAAGTGTTGTTGAATATCAATGTGCATGGACCTTTTATGAAAAACTAGATTTTTTGCTAAGGCAATGGCACTTTGATTATCACCAAAAATTGGAGTAGTTGAATGTTGTGGATGGCTCAAATCTGTAAAAAGTCTTTGAAGCTAAATTAATTCTTTTATAGCATGATTACAAGCTTTATACTCAAATTTTATAGAAGATAAATATACAATAGTTTGTTTTTTTATTTTTCATGAAACAGTGATAAAACCCAAAGAAAAATGATAACCAATTATGGATCTACAATTATTAGGATCATCAGCCTAATTAGAATCTAAATAACCTGCCAAATAAAAATCTCTATTCAAGGTATACTCGATACCAAAAGTTAGAGTACCTTTACTATAATGAAAAAATTATTTTAGTGACTATAAAATTAGTATCTTGAGATTTAGACATAAAGTGAGAAATCGATCTAACATAAAAGGTAATATCAGGATGAGTATGAGTAAAATAATTCAAACTACCAATTAATTGTCTATATAGAGTTAGATTAATAGTTTCTATTTCTATGTCATTAAGTAATTTAACACCAAGTTTATAAGGATTAGCAATAGGTTTGAAATCTAACATATTAAATCTAAATAATAAATCATGTGCATATTTAGATTGAAGAATAGAGATGTTATCCTTTTCATGCCAAACTTGAATGCCTAAAAAGTAATGTAAGAGACTCAAATCAATCATTTCAAAATTATCCTTCAAAGCATTTTTAGTTCAAAAAACTATTGAACTATTACTATCAGTTATGATTAAGTCATCAACATACAAAACAATGATAACTATGTCATTTGAAGTATTTTTGACAAAAAGATTAGGATCATTAGAACTACAAGTAAAGCCTTGAGCTAGAAAAAATTGATAGATTTTAGAGTACCATTCTCTAAGATATTGTTTTAAACCATAAATAACTTTGTTTGACTTACATACAATATGTTTATTGTCTCGCTTAATAAAACCAGAAGGTTGATACATGTAAATTTAATCATGCAAGTCACCATTTAAGAAAGCACTCTGAACATCGATTTGATAAACAAACCAATGCATGTGAGCAACTAAAGATAAGAAAAATTTAATTATGGGCATACTAGCAACAAGAGCAAAATTTTCATTATAATTTATTCCTTTAATTTGAGAAAAACATCTCGCAATTAATCTAGCTTTAGATTTTTCAATTTGATTATTAGAATTAATCTTAGTTTTAAATAACCATTTACAACTTACCAAGTGATTCCTTTTAGGTAGTGGGACTAAGTCCCAAGTGTTATTAGAAATCAAAGAGTTATATTCATCATGCATTTATTTTTACCAATGAGGGTAACCTTGAGATTATTTTAGAGTTTAAGGATAATTATTATGCATAAGTTTAGGCATCAAAGAATAATTATAAAATTGTTGCCTAGTTCTATGAATATCATTAAGATCAACATTAATTCTTTAATCTTCTATAATAGTCTTGGCCCACTTAGGCATAGTTTTAGGTGTAAAAATATGAGAAAGAGAAATAATTTGAGGAACAACATTATTATGATCATCACTAGTTTAAGAAGGAAAAGAAGCAAAAACTATATCAAGAAAATGTGAATTAGAAGCATAATGAAGGACACCATTTTCAGCAATATTAACATCCCTTTTAATCTTAATTTTGTTAGTTTGAGGATCATACACCCTATAATATGTATATGATTCATCATATCCAAAAAATATAAAAATATCTATTTTAAAATCTAACTTCTTACATTTTTCAATTGAAATATGAATAAATGCATCACAACCAAAAATATGTAAATATTTTATATTAGATTTTATACCACTCCAAACTTATTTAGGTGTAATATTTAAATTAGCTTTAGTGGGAATCCTATTTATGAGATAAACAACACAATACATGGATTTAGCTCAAAATTTATAATGCATATTTTTATCATGCAACATACACCTAGCCATTCCAATGATAGTCATATATTTACATTCAACAATACCATTTTGCTAAGGTATGTAGGAAATTTGTTTCCATGCTTAATTATATGTTTCTTATAATATGCAAGAAAATTATTTTTAACATATTCAGTACCATTATCAATGCATAATATGCATAGAGAACAATGAGATTGTTTTTCAATAAAAGCATGAAACTCAATAAAAGTGTCTAAAACTTGATCTTTAGTTTTCAATAAATAAATTCAAGCTCTCCTAGTGTAATCATCAATAAAATTTAAAGCATATTCAGCACCATTAATAGAAGGAGTTTGCATAGGGCTTAAAATATCACTATGAACTAAATGAAGTTTTTTAGTAGCACACCAAGAGTGATTTTTAGGAAAAAATTCTCTATAAATTTTACCATCCATACAATCATTACAAGTAGAAGTAGTGGGATAAATTTCAAGCAAACCTTGCATCATATTAAGTTTTTTCGTGAGTGCAATACTTTGGTAATTGATATGTCCTAATCTTTCATGCCACAAGTTAGCATCATTAGAAACAAGCAAAGCATGAGAATAAGAGGGAGAAGAGAATCTAGTAAATTTGAACAAATTATCAATGTCTAGAGAAGCAGTAGAAACTACTTGAAAATTTTGCTTAGTATATTTAACATAAAAAGTATCATTAATAAATTCTACTTTATAGTCTTATTTGTATAATTGAGCTATGAAAAGTAAATTCAATTTTAAATTAGGAACAAGTAAGACATTATGCAATTCATCGTTAGGGATTTTAACATTTTTTATGGCTTCAACATTGCAAGAAGCATGATTTGCAAGACTTAAACGATTGTTATAAATATATGGTTCTAAAGAAGTAAACAATTGAGCATTAGATGTCATATGTTGAGAAGTACCAAAATTAACAATCCATTCAACAAGAGAAGCACATAAAGCACAAGTAAAATTAGATATAGTAGTAGACTTTTATTTTCTTTGAGGCTTATTATTACTAGTGATAGCATTGTTTTTTATTGATTCTAGTTCAAGTTTGAGCATGTTTAAGAAAAAAAATAGCCGAAATGCTAAGATACTAAAAACACAATATAATATTATTTTTTCTACTACATTAAACCCATGTGAGAGTACATAATATATAGGAATGTCATTCATATATTTAAGTAGATATAATCTCCACCGAAATCTCCAAAACACCCTAAATAACTCAAATTAACAAATTTCCAACAACCCACTATTATATGAATATATTGTGACTAACAATATATTTGGTAAACTAACCTATAGACTATTAACTTAATATTGTTAACAATAATATTTACATCGATATATTAATAATGTGAACACATAACACATTATATCTAAATATTAACCCTCTTGTGAACATTATTAAGCATATCCTACATGCCCTTAATGTGAACATGGGGAAAACAACTCTCCCATATCTGCACCTATACTCATGACTTGGTGATTTTTAGAGGAAAATCACAAACTTTACATGATGGTTTTATAAATGGTTGACCAACAACTAAAATAATGGTTTAATAAGTGACTAACCAGAAACCATAAACAATATCTGATGGTTTTACAGATGGCTAACTAACAACTAAAATAGTGGTTTTACAAGTGGCTAACTAGAAACCACAAAGCAATGGTTTTACAAGTGACTTACCATAAACTACATCACAATGTGTAGTATATATTATAGCTCTCATCATTCTCATATTTTATAGATGTTACATAGGAATATATAGTTCACTTATGAAAATTGTGAACAGGCATACAACATCTGTTCTTATTTAAAATCGTACTATGCTAAAAAATAACACACCACATAATTGAAATAAAAAATACCACTAAATCAAAAAGTGGTCTCATCACTAGTGGACAAAAGAGGCTATGAAATCTCCAACCTTTGTTTCCTTCTTCTTCCAATTAAAGAAGTTGCTTACTCAGTTGATATCTTGATGAAGCTCGTGTTGTTGATGATAGGACTACCCACAATTTAGATGTCATGTACAAACAAAAATGCATTCATGACATTATTTTATTTTATTTTTACAATTTTTGACAATGACATTGACAACTTTGACTTTTTTTAAGACTTTTGATGTTTTGATAATTTTAACAAAAATGACTTGACAAATAAATTGGAACTCAAAAAAATACTGACACTTTAGATTTTGTATATATAACATCTATGACATATATTAATGATTTGGATCAAATAAAATACTCAAAACTATTGACTTATTTTAAAATAACCAATAAAACATTGTTTATTTGGCAATATATTGACACATAATAACCCAAGTAACCAATTATTAAACAAAATTATAAAAACTATGTAAATAAAAACCTAACTATAAGAACTTAAAAAACCAAAAGACTTTTAAGAATATAAAATACAAAAGTAACAAAATTAAAATACAAAAGTAATGAATCATATAGAGATCAAATTCTATATAATTCTAAGCAAATAAACTCTTACTAAAACTAAAGACCTAAACCAAGTTTTCAAAAATTGCATCTAACAAGTGGTTTTGGCATGTTTAATGGAAATGCACAAACCAAGTATATAGGTAGAACAGTAGTTTGAATTAGAGGCACATTTGAATAGTGTTATTCATCACTGAAGATAGATGCACACCAATAGAAGACTGTATATGGATCGATAGTAATATTTTCTTTTGAATGACTGGTTACCGAAGGTGAGAGATAAAGGTTGAGATCTTGGAGATTGATCTACAAAAATAAACTGAGACATCAAATTTTCAAGAGAATAAACACTTTGTAATCATAAAATCATGAATAATTTTTTCAAGTTCCATAGATCATGGTGATGACCAATCCAAAATCAAATCTATCATGATGCTCAAAAAAAAGGATGCAGTCTCATGGGGGTTTTGAATAAGTAGAATACAGATAAGACACAAAATAAGGACTCTGTTGATCAACATGGTTGAATGAAAACTCAGAATTGTCTCCTTATCTAATATAAACTAATATTTATATAAAATAAATCTTACATCAATTTCTCAATTGAATTTTCTCATTATCTGAAGCAATACAAAGAAGGTTGTCTTTGTAAAACAAATTAACTTTCCATCTCATAAATCAAATATGCTCTGATACCAAATATTGATTGTAGTTCAAGTTTGAGCACATTTAATATAGAAAATAAACTAACCAAAACACTAAAATACTAAAATCATAATATAATATTATTATTTTTTGCTATGTTAAACCCATACGGGAGTACATAATATATAGGAATATCATTATTATATTTGAGGAGATACAATCTCCACCAAAATCTCCAAAACATAAATAGCTCAAACTAACAAATTCTTAACAACCCATTATTATACTAATATATTGTGACTAACATTATATTCAGTAACTAATTTATAGACTATTAATGTAATATTGTTAACAACAATATTTAGGTTGGTACATTAATAATGTGAACACACAACACATTATACCTCAACATATTTGACCTTAAGCTTTCCACTTTTGATATCATGTTTTTTTTTTAAATAGTGATCTTCATCATGAGTGTTTTTGTCATAATAATTACACTCTAACTTTTTTTTAGGTTGAGTTAGATTTTTTATTTTATTTTTGTTATGTATATTATTGGATTTAACATATTTTTTGTCATTTTTATGTTGGTGTTTAGAAATAAAAGCATGTTTATTAGTCTTAAGACTACCAAATTGAATCAATTTTTGATCTTTTTGACACAAACAAGTATAAAATAATTCAAATGTCAACAAAGCAAATAAAGTAGGAAAAGCTAGTTAATGAATACTAGTAATAAACTACTGAAAAGGTCGAGGAAAACACTTTTTCATGATAATATGAATCAAATTTAAATCTGAAATTTTAATGCCTAAATCAACTAGTGGACATGAGTTTAAATTCAAGCAACAATTGAGTTATTACACCTTAAAATCTCACCCAATGATCAGAAAGTGAATAGGGAAAAAATACTTAGACAATAAAAACATAGGAGGGGCAAGAAACCAAAGGAATGACTTTGTCAGAATGCAAAAGAGATAGCTAGTAATAAATGAAATCCAAAAAAACGATGGATAATTGCAATAAAAAACTTGACAAGTTAATACATAAAAGATAATATCAACTAAAAAAGGCCAATTTTTGTTTTTAAAGGTTAAATTTTAAATCCAATGAACAAAGTCTTAAATAAAATGCCTTCTTTAATAAATGAATTACAAAAATTTATATAGAGAGGGGAATGCCTTTATTTAATTTTTTAAAAAGCACTTAGATTTTTTTTTTAATTGAATTTAAATGTAAGCTCATGAGAATAAAATTAATGGTATGCAACATCATTAAAAAGGCTTACAAATAAAATGAAAATTTGTTATTTAAATAAACTTTTATTTTTGTAATTGCCTTTTCATTGGAAAAAAGAGGTCAAATAAGAAAAAAACCTAAATTTAGCTTGAGTGCTTTAAGAGATGTCTAGATGAAAGAAATTAAAAAAACAATGTAAACAAAACATTTCTCACCAAAAAGAACTTATTAGAAAACACCTCTGCATACTAAGAATTGGAATTTTGAATTTTAAAAAGTGAGATACCCTATAAAAAAATGTAGAGGTATAGAAATGTAAAATGCGTACCTAAAAAAGATGATGGAAAAAGGGTGCAAAGTGCCAGGGGGAGACATGATTGGAGTGAAGGAAAAAAATCAAACCTGAAGCCTTTTGGATGATGTAAAGAGTTAAGCAACCAAGGAAGGAGGTAGATGCCAACCAAGGAGCAGAAGTAAGTCACCATAAAAATGGAATCACTATGAGGGCAAATCATATGGCTTGTATGGATCATTTTACTCCCACAAATAGGTAAGATAAAAAAATAAGATCTAAAAAATGTGTGGGTAAGGAGAGAGTAGGGTCAATGGCTTGGGAGAGGCCTGCTAAGAAAAAATGGCTTGGAGTGAGGGAGACCAGATAGAAAAGAGATGTGGGCCAGGGAAATGGGTATAGGTAAGGTATTGGGAAAAAATGCATAAGGAAAGTGAAAACTCCAAGGGAAAGAGAGGCACAATAGCTAGAAAAAAAGAAATAAGATGCCAAGAATAGAGGGGCAATACAGAGATGATGGTGAAGGAAAAAGAGATAGGAATGGTAAAAAACCTTCTCCAATAGGGGCGTCAACCTGATCTTTGTAGAAATCTCACACAAATAAAAGACCAGATTTCTCTATGGATGAGAATAAATAGAGAGTAACATAAGAAACAAAATCTAAGTAAGCAAAATTATTTAAAAAAATTAAAGATTTTGAAATGGCTGAGCACCCAAAAAAAACACTCAAAGCAAAAAAAAAAAAGGCAAAGAATAAATTAAATGAATGAGAAAAAAATAGAATATGGTTGTATATAAAACAAATATATTAAAAGTTTTAATGCTCATTAAAAACAAAGCTAACTAAATATTAGTAATAAATGACTAAAAATCAAAGGATTAATTTATTTATTTTTAATTTTAATGTGGCTAAAAACCTATTAAAAAAAGGAGTTAGAAACCATTAAATTTAAGAAAGGAAAAAGAAAAAGATTTTAATAAATAGCAAGGGTTAGATCCCTTGGGAAAAAATCCATGAAATCTCCTTAAAAATATGCACACTTTTTTTAAAATGTCAATAGGATGACCACAACTTTGATACCATGAAATATTTTAACCTAAGAATAATCATCAATGATATAGCATGAAAGTGTGAGAAAAAACAAGAATTCACAATACTAAGTTACCTCTCAAGAGCAAGCCATAAGTGACAGGAGTTTTAAAGTGAGAAACCAAACATATCAAAGAAAAACCCACAAGATCTTATTAGAAAGCTTGCAACCAAAATATCAAAAACTACAAGATTGAATCAAAAGCACAAGAAAATAATAAAGAGAGATATGAGATTCTTAGTGAGGAAAAGAGGAGAGGAAGGGATTTTTTATAGAGCTAAAAGAGGAAAATAAGAGTTACATTGAATCTCACTATGACCTTAAAATCCCCCTAAGTGTGTGTCACTTATGTTTTAGTCCCTTACAAAGAGAAAGGAAGGGTGTGTCATGTGGGGAAAGGAGTTACTCATGCAAATAAATCTCAAATCCTAAGGGAGAACAAAGAGGTGAGTGACACCTCATGAAATATGGATTTATGTGAATTAATAATTCACATAAATATAAATTCCTTGCACATAAAAAATAAACTTAGGATAAAGTAAATTATCTTAAATAAAAGGTAATTCTAACATACTGAAATAAATTCTTTATATTAATGTTAAATACAACAATAAGATAAAAAATAAAAAAACATGGATTATTTTTTTAATCTCCGTACTCTCATTTAGAGGAACTTGACACTATGTTAAATTTTATGAATTGAATTTTATGTTTTCTACTGACCCGTGTTCAATTACATATTTAGCTATTACTTGAAAAACAATTTTGTAGCACTCCCACTTTCTATGACCAAATTTAAGGATTTAATTAACGTACTTGAAAGACATTTCAAAATTGTCTTTGCTTGAATACTCAAGGGTACCAAATCATGAGCTCTACATTGAAAACCCACATAATCATTCATTTGTTTGACAGTCAGTTTGATATGTGAGTGAATATTCATTTGTTTGATGTCAAACCCCATTGCGATCTCCATCACTATAATCAGTGCATGGTATTCAACCTCATTAAAATTTGTCTAGTTGTGTTGGCCAACAACATTTCTAACACACTTTATCACCCTCCCATCCACATCATACAATTTTTAACCAATGGCCACCCATAATAATTTTTGTCCAACACACAATTGATGTATGTGTATATACCTAACTAGCCATATGACTATCTTCAAGAGCAATATTTTCCACAAGAGTACACATTTAATTGGCTATATGACTATCTTCAAATTTTATGGGAGAATGGTGACTTGACTAATGTAGATGAAGAAAACTTGGACATTTCAAAAAGATGTGAAGAATTTGTAAGTATTCTTTGTGAAAATTTTATAATTATTATTTTTCAAACTGTTTGTTATAACTATTATCTTGTTTTCTTTCCATTATATGATTAGGCTAGGATATACATTAGAATGTGGATTGATGGACAATAATTTCACATAGAAAGTGTTGACAATAGAGAGTTGACTACAATTTTGGATTTATTGCTAAGTTTGATTACCCTAGTCCTATGAGCTCCAAAGATAAAAATTAATTGAAGGTAAAATGGATTATGTTGGGTCGATCCATAAATAATTGAGTTGAATTATAGGAGCCTCAAATTTTTATTGTTTAAATGTAGTTGGTAGGAGGCTTTTGAGGGCACTAGATCTATGAAGAGATGTAAAAATAGTAGTCAATATTCCATATACTACACTTGAGATATACCTAAAATAAATGATCCCTATTTGTTGCTTCAACAATATTCATAAGTTTATTTTTTATTTTTTTACTCTAAGGAGATTTTTTTTCATTTATATATATATTGACTTCACTCATTATTTTAATATAATGTTGGTTTTTTTTTTAAATGTAGAGGAGCCAGATAATTGAATGTGGTTAGCACATTTCCATCCCAAGGCACGTCATACCTATGATACACAATATTTATGGGACATGAATGACCATTGAAGAGATTTATACTCTGATGAAGCTGATGAAATGGAAGAAGAGGGTGTTTTTCATGTAAACCACAAAATTATTAGTCAAGAGGTAGGAATACATGAGTTATGAAGGCCAATTTTCTAATGATGATGAAAATTTTGTTTAAACTAGATACCACAATGAACCCCCAAATTTAGATGAGGATGAGAAGCAGTGTGATGGTAATTAATACCATGATGAGGCATGGATGAGGTTGACCATGTGTACAAGGATGAGGAAGAAGATAAAGAGTGAGATGAAAATACTACTTTGGGTTCTTATTTTTCTTAGAATAGACATGAAGATATTGGTACATGTGATGTGGGTGATGATAATGATGATCAACTGGTCACTTTTTAGCCAAAATTAATAGAAAATAAACTTATACATATTATGATATAATGGTACTTATTTATAGGCTCTCACTATGTTGATGACTATAGGAATTAGTTTTAGTACAATACTATTTGTATTGAGAAAAATCAGAGTTTTACAATAATGAAGGAGCCAAACATAAAATTAATAATATAAATCTTCAAACACTATATTCATTTGAAGTACTACATGGCACTTATATAGGAAGTGCAAACACTATATATGGGGAGCCCGAGATCCATATAAACTCTCATTGACTAAACTCCAAACTATATATGAAATATATTATTACAACAATATATTCATAGAACTAACAATCTAATTAGTAATAATCAATTACTAACTTACCATATGGTACATACTATCTAGTAAATAGTAATTTACCCTATATTAAATACCAATGTAAACGTTAATTTTTAACATTCCCCCCTTAGTGTTTACATGGGGAGAATGTACATCTTCAAGAATTGGACTAAACATAATCGTATGTTACTGCATACTTTTAGGTCTACATACTATTTCTTGAATATTATTGTCTAGATCTTGTTGCACATGGCCACTACTATGTGAATAACGCATCCAACATTTACTCCATTTGAACACAATGGATGTTTCACTGAATGATCATCTTCATAAATAAGTATGACAATCAGAGGATCTATGTATTTCGATAATTTATGTAGTTAGTTTCCCTCTTATATAACTATTGCCACATTCCATTATATTTACACTCTCATTTTCTCTAATTTAGTAAGGTAATGAAAACACACATAATACTAAAACATAAAATATAATGAGGAATAAATCCTTGTTTTCATCTTATGTAGCCTATGTTAATATTTGTTTCCACCTGAATAAAAATAGCACAGATAATTTCTACTACCACTGAAGAACTATCCTTGGCATTAGTCGATTTGGTGCACAACACACACACTAAAAAATGAAAAAAAATACATCAAACAAAAGGTGCCACCAAATCATCTAGGGCCTCATCATTGGTGATTGATGAGAGGATCTGGAACCTCTAGCCTCCATTTCCTCCATCCTCTAGTGAGTGAAGTTGTTTACTCAGTCTATGAAGATTTGAAGTATAAATGTTTCCACATTGGGTGTACTTCCCCCCTTAATGTGAAATAATACATAGGACATCGGGGTTTCTCAAAAATGTGTATATAAGACATATTTTATTTTTAAAATTTTGAAATAAAGATGAATTTGACACTTTAGAATTTTTGTTCATATTTTTAAAAAATGAACCTCTGAGTTATAAACTAAAGAAACCAAACTATAAACAAAAATGAATTTTATAAAATTGAATGTTTATAAAACTTAGCTAAATGATTTAACCATTATAAACTTTAAAAATATTGTAACATGACAAAAAAGTATAAACATTTATACCTTTTTTTAAACAATACTCCAAACTAAAGTTTGACACACTATTAATAAAAAACTAAGACTCATAATAAAATATATATACCTACAAGTTAAACATGAATTCAACTAAATATAAAATTCATGGCAAAATGAAAACCATAGATTGTATTTGTAAATTGGTTTCAAATGGAAATCCAAGAGCTTGAGATCAGATAGTAAAATCATGACAAATTACATGATAGTTTTGGTGATGGCAAGTGAAAATGTGGACTGTAACAACACTCAGAAGATGAAAAAATTTAGAGTTGGAGGCATGATCCAATTGAGTTGAAACATGGTTGTTATATGACATAATAGTATTATTTCCTTTCAATGGATTCTTTTCCTTATCTGCATGATTATTGTTTGAAACAATCTTCACACTTTCACCAATAGCTATTAGTTTGTCAACAAAACTAGCATGTTAAATCAATGATGTCCCATCTTGGGAAGAATATATTGACAATGAATATAGGCAATTTAATATGGTGGAGATCTATCATATGGTTGTTGATAAGATTAATGCCAATGGTGCTCGAATGAAGATAGGTCTGCCTGACAAGTTTATAAAAACTGAGTGTAGATGTATGAAATACTGTAGAGAAGCCTCTATACACGACATCCAAAAAAATCACCTTTTAGCTAAACATTTCAGCAATGCAAGAAGCTATTAACAAATGTAAATAGCTTATTGAAAACATGCTTTTGTAATGTGCTCAAGCATCCATGAAAGCCATGTAATTGTGTTGTTCCCAAACTCTGTCACTCCTTTTTAGGACAACACGTGAATATTTTTGGTCCTACAATCCAAAAAAAAAATCTCTCTTCCCTTATAAAAAATTGTTATGAGCCTTCAAATTCTCTATTTTTCAAACTTTTTCAGCTAACGGACCCTACAAACTAGATTCTACGGACTCCGCAGGCTTAAATTTACAGACTCTGTAGGTGGAACTACAGACTCTACAAGAAGGAAATCCATGAACTCAAATCTATGGACTCTACAGGAAGGATTCTATGGACTACACAGATAGGTTTCTATGGACTCTTTCAACGTTAGAGAAAACTACAGACTTAGTTTCTACGGACTTTAAGGCTTGGAAACTATGAACTCTAAGGCTGGTTTCTCATTTCTATAGACTCCCCCAGATCTACAAACTCATTTCTATGGATTCCCCCAGTTCTACAGACTTAGTTTCTATGGACTTTACAAGATTGGATTCTATGGAATCTATTTGTTCATTTCTATGAACTTAGTTTCTACGAACTTCAAGGCTTGAAAACTATGGACTCTGTAGGAAGAAAATCTACGAACTCATATCTACTAATTCTGTAGGTTAGTTTCTATGGACTCTACAGGTTAGTATCTATGGACTCTGCAAGAAAGAAACATGTTCAACACTTAGCCATTTTTTCAATCGATCAATTCAAAGGGGTCTTCCAAGATCCCAAAGGACAAGTGCCCTTGTGGAGGGCACTTAGTTACCAAAAAGACCTTTGCAACTTTTCCAAAAGGTAACCTTGGAGATCAGACTACCCTTTCAGAGGGCAGGCAGGGGGAAGGTGGACCATTTCAAAGACCAAGTGAAGAGCATGGAATTCTTTTATAAAATTTCCCACTGAGAAATAAACAAGGCACAAGTCCTTCAAACAAAATGTCCAAAGGAATTCCTTCAAACATTTTGTCTAAAGAAATTCACCCAGGGAGAAACCCTGATAGAAAGCAGAAGTAAACGGGAAGAAACAACTAAGGAAAGGAACATTTCATTCAGACAAAATGTCTGAAGGAATTCTTTCAGACTTTTGTCCAAAGGAAAAGCCTAAAGAAAAGCCCAAAAGATGAAGCCCGCTGAAGGAAAACCCCGAAGGTCACTCGAAGGATCCCGAAGGGTAGGTACCCTTGCGAGAGGCTCTCGCCAAGAAAAGTGGAATATTTCTCAAGACCCCAAAGGGCAGGTCCCCTCTGAGAAAGGACAAAACAAGAAAGCCAAAGGAATTGCCAAGGAGATTGATTGGCCCACAGACGTCAAAGTTGATCATCGCAAACTAGTCGTTGGTTTTCAAAGGATAACGGGCTCGAAGACGTCAAATTCATGGCAATGAAATAGCTATTGATCTTTATAGACTTGAGCATAGACCCAAATGTATTCAAAGGCCTTAAGGCCAAGGCCAAAAGGGAGAACTGTTGAGAGGAAAATCTAAAAGAATCGGTAAAGCTGGGAATGTAGCCCTGAGAGCTCAAATTCTAGAAGAAGACAAAACCAGAAAGGGGAAAAGGTAGCCTGAGGGCTCAAATTGTAGCAAGAAGAGACAAAGAAGGAAATATCTATGTAAAATTCATTCTAGTAGGTGGAACAGTCTACAAAATAGATATTTGAGCCCTTTAAACATTGAATACGTGACCTTTTTGTCTCCCTTGGAGTAAAGACAAAGTGGGCAGCTGCACAGACAAGAGGAGATAGATGAGATGACCCAGGCCTAAGGGATGACATGTGAAATGAAATAACATGCCATAGTTAAGGTAGCCACCCTATTTTAGTATGGTAAAAGGACAAAATTGAAGACACATTCAAAGCATTGAATGCAACATGGGTCGCTCCATGGAACAAAGTGCCAGTCTTTTTTGGGCTGCTATATCATGTAAAACCCAGCTTTTTACAAATGAGACCTTTTTGATAAAAAGAAGCAAAAACTTTGCCCAAATTAAAAGGTGAATACTGAGACTTTGAGCTCAAATTGTTGTTCATATTATTTTATTTGAATGAGAAAGCAAGTTCCTATAGACTTTGTACTATTATAGCTTGTATCATTTTAGGAGATTATTCTTATGTCTATCTTCTGAATGTGTTCTTGTTTATTTAATCTAACAAGCATAACTTGTGGAATTAATCAAGAAGGTGTCCTGAAGCTAGTTGTGGAAGGACTTTATGCTAACTGCAATTACATTTAGTTTATTTGTCTATTTTTTGTTCTATGTGAAGGATCTTGGGATGACTTTATGCCCCCATTATCCTTTGTTTTTCACTCTTTGGGCAGCTAAGGTGGAGACTTTGTGCTACACCTCATTATGTTGGTTGTTACACCCTATTACCAATCACTTGTCACTACCTGAAAGAACTCATGTTGTTTCTTGTAAGATCACTTTTGAAAGAAGAGAAGTGCCTTCAGTGTTTTCACCAAAATTTATCCTTTGTCTGTGAGAATCATCTCTGAAAAAAGAGAGATGGATGGTGATCCTACCCCTGAGTGTTATTTTATGCATATATTTATAGTATATATCCCCTTCATACTTATAGGGAACCTCCCCTTGATGAGAGGAGAGATTTGTCCCCTTTTGATGTGGTAAACCTGCACACTAGGCCGACCAATCTTCCTTATTGTGGTTGATCAGACCTATTTTGCTCATCAATTAGCTAATTGACAAAATGTTCACTCGATAGTTTTTTGGCGACTCTGTTGGGGATTCAAACAAGCAATTCCTGTCCTTATCCATTATATATTCTAGCGACTCTCATCTGGGTCTTACCCATTATAATTATAGCCTTATCCATTCTCATTATATAATCTGGTCTGCAAACTAGAGCCACTGGGGAAGAATAAGCAGTTTGAAGCCTCAAGCTTCAAGCTAAAGTAGGACTAATTCTTTCTCATTTTTATCCTATAATCTGGCAACTCCATGCTATACCAAGAGTCAAAGAACCCAAGGTGTTGTTGACTCAGTCTTTGAGTTGGTGCAGTAAGAAAATTTTTATTTGCTTCCTCCACAACCTCAAGTTCAACAATCTAGGAGTGTTCCTCCCATCCATACCAGGTCACCAATACAAGGTAGATCTTTTTTTTCTATTGTCACCAGAGCTTTACCTATACATACTCTACCTATATTTTTTATCCCTACTTTCAATAATCCAATCATGGCAGTTCAAGGCCCTTAGGGTAACTCTTTTGGTCCACTAAATTTAAATCCACCCCTACATGAGCTTCCATGCAGTTCAAGGAAGAATTTTTCCAAATTCTTTGGTGATGGGAGAGTTCAACCTGATGAACACATTCAGCCTTCAGCATATCCTATGGTGTGATAGGTGTGGAATTTGAAGACGTGGCAGTCAGGTTATTTGTAGAAACATTGCAAGGTGTTGTCACAGACTAGTTTTACCACCTGCAGGCTCCGTCAGTAACTAATTGAAACACTCTTAAAGCCAAGTTCAAAGTAAGGTTCAATCTTGAAGAAGATGCACATGCCCTGCTATCCCAACTCACACAAATGAAGAAAGAACCTCATGAACCTATGAGGGATTTTATTACCAAGTTTAATAAGCTGAGAAATTAGATTCCTACAATTGCTCAGCGTACACCTGAGAACCTAAAATGTTTCTTCATCAACTCATAATTGCCTAAAGTGATTTTTCTACTGAGACGTTCTGACCACATAGACTTTGTTACTACTCAGGACTTAGCTACTGAGATAGAAGATGACCTTATCTTGGCAAGAAAGATAAGGAGAGATCCTAACAGAGGTAAATCTTCTTTAACTTTATAATATTCACCTACAGGCACCACTGATCCAATGGTATATAAATTGGCCAATGAGTTACTTGCTCTTAGAAATCAAATGGCACAAGGGATGCCATCTGCTCCTTCATATAGAGATATACCAAGGAGGACATTCCCTAATCAGGCATACCAAGGCAATGCTGCCAGGAATCAAGGGCAGCCAAACCATCTTCCTCCCCCATGGGGGAAACTAGCCATTGAAGCACCTCCAACCAATCTAGGAGTGGGATACCTTGAATCAAAATCAGATTTATCCTTCTAACCTAAATTAAATCAAGAAGATGATGCTAATCTCTTTACAAAAGGAGAAGAAAAACTAGTTGGCAACTCCAACATTGGTTTCCTAAATTATCAGGATGAATCCAGAAGAGGTAAAGCATCTGAGGGATCATATGTTGTGTTTACCTGATCCAAAAATTAGTCAGCCCAACAATATGATAAAGAGAAGACAGAGGAGTGACCTTAGCTAGCAATCTCAATTGCTAAGCATGGAACCACTCTACCCTTCCAGCCAAAGGATCTGGTGGTTGTTAAAAAGGTGAGTACCTCAATTGTGTCTTCACCTCCCATTTCAAATTCACAGACCAGTCCTCTCCCTCACAAAAATCAAAAGGATGAACTCCCATCCTCTATTCCCAGTTCATTTCAAACATTTGATATAATTGACCATATAAAGAAAACCAAAATTCAAATATCTGAATTTGAATTCATGCAGTCCAACCCTGATCAGTTGGATAAATTGGTTTAATGTGTAAAGAACCAAACCATCCCAGCAAGACAAGAAGATAAGAAGGTAACTCATGATCCCCCAAGGAACATGTCTATCCCAAACAACCTTGTCATTGCTCCTATTGCTACCCCCAATAAAATAGAGCCTTTCTATGTTTCCTTGTTGATAAATGGTCACAAGCTAAGCAATTGCATCATTGATTTTGGAGCTTCAGACAATGTCATGCCTGTCAAAGTGGTAAAATATCTTGGTCTCACATTGACCAAGACATTTAGGAGATATTTCTCCATAGAGAACAAATAAGTCCCATTACTGAGATAAATCAAGGATGCTCAATTCACATTTGCAGCATTCCCAGACAAAAGAATCAAGATGACTGTCCTGGTGGCCGACGTCCCAGCATCATACGACATCCTTCTTGGCCAAAATTTTTGCAAGGATGTTGGTGGTGAGTTGAGCATGGACTTATCTGAGACAAGAATCCATATCAAAGGTGTCATGAAGAGACTGCTTGTTGAGAAGGAAGCAAAATATGTGGTTACTCAGACATCAGCGCCTAAAGCTCAAATCTTATTTGAGTCTTCAAGCATGGGTAATTATTTATTAACCACAGAGGAAGTCCATGAAGCACCTACTAAAACTCTTGAATGTGATAGCCTGAAAATGCCTTCAACTAAAACAACAAAAAGGATGGTAGAATGGAGTACAAGTGCTGAGAATCCTCCCCCTCCAAAAGAAGAAGAATATAAAAAAAAATTAGTGTTTGAGGAAGTATGGATTTTGAAATTCAATGGTAGCTACTCTTCTACCAGTTTAGGAGCCAAGATTTTGCTAATATCTCCTCAAGGAGATATCTTTCCTTCTTCATATAAGTTACAGTTTAGTAACACCAACAACATAGCTGAGTATGAAGCTTTCTTACTTGGATTGAAGGCTGCTTGTGACAAAGGTATCAAACTCCTTCATGCCAAAGGATATGTTGAACTGGTGGTTTGTCAGGTGAGGAACCTATATCAAACCAAGAATGAAAGATTGTGCCACTATCACAATCTAGTCTAGGATCAACTTGAATACTTTGATGCTTTTAGTATCTCTGCCATACCCAGGGAGTTTAATGACAAAGCTGATGCATTGGCTATTTTAGCAACTCTTCTGGTCCCTCATCTTGACTTCAAAGGAGACAAGTACACTATTGAGCTAGTATTTTGACCAAGTGTACCTGATAATGCTAGTCATTGGTAGGTGTTTAATAATGACAACCAAATCATTGCCTTCCTAGAGTAAAAAGACAGCTTTGAATGGCTACATTTTGAAGGCAGTAAGCCTCAGAAGCTTGGACCAATGCCTGAGTCAAGTGCAGATGCAGCTGAAGAATTCTTGCAACTCAAAGGGAATAAAATCCCAAAAGGTCTAGTTTCCCTTAAGAAGTTGTTTGACAAACATGATAGATTCATCAAACAATAGCAGACAAATTCAAGCTCCTCCCAAGAGTTTGATCAGGTAAATTTAAGTACTAAAGATGATCCTAAGATGGTGAACATTAGAAAATGTTGCACTTCTGAGGAGAGATTCAAATTCATTGTTCTTCTTCACCAGTACATGGATGTCCTAGCATACTCTTATGATGATCTGAAGTCGCTCAGGCTTGAAGAAATTTGCCATGAAATTCCTCTCAAGGATGATTCAGCTCCTTACAAGTAAAAATCTAGGCATTACAATCTGAAGATATCAGGTACTATTCTATTTGAAATACAAAAAATCTTGAATGCCAAGATAATCTTCCCAATCCATCATTCCACATAGATTTCCAACATTGTACCTGTGAGAAAGAAGAATGGTGAAATTCACCTCTATGTGGACTTCAAGAATCTAAATCAGTCATCCTTAAAGAATAACTATCCTTTGCCCATCATGGATCAAGTGCTTCAGACCGTGATCGGTTCTGAGATGTTATCAATACTAGATGGCTTCTTAGGATACAATCAAATTGAAGTTGGTGAAGCAGACCATCACAAGACTACCTTTACCACACCTTGGAGCACCTTTGCATATCGAAGAATGCCATTTGGCCTGATTAATGCTGGTGCCACTTTCTAGAGAGCAATGGACCTTGCTTTCAAAGATGAAAGGGGTAAGTTTATTTTGGTATATCTTGATGACTTGAATGTATTTTTCAAGCATCACCTTGACCATGTGTGCCATCTGCATCAAGTGTTGGAATGCTACCACTAAAATGGCATTTCCTTAAATTCTAAAAAATTCATCTTTAGAGTGACAGAAGGGAAGCTTCTCAGACACATTGTATCCTGAGAAGGCATAAAGATTGACTCAAAAAGAGTCAAGTCCATCTAGGATCTTACTCTGCCCATGAGTAAGACTTTGGTTCACTCTTTGTTCAGAAAAGTAAATTTTTATGAAGTTTCATCCCTGAGTTTGCTGAGAAGACTCACCACATTGTGAATATGATGAAAAGAAAGACCACCTTCAACTGGATTGAAGAACACAAATTAGCATTTTGGGACATCAAGACAGCCATTGCCCACCCTCCAATTCTGGTTTGTCTAGATTATACCATGGATTTTATCATGTATAGTTATGCTTCTGAACACACACTTTCAGTCATTCTGGTTTAGAAAAATGAAGAAGGTGTGGAATCTCTCATATCTTTCATGAGCTACCCTCTTAAAGCTCATGAGCTGAAGTATTCAAACATGGAGAAGCATGCTTATGCAGTGGTCAAGGCAGTGAAGCATTTTCACTTTTACATTCTGAATTCTCATGTTACTGCCCTAGTTCCTGATACCATAGTTAAATCCATATTAACTCAGTAGGATTTTAGAACTAAAATAGGGAATTAGATTGCTAAAATCTAGGAGTTTGATCTTGTTATCAAACCAACAAAGCTTGTGCAGAGGAAGGGCCTTTGTCAATTGATTACTGACAACAGACCTGAAGAAGTAGGGCATGAAGAAAAAGGAGTGGAAGCCATGCCAACAGTCCTCTTTGTCTCCACCACGAATGAGTGGTATTCAAATATTGTTCATTTCCTTACTTATGGTTAGTGTCCTACCCACTTGTCTCGTAAATAAAGGAGAACTTTCAAATTGAAATTTTCCAATTTCATCCTCTGAGACAACAGCCTGTACAAGAGCAGCCTTGATAGAGTGTTCCTTCGCTGCGTGGATAAAGAACAGCATAACCAACTTTTGAGGTCCACCCACAATTTGGCCTATGGAGGACATTTTTTTGCTCTTGTAACTACCCACAAGATTCTTAGATCTAGGTATTACTCGCCTATTTTATTTCAAGATGCATACAAATGGGTACGAAGGTGTGAACTGTGCCAACAGTTTAGTGGAAGACCCAAGTTAGTTGCTCTGTCTCTCAAGCCAGTGGTGATAGAAGAGCCATTTCAACAATGGGGAATCAATTTCATTAGTGATATAAACCTATATTCAAGTGTTGGACATGATTATGTCCTCATAGCCATAGATTACTTCACCAAATGGGTGGAAGCAATTTCAACCAAGCGCGCTACTTCAAAATTAGTATGTGATTTCCTCAAGGAGAACATCATTTCTATGTTTAACGTCCCAACCAAGATTGTGACAGACAATTCTACCTATTTTTCTTCTCATGAGATCACTCAATTTTGTTTTTACTATGGGATTACCCTCTCCCACTCCTCTGATTATTTCTCACAAGGGAATGGCCAAGTTGAATCAAGCAACAAGAACTTGGTGACCATCATCAGAAAGTTGGTGGGTGACAATCAAATGACATGGCATAAAGCATTGGTTGATGCTTTATGGGCAGATAGAATTACACCAAAAAGGGTAATTGGTATGTCTCCTTTCCAACTTTTTTATGGTCTCAATGCTAAGATACTAATCACCCTAGAATTGTTAGCATTGAAATTGGCCAAGGCAATTTAGTATCAAACTTATGAAAGCTCCATTGATAAGAGGATCATGTGCTTGACTGAGCTGGATGAGTAGAGAACTATGGTGGTGGACCGAATTGTCACCCATCAAAATTTGGTGAAGAAGCTTTTCGACCATAAGGCAAAAGACTGTGATTTCTAGATTGGAGATCAAGTCCTGCTATGGGACAAAAGGAGAGAACCAAAGGGAATGCATGAGAAATTTGATTCCCTTTGGAGAGGCCCGTTCACTATCCATGAGCTCAATGGTAAAAATAATTTCATGTTGAAGTATCAAGATTGCACGCTCTTTTCTCTGCCTCACAATGGGCAGCATCTGAAGCACTTTAACTCTTGAAGTATCAGATAAGATCTTCTATACATATGTATATTTGTATAGTCTTTAGTTCTATTTTTTGCTTTCCCTTTTCATTTTCATTTTTGGCGCCCTACTTTCTTTTTGGTTTCCATGACTCCATATCCCAATGGCACACTTCAAGGCACTAGAGATTTTGGTTTCTACTCCCCTCAGTTGTTCCAAAATTTTAACTGAAGGAAGTTCCCCAACTGGAGCCAACTGTTGTTCCCAAAGTCTGTCACTCCTTTTTGGGACAACACATGAACTATTTCTGGTCATACAATCCAAAAAAATTCTCTCTTCCCTTTTAAAAACTTGTTATGAGCCTTCAAATTCTTTATTTTTCAAACTTTTTCAGCTAACAGACCCTACAGACTAGATTTTACAAACTCCACAGGCTTAAATTTATAGACTCTACAGGTGGAACTACGGACTCTGCAAGAAGGAAATCCACGGACTCAAATCTATGGACTCTACAGGAAGGATTCTATAGACTATGCAGATAGGTTTCTATGGGTTCTTTCAAGGTTAGATAAAACTATGGACTTAGTTTCTACAGACTTCAAGGCTTAGAAACTACGGACTCTACAGGCTGGTTTCTCATTTCTATAGACTCCCCTATATCTACAAACTTATTTCTATGGACTCCCCCAGTTCTACAGACTTAGTTTCTACAGACTCTACAAGACTGGATTTTAAAGACTCTATTTGTTCATTTCTACGAACTCAGTTTCTATGGACTTCAAGGCTTGAAAACTACAGACTCTATAGGAAGAAAATATATGAACTCATATCTACTGACTCTGTAGGTTAGTTTCTATGGACTTTGCAGGTTAGTATCTATGGACTCTGCAGGAAAGAAACAGGTTCAACACTTAGCCATTTTTTCAATCGAGAAATTCAAAGGGGTCTTCCAAGAGCCTGAAGGACAAGTGCCCTTGCGAAGGGAACTTAGCTGCCAAAAAGACCTTCACAACTTTTCTAAAAGGCAACCTTGGAGATCAGACAGCCCTTTCGAAGGGCAGGCGGGGAGCAGATGGACCGTTTCAAAGACCAAGTGAAGAGCAGGGAATTCTTTTAGAAAATTTCCCATGGATAAATAAACAAGCCACAATTCCTTTGGACAAAATATCTGAAGGAATTCCTTTGGATATTTTGTCTAAAGAAATTCACCCGAGGAGAAAACCTGACGGAAAGCAGAAGCAAGCGGGAAGAAACAACTAAGGAAAGGAACATTTCCTTCAAAAAAAATGTCTGAAGGAATGTCTATAGTGTCTTACATAGACCTATTTCTTTATGTCTTTCAAGTTGCAGGTCTCTTTTTAACCTTCATGCAAAATACTCATGTTTGAAACTCTTTCATAGAATTTGATCAAACTTTGTCCCCATTAGATTCATTAGTAGTCATGAAAGTGTCCAAGTTGAGAGTGGATCGTTGAACATTTGGTTCATCACCACACTTAGAGTAGGTTTTCATTCATGCAACTCCTTCCCTCTTTTCATCACAACCTATTTTGGTCTTAGGTGAGCACTATAATGAATAATCTTTGGAGATGGCCTCATTAAAAAATCTTAGAGGTCTGATCCAAAATTAGGTGACCCATAGCCTAGGATCATTCCCATGTTGGACTAGGTTTGATCAAGGAGACCTAACAATTCTTGACTCAGCTAGGATGCAGCCTACGTCTCCAAAAATTATTACTTGTTTAGATGTAGTATTTTATATCTTTAGTTTTGTTTTTTCTTTCTTAAATTAGTGGCTCTCTTGTTGTTTATCCTTTAGTTTGTTGTTTATTGTTTGTTGTTCATTGTGTCATTATGTGTTGATATATATTTGATACTTTTTAGATTGAAAATATGTTTATCTTGATTTTTCTTAATTCTATTTTACTTATACCTTTGATTTATTATCTTGATGTTATTTAGAAGTTAATATAGCAAAAGAAACAAGATATTACTTTGAGATATATTATATTATTGAATCAAATTTTTTTCCTTTAAGAGATTGTTTTGTTCATAGACCTTCTCTGTTGGATAGGATAGAGTACATATTCATATTTAAACTAATTCATTAATTGATAAAATATATTTCTAAAATTATAGTAGAATATGTTATATTTGATAGCATATTTATTATTTTCTAGAACATTAAAAAAAACTTTGCATCTTTAGGATCGTAATTAAAATTTTAGAACCTTACTATTACACTGGTATGATTTCAACTTAACCTTCATGATAGACAAAAAATTTGATTAGTTGATTGTATAATTTTTATCGTCAAAAAATTTAGTGACTTCATTGGGAACTCATTTATAAATTGTATTTGATTAAAGTTTTTGTTCTCTTCTTATTCATGGTACTTGGAGGATAGCCTCCTATTATTCAACATAGAATTGATATTGTTGATGATCAATTTTATGTTGCTTTCAATCTAACGTGTTATGCATGGTATAATCATCCTTATAATCTTCAGCATGTTATTCAAGCTATAAATGAAGAAGACATTGTAGAATTTGAGATAGATTGGTATTTTAATCTTACTCATGAGACTCAATAGAATATTTTAAATACAAATATATGAATTCAAAAAGATAGATCTAGAGTTTTAGCTGCTAATCATAAGTGTATAACTCATTTTCTTTTTGATTATTTTGCTTTTGATAATCTGATTTTGCCATTTGAACCTATTGATATAAATCTGTAATTAAATCAATTAAATCGGGTTCAAGAAAATCAACCAATTCAAGTAGAGGAAATTACTGAAGCTTCCAATAGAAGATCAAGTAGAAGTAAGAGTAGAAGACTTGATTCATGGACTATAAAACAATAGAGATCATAATGATCTCACTTAAGTTGAAAATAAAGCTAAATTTAAAGAAGAAGAATAGATAGATATAACTCTATATATTTTTACAAATCTAATTAATATTGGAAATTGTCCTTGTAAGTTACCTTCCCTTAAAGGGTTAAATATACCAGAATTTTTTGGTGCTCCTAGAGAATCTTGGGAAGATCATTTAGAAGCATTTAGATTATTTTATTTTACTCTTCGTATAACAAGTGAAAAGATTTGTTTAAGATTTTTTTCTCAAACACTTGAAGGAAGAGCTTACCAAGCATTTATTAGTTTACCTGTCATTGTGATCAACACATGGAAAAATATTGAAGAATGGCTAGAGTTATATTTTGAGAAATATAAATAAGATTTTGATCTATTCAATGACCTTGTGAATTTTTTTCTTGATACAAGTGAGACCATTTATCATTTCATTATCAACCTCACTAAGTTGCGTCAAAAGATTCCTTGTGATATTAAACCTTCTAAGAAGTTATCTAGACTTTATTTTTATAATGTTTTTATCCCTAAAATATAAAATGGCCTTAGAGGATAGGGACATTATAGAACATAATAAAACTTTAACATTTTTTATTGAATAAGCATAAACTTAAATGTATTAGATTTAAAGATAGATCTTCTAGAGGTCTAAATTCAGATAATATAAAAAAAATAGAAGTTATTTAGGGTCTAGAAAATGAGTTGGTCACTATTAAAAGACAATTGAATGATAAACCTTCTTTATCTAATAAAAACAATACTAAAAGTAAAAAAATAGAAATTGATTATTAATGTAATGTGTTTGAATTAGATCATGATCAAGATTCATGTGTTTTTATTCACAAGCTTAAGAAATTTCTTCTAGAGAAAAATCTTATATCTGAAGATCTAGCAGACAACATAAACATGTGTGCTCTTGATGATCCATCAAAAAATATAAGTACTTATGTTGTTAATACTAGAAATAAATATTATAACTCTTATCAAAATAATAAAATAGCAAATAATGATTCTTTTTCTAATGATAAAGGTAAAATAATTCAGAATAATGCTTCAAGTAGTTCAATTGATAATTCTTCTCAGAATATTTCTTTATCAACAAGTTATAATAATAGTCAATATCAGCATTATAAACCTAAAAATTTTCAACAATCTGATGCTAAAACTTACAAAATAATTGATGATTTATCACAAATTAAAGTTGGACTCTCATTATTGCAAACAGCTAATCTTTTGGGATAACTTGATAAAATTAATAAAGTTGTTAAGAATCTAAAAACTGATGTAGGCTTACAAAAAAAAGGCAGTAATAAATAATCAACTATTTTTGCTCAAATTTATAATCCTCCTATAGACTATATATCTCCCTTTTATGTTATATTAAAAATTATGAATAAATTAATTCATAATTGTATCTTAGATACAGGTGCTTCAAAGAATATAATGCCTAAATTCATTACAGATCAACTAGGCATATCTTATAAAATTGACAATAGAAAACTTATTGTATTTGATCCTAAATAAATTAAAAGTTATGGTAAATTTTGAGATAGTCATTAATATTGCTCAAGATGAAATAATTATATGCATGACTAAAGTTCAAGTTTTAAATATTCTTAGTAATTAATTTATATTTTTAGGAAGAGATTGGTCAAAAGCAATTGGTGCTTTTGTGGAAAAATATATCACATGGGTTCCTGTTAGTAATTAGATTATTTTCATTAAAAGAGAAGATTGGTCTAGTACGCTTATAAAATCATCAACTTCTTCCACTATTGTTTATCTTGAGACATGAATTGGTACTTATGAATTGTTGAATTTAGATGAACTAAAAAATCAACATGAATAATTGTTTGAGAAATATATTTTATGGACATTATACTTTGATGGAGCTTATTCTCAATAAGGTAGTGGTGCTAGAATTTGTTTAGTCTCTCATATTGATAAAATATTTCATTATGCTTACAAATTATCATTTGAAAACACTAATAATACTACAGAATTTAAAGCATTATGTTTAAGTTTGGAAAAGGCCATTGAATTGAACATTAAACATTTATAAGTCTTTAGAGATTATGATCTAGTTGTTTGACAAGTTTAAAAAATTTATAAAACTAATCAAACTCATCTACGTAGTTATATGTAAAAGGTTTGGTCTTTACTTAAATATTTTGAATCTTTCAACGTCATTCATATTCTTAGACAATATAATATTAGCGCTGATAGGTTTTCTATTTTTACATCTAACCCAACTCTAAGTGAGACTGAACCAACCACAAATTTCTCTTGTGTTGAAATTTTTTAAACTAAAATTCTTGATTTGAATGATAGTTGACCTATTTTTAATTGTGATGAACACATAGATTCTTTCATTAAAGGTAATTATTTTGATCATGATTATTACGTACTAAATTATGGAGATTATTTGTAATTAAGTTTAGTAAGTTTAGAATCTATGTTTACACCTAACAATCAGCCCAAATTTTTTAAAATGAAAGAACCCTCTAGGAAAATCATAGATGAAACTATTCATATTAATTTAGATACAAAAGAGGATCTTAAATATGTTTATTTAGGAATTCAGGGTACTCCAAGTAAGAAGGTTAAATTCATTAAGTTATTTAAATAATTCATTGATGTATTTGCCTAGTCATATAAATATCTTGAAGGTTATGATACTAATATTTTTAAACATGATATACTTATAAAATCTTATATTAAACTTATAAAGAAAAAACTATGAATAATTAGCCCTTTGTTAGAGGACACCATTAACAAAGAGATAGATAAAATGATTGATGTTGATGTCATTTTTCCTGTAAAATATTTTGAATAGGTAGCTAATTTGGTACCGATTAAAAAGAAAAATGATGATATTAGATTGTATGTTGATTTTAGAGATTTAAATAAAGCAACGTTAAAGATAATTTTTCTCTACCAAGTATAAATCAGATTTTACAACAAGTTGCAAGATCAAAAATGATGTCTTTATTAGATAGATTTTTTGGTTATAACCAAATTTTTGTAAATCTTGAAGATAGACATAAGACTACTTTTACTACTCATAGAGGGACTTTTGCTTATAGTAGAATGTTTTTTGGATTAATAAATGTAGGAACCACTTTTTAAAGAGAGATGCATGTTGTTTTTGATGAGTTGATTGACATTGTTATTCAGTGTTATTTAGATGATCTCACCATTCATTCGAAAAGATGAAAAAATATTTAGATCATCTTCATGAAGTTTTTATAAGATATAAGAAGTATGAATTTTTTTTGAATCCAAACAAATCATTTTTTGGTGTTACTAAAGGTAAGTTACTAAGACATATTATTTCTAAGGATGGTATTTCTATAGATCATGAACGCATCAAAGCTCTTAAAGAGTTATTTCCTCCTAAGGATCAATCTAGTTTAAGATCTTTTTTTGGTAAAATAAACTTTTTGAAGAAATTCATATCAAATTTTGCTAATAACTCTAATCCTTTACAATTATTACTTAAGAAAGATAAAATTCATACTTGGAATGAAGGTGTTGATTTAGTATTTAATAACATGAAATATGCCATTGCAAGTTCTCCAGTTCTTGCTAAACCAAATTAAAAATATATATTTATTATTTATGTTAATGCTACTAAAAACAATTCGATTTGTTATCACTCAATAATTTGAAAATAATGATGAAAAATCAATCGATTAAATGGGTCAAGTTTTAAAAGATGTTGAAACTAGGTACCCTCTTATTGAGAAATTTATTTTCTCATTAGTTTCATCTTTGATTAAATTTTATTATTTGTTGATGGGAAATAAATTTTTTGCATGATCTAACGTGCCTATTTTATCTTATCTTTTAAAACAACCAACCATTCAAGGAAGGCTTGCTAAGTGAATTTTACGTATTCAAGAATTTGATCTTGAATTTAAAACTTCTAAAATAATTAAAGGTAATGACTTGGAAAAATATTTATCTGAAAATACTTCTTCAAATATTAATGTTTTGGTCTTATCAGTTGATGATAACTTAAATGAAAAGCCTCATTTAAAGACCATAAAAATTTATGATTTTTTTAAAAATTTCAAATTTGATCTTGAAATGAATGAATGAGATTGTATGTTGGCTAAAGATGATAGGTGTCATGACTTAATCTTTTATTTTCAAAATTAGGTCTATACTAATAATTTTGATAAAAAACAAAGAAGTTCATTACGATTAAAATCTTTAAATTTTTGTTTATTGAAATTTTTTCTATTTTATCAAAATAGAAATAGAGTTTTATTAAAATGCCTTACTCATGATCAAACTTAAAAGTTCTTACAGGTTATCATGAAATAAATTATGGTAGACATTATGCTATAGAAACTACTATTTATAAGATCTTAAGAGCAGGTTATTATTGATCTACTTTATTTCAAGATGCTTATAAGTTAGTTTGTTCTTGTATGTCATGTCAATTATTTGTTGGTAGAGATAAGCTACCTACAATGCCTTTAAATCTTGTTATTCTTGAAAAACTATTCACAAAATAGGGTATTGACTTTATTTCAGATATACATCCTCCTTCATATACTAGTCATAGATATATATTAACAGCAATGAAATTTTTCACTAAGTGGTCTGAGGCCAAAGCACTCAAGAGTTCTGTAACAAGTAAAGTGATCTCATTTTTTAAAAATTAAATTTTCTCTAGGTTTAAAGTTTCTTATTAAATCATTTTTTATAATGGATCTCAGTTTGTTTCAAATGAATTTTTATAATTTTTGATAAAATATTCAATTATATCTAGTCATTCATCCAAATATTATCTTCAAGATAATGGTCAAACTGAATCAATGAATAAAAATTTGATTACAATCATGAAAAAATTAATTTGTGAAAATAAAAGAAATTGATATCTTAAATTTTTTGAAGCTTGATGGGATGATAGAAATATTGTTAAAGTAGCAATTGGTTATTCACCTTTCATGTTAGCATATGAATTTGAGTCCACCTTACCAGTATAACTTTATATTTTTTCAGCTAGAACTACTTTACAGTATGTTGCTAAAGATACAAATTTTATTGAACAATGATTACATGATCTAATAGCTCTTGATAAATCAAAAGCAACAATATTATAGAAATTAGAAAAAGCTAAACAAAAATTGAAAAAGTTTTTTTATAAGAAAGTTTCTAATAAAAAATTTAAAGTTGGTGATCTAGTTTTATATTGGGATAAGGCTCACAAAGATCTTGAAAAATATCATAAATTTGATTCAATATGGCTTGATCTTTATAGAATTACTACTGTACTTGAAAATAATATTTTTCATTTAAAAGATCTTGAAAAAAATTAATTACGTTACTCAGTTAACAACCATCATTTAAAATTGTTTCATGATTAGTCCCTTTTAAATTATGTCCGTCTATTTATTTATTTATTTTCTTTTGCTTTTGTGTCTTTTTGTTATCTTTCTGTTGTTTCTTGTTTTGGTTTGTTTGTTTTTTGTTGTTGCTTGTTTTTACTTTTGAAAAGATCAATAAGTGTTCAAATAGTTAAAATTCCATATTATGAAGGAAGAATGCAAGAATGTTGCAAATCTGTTGTAAATATCAATTATTTTAAAATATTACACTTTATAAATTCAATTTTTTTATACATGTAAAATATATGCTGAGTTATAATAAGTTATTGAAGTGTTACTTAATTTTTAGATTTTGTACTTAAAGTATTTGTATTAGATTATGCATCCATCCCAAACTCTCCTGCTATATTATTCCCTTTTTTCATGTCATGTTAGTCGAACATTTCATCTCTTACTAAAATTCATGATTATAGGGGTTTGTGCATAGCTACTTAAAAAAGGATTTACTTGGATCACACTCTCAAGATTATATTTTATCAATACGTAATTTGATTGCTACTCAATTTTACTATATAAAACTGACTAGCAAGGTCACTAGTGTTATACCTACTTTTCACACACCTCCCCCCTCAATTTTTTAAAACTAATACTTTTCTACCATAGAGAGGACTCAGTCATAAAGTTTAAAACTGTGTCAAAAACCTAGTTAATTAATATTATATTTAGATACATATTTTTAATTATAAGTTGATGATGATTTATTTATGAGTGTATTTATATATTGAGTGGTTTTCAAAAGCATAAATAGATGAATGAATAAAATATGCATATGAATTTATCATTTATGAATAGTTGTGATCAGTCATTTTGTTTTTAAAATGATTCATGATCAGATTACAATTCAATATTTTTAGTTTGAAATGGAGACACTTTTGATGGTTGAAAGCATTATATTATTGTCATGATGATTCATATATATACATTGGTTTTCAACTGAGTACGATATAAATTTTAGATCAGTTTTCATTTGCCAGTGTGAATGGTTTGTGGTGACTAATTTGATATTTTTAATGGCAATGTGAAGCTTGATTTGAGCCAGATAAGAATGGTATATAAATTGGTTATAATAATAACCCTATCATTTCATTTTTGTATTGTGAGTATACACATTAATTAGTCAAAAAAAGCAATGTATCTTTTGATTTAATAAATCAAAAATATCATTTGATTTATTATAAACTTCATTTTGAAAGTGGATTATATTATTTTATGGCTTCATCAATTCTATTAAATGGCTTACATTCATGCAAAATTCACTTGTCATATAGCTAACATTTTGAAAATATTGACGTGATTGAGGTTGGTTTGATATTGGACTAATTATTTCCTAAAGACATTAAAGCATCCTAAAGTGGTTCTAAGTTTTTAATACTTCATAATGCTAAAGTCTAATTTTAATGTCCTGAGTTTTAATATAATCTAGTTTGAAGGCCCTAGTGACCACTCAAGATTATTATTTTAAAGATTAGTAACCTAACTTTATGTATCAAGACATAAATTTTGAAAGGCATAAGGTTTGTTTAAATGTGAAAGATTTAAGGCATAAGTTTTGGCCCAAATTTATTTCAAAGACATGTTTGATAAACATTGTATGGCAAGATGAGTTGGCAGTCTAGTTTGCAAACATTGTGACACCAGCTGGTAAGGTGAGTTAATGTAAATGACATCGAAGAGGCTTTTATATCTTGTAAGATTTTGGCAATTCTAGGGACTTAATGTGAGTTGTACATGCCTTGAATTTTAGATATTGGTCAAAGGTTTAATAATTGAATTGGTGATTTCTAAGTATGATGACTTTGCTAATTTAGTTGGTAGTATGCTAAGTATTATCCCTGATTGGATGAAGCCAATGGAAATTGGGCATGTAGATGAGGTAGTTAAGTCAAATGACTTAGCTTATAAATAACTTCATTTTCTTTTTTTTGGTCATTTTTGAAAGGTCTTTAACGAAATCATCACTTTGTTAATTTAGATTTTTGGAGTTGTAGACAAGATTTATGAATGGGAAGCTTGAATAAAAATGCATACAAATATGCCTTGAATAGAATGTAAGGATTTTGAGGATGTTTTTGGTTATTTTGATTAAGTTTCTAGTGTATGAAAGAATATCATTTCTAGTCTACATATTGTTAAGTGTTGAGGAAGTTGTTGGTTAAACTTGTGCATGCATGTTTTGGGGAAAGTTGAATGATGTTTATAGTTTAATGGTTGTTATATTCTTATTTGTGCATGAGATATTAGACAGATGGTGCGATAAAAATATATGGATTTTATAGTTATGTTTGAACATGATATTTGAGAATATATATGAGGCTTTTCTTATTGAATATACATCTAATTTTTGTTTTCTATGAGTAATATAAACTGTTATGGTGCTTCTAGCATACCGTTTACAGTTTCAGAGATTTCATTGGAGATTTAGGTTTTAAGGAAGAGCTCTATGTGTTTTTGTCTCATGAATATGTCAAAAGGTTATTTTTTGGTTTGTCATAAAGAAAGTGTATTCGAGCATGCAAATATATCTTTTGACCATAGCTTTCTACAGTTTATGTATTCATGGTTTTGAAATAAAATTCTACATGGTTAAGTTTTTGAAGTATATGTGTTACACTTTGAAATAGTGGAGGCTAGTCTGGTCTTGCATTAGTTTTTAGATTTAAAGGATTTTGTTTGATTAAAATTTTGAAGCAAATTTTCACAATGCTTAGGGTTTATCTATAAAAAGGAGCCCTATGCAATTATTTTTAAATAGAAAATATATTTGGGAGGTTTCAAATGATTTATGACCTATCATGATAAAGAGGTTATTTTGGAAGTTTATTGAACATATAAGTATGATTTTTCTTTAGTACTTTAAAAATATAGGTTTCATGCACCAATTTTGATTGGGAGTCTCAAAGCAGAAGTTTCATGTGATTAGGGTTTGGGAAAATGAACTCTGTTTGTTTATATTTAAAAAGTTTGAAGTTGCATGCATATATGGATTTTTGAAGAAATTTTACATAAGCTCAGTTTACATAAATATCTTATGTTTGATTATAATGGAAATATAATGGAAAGTATATAGCAAATATGCAGTGTTTTGAGTTTAAGTTTCATGTTGGCTATTTTGGATACATTGACTTTTGAGATACATTAGTTGATATTTTGAGATTTATTGTTGATATTTGGTTTGGTATAAGATGAGTTCAGTTTATTAAAATATTATATGAAAATCTGAACATATTTCTAGTTTCTCACAAAATTTTGGTAACTAATCATTTTGAAGTTTTAGGTTTATTTTGATTATAGATGTCAAAATAATTGGTGAATTTGAGAAACTATGATAATTTTTTTTAGTCTAGATAGAATGAATTGAAAGAATATACATATGTCAAAGCTATGTATTAAGGGTTACTATTGAGATATATTTAAAAAGAAATACTGGCAAGATATTTGTTTTAGGAGAATTTATTGCTTATATTTTAGAAGGTTGTAAAGTTGAATTTTCAGTTTGAAATATGACAGTGGAAGATATGTAGTTTTTAATTGGAAGATGCTTTTCATAAATTTGATTTTATGGAAATATTCAGAATTGGTTCAGTTTATAGTCAAATAATATTTGATACTATTAAAAAAATTAGTTTATTATAGTAATGTATAGTTTGGTTCCATATTGAATAAATATGTATTGATGTTCAATCATCATAATCAATTTTTTTTTTGGAATACATTTCAAATGCATAGGATGTCAAGATGGGATCAACCCAAATCAAGTAGAAGTAATGATAATAGAGGTTGGGATCAGAATTTAGATAATGTAAATCAGTAGAACCCGAATAAAAAAATTTTAAGGGGTGGTTTCAAGGCTAGGAGATTTGGCCATAGGTATGATAGTAGGGGTGCCAAGACATCCATCCACTTTGATGTTAATGACCCTGAGTTCTAAAATGTTTTGAATAATTTGATTTTCAATCCTACTAACCCTATAGGTAATCGAGGGTTTCATGGCCATATATTTGGTTCTAGGACTCATTCCCATAGTAGTTCCTCCCACCACTTGTAAAATAATCCACATTATTTTTCCATTCAGTAACTTACTCCAAAAATAAATCAATGAGTTAGTGAGCCATAATAGATTAATGAAGACACACAACTTGGCATTGAAGTTGCCCATGCCAATAATTTTTTTAACCTTGCCCTACCTTCAGTTTCTAAAGAACCCTCATCATCTCAGAAATATCCTATTTTAAGATGATGGAAAAAAAAAATTTGAAGGAGCTTATTTCAGGTTGTAGAAAACACAATCTAAAAATCTATCCAACTTCTTTAGACAAATGATCAGATAGCCAAAATGACACAGATACTCTTGTTGAGGTCAGATTTCTCAAGCAGATTAAGTTGGAGGTGGATGATCCTTCAACTGATTCAGGAATAAATATGGTTCACCTCCCAATAGTTGAGATGGAGTACAATGAGTGTGTCAATGAGTAAGAGAAGCCAGTGATTGAAGTTCTTTCTGATTCTAGTGATTATTGGATGTCAGCAAGATGATCATTTATTTTCAAGTTGAACTTTAGTTGGTAGAATTCTATAGTTTTAGATTTGATACTTTGAATTTCAAATTTTAATATTTTGGTGATGATGTTTTGGAAAGTATAGCAAACTTTAATTTTTGGTGTATATATATATGTATATATATATACTTTAATTTTTGGTATATATGCCTAAATTAATTTTGAAGCATAAAAAGATACCAAAGATTCATTTGAAGAGAGAAACAACATAGGTATTGAGGATTTATACATTATGAAGTTAATCATTTATCTTTCTTTCTTTGCAACTTCTTTGAGATAGTATGACTTTTACAGATAGACCCAATGGTACTTTCTCTGACAGTTGATAAATTACTTAGACAACATAGATATATCTAATTTTATATTGTCATTTATAATAGATTATTTGAAGTTTGTCAAATTTAACATCTTTTGATGATTGTTCCTTGTAGTTCTATGTGCAAAATCCAAGTATTCAACCTAAATAATGATGAGAACTTCATTGTTTACGATACTTCATTAGTCTATTTTGATTGTAAAAGTTTTCTCTCAAGATATTTGTCAAGAAATATATTGGTTTCTCAAATAAAATTGATCTATTTTATTAAGACGACTCTATCTTTTGAGACTCCCATTTTCCTATATTGACTTTGATTCTAATATAGTCTAATCTATTTTAGATTAATCTTTAATTAACCTATTTTCTTTTTTGTTTCCTTTATCTTTAATATCTTTTTATTTTTAGTTTATTTTTGTTTTTAAGTTATTCTCTTAAATTAATATCCTTGTTTATTCTCTTAGAGTTAGATTGGTTAATTTCCTTGATTAATTTCTTTCTTTTATAAGATTAGTCTTAGTTTAAACTATTTTATTAGACTTTTCTAGATTAGATAGTTTATTAGATTTAATTAAATTTAGTTTTTTTTTTTTTTGTTCTTGTTTAGTTTTAGATTAGTTTAATTTATTAGTCTCAATTAGTGTTATTTTTTTTATTATTACTTGTTTAGATTTAGTACTTTATTTCTTTAACTTTGTTATTTTTTTTTAAATTGGTGGATATCCTGTTGTTTATCTTTTAGTTTGATGTTTATTGTTTATTGTGTCATTATGTGTTGAGATCTATTTGATACTTTTTAGATTGAAAATCTATTTATTTTGATTTATTTTAATTATATTTTACTTATACTTCTGATTTATTATCTTCATGTTTTTTGGAAGTTGATATAGCAGAAGAAACAAGATATTACTTTGATATATATTATATTATTGAATCTTATTGCTTTCTTTCAAGAGATTATTTTGTTCATAGGCCTTCTCTATCAGATAAGATAGATTACATATTCATATTAGAACTAATTCATTATTTGATATAGTATATTTCTAACATTATAATAAAAACTATTATATTTGATAGCATATTTGTTATTTTTTAGAACATTAAAAAAACCCTCACATCTTTAGGATCATAATTTAACCTTTAGAACCTTACTATTAGACTGATATGATTCCAACATAACCTTCATAATAGATGTGAATCTAAGAATTTTACTCAAGAGAGGATAGTTAGTATGGTGTTAGTTTCAAAATGAAAACAAAATGAAAGAAACACACTAACTAGCATAACATCTCTAGACCTAGACACCAGGGAGAGCTTAGTTAACAAACATGAATAAAACACACAACTAAAATGCAAAATAAACTCTCTTTTACCTTCTTTGGATGGTCCAAAATGCTTGTTGTAGTGGCTTGCTTGGCTTATGCTCATAAAGTCCTTAGCAATGGAATCTTGGCTACCTCCTTCTCTTCTTGGCACCTTTGACTTGTGGCTTGGCTTGGATTGAAATTAATTTGACATGGTAACACTAATTGCAATGGCTTCTTGAAGATATTTGTGTATTATAACTTTGCACCAAAATAGCTGAGAAATGATGTTGGTGGCCTCTCTGTTTATAGATTTTTGAGAATATTTAAAATCAACCTGAATCATCCATCCTGAGATTAAGATGTGTGGTTGAGGATTAATTCAATTTTTGGAATTAAGTTTATAATTATCCTCATCATGAAAATGGAAGAAAGATCAATTAAGAGGCATGGAGGGCATCATGAAAGTCATTGATGAGGCATGGAAGGCATGAATCTTGATATTTGTGGCATTTATGGATTAGGGATATTTTTCCAAGAAATGAGGTCACCTGATGATGAAGATATTCAATATTCATTTCTAAAATAAATTATTCAACAAGTTTCCATGGAATTTTTGATTAGGCCTTGATTTGGATTAATTATATCTTAATCATGATTAATCACTTTGTGCACAAATTATTCAAATTGATCTATCTCTATTTTTCATCCTTGATATATAATAATTTGACCAGAAGGAGGGTGAATGAAAAGCTCTTGGTCTAAAATTTGACTGGATTGGAATTGTAAGGTGATGTTAGATGCATTAGATCTGTTATTTGATTTAGGATGTTTCCAACAATAAAAAATGAAGGGACGTATCTTGTGCAAGAGATTTGATAGGAAAGAGCAATCTAGAGCACCTAGATGCAAAATTGGCATTTTGAATTGAAATAATCTGATCAAAGTTAGCTGACCCATAAATTGTATTGCCCCATTTAATGATACCTTGACTAAAATCGGCACTTGAATATGTCAGTTTCACATCATTTAGCATGTTCTAGAGTTTTAAGGTCAAATTGTGCACTTTGGGTGGAAATTGGTCAAAAGCCTGATTGGAGGTTATTAGTGGCCAAATTTAGATGTCTACAATTTGTCCCTATTTGGGAAGGCATTGCAAGCTATAAGCATAGTAACATGTTCTCAAATGATGAAAAGGTCTTGTATGCCTACAACTATAGTGATGATAAACTAACTGTATAATACCCCCTCGAGGGAACGATTGGCATAAGTCTACAAATCATCTTTCAAAAAGAAAGAAGCAAAATGAGGGGACCAAACACAGGAAAGATGATGGAGTGAAAACATAATTATACTAAAAAAGCAGTCAAAATCATTTAGAATTCAAGTGGGATGGTACACAATAGTTTTCCCAAAGGTGGATAAAAACATTATACCTCGATAGTGGCAACGTGGTATGATAACACAATGATTTGCCTAAAGGAAATTATAATTATTGACAAGATGGAGCTGCCTCAATTAGGATATATAAACAAGATAATAACATACCCCTGTATAGGTTGAAAAAGTAAAGTGGTGACAACACAATGATTTTCTCAAAGACAGTTATAATCATTGAGAAATGCAGGTAGGATGGTGTGCAATGATTTATCCATAGGCGTTTATAATCATTGGACCCCGATTATGGCAAACATGATAAATTTGGCTGAGGAGGAGGATAACTTAATACAGAGGGTAATGATTAATTAGAACAACCTACTAGTAGGAAGATGATCATCCGAACTAATAAAGATCAAAATTCTTTCATGTTTAATTACTCTATTTGGGATATGATTAGGATATAATCAGCATGTTGATGCCAAAGAGATGCCACCATTTTTTAATAGACTTATTGAAGCCGAGGTTTGTTGTAGCACATGTCGATAGGCATCATGGTATAACATCATGAGGACTTGGTCGAAATATACATAAGGAGTGACTCCCATAATCCAATACTCAAAAGAAAATAATGCACTAATGATAAAAATCATGATGATAATGTAAACATATGAATATGGATGGATTCGAGTATAAGTGTGGGCAAGAAATCACCCAATGAACACACATAAACTGAATCAAGGCAATAGTGCTAAAAACAAACAAACAAGCAGACAAATGAACAAAATAAGTAGAAATAAACAATGTAATAGAAACCATATGAACATTGCCCATAGAAAATAGGTGACAACTAAACAAATGAACAAAATGGCAGAATAGAAGAAAATAAAGGGGTGGCCGAGTTGTCTCCATATGCACTAGGCAAGTGGGCATTGCCTACATAGTTCAATGGATGTAATATCAAATAAAAAACTTCATGCTAAATGTGGTTCTCCTAAGGAATGGAAAGAATGTTATAACTGATGAAAACAAAGAGAATGGATGTGATAGAAGAAGAGGAATGGTCTTTCAAAATGGTAAGTGTGTGAAAGAAAAGGCCAAAAAGGATGGAGAAACTAAGTGACAAGTGGTTTGCTTGCAACTTAGTAAGGGTTCCCAGAATCCTTAAGACAAACAAGTGGTTAAATATTTTTGATTTTTTCTAATGATTTTATAAATGTTTTTAGAATTTTTTGAAGTATCTCAACTTGATCACGAATGATGAGACCCTAAATGGTTCAAGCTCACAAAATGGTGAGAGCATGGCTTAGGTTGCTCACAAAATGGTGAGAGTATGGCAAGGGGGTGACTAAGCTAACCTCAATAAGTATCAAGTGTTGCCTACATATTCTTAGAGTAGGACCTCAAGTCACTATAGTTCCACCCTTACAATAGAGGAATTTGATGAGTGTAGCAGTCAATTCAAATAAAATAGGCATAGTTAATAAAAAGGGATAGTATGACATAGGAAGTGGCAAGTTGGTACATCAAGGCTTAATTTTACCCTTAGTTTGCCCATAGGCATTTATAACCAGGACACAACAACATAGATCAATGATACTAATTTTTCCAAAGGTGGTTATAATTAGTATCAAGACCGATGGTAAGAAAGAAATAACAAATAAAAGATGCAACTACTGAAACTTCTATCACACTATCCCAAAATACAATCTCTGTTTGAAGTACTTAAACCAACTGATGAAACTGATCAGATATCTTGATGTTGAAACTGCGTAATGAATGAAAAAAAACCAAGGTCAAATGGGCTAGGCTTTAGAACACACTGGGTTGATAGATCAAAAGCAAAAAGTGGATACGATGAAGAGGACAGATACGAATGGTATTTATACAAAGAAGAATAGTGATAAAATGGCATAACTAAAATAGTCTTTACACATAATACACCTTAGCATTTAAGCATAGTACTACTTGAGATGAATAATATTCATCAACTCAGGAAGTTCATCTTTGTTTAGTGTGGTGAGCCTATATGCTCCTGATCCATAATCTATAATAATGATGAAAGGCCCTATCCAATTTGGTTTGAATTTCCCTTTATGTTTTTTTCTCAGTCATGGTATTCTTTTAGTTTTATTTAAGAATAATATCACCAAGTTCAAATGTTATATAGTTAACACATTGATTATAGTGGCCTTTTAGGTAGTTCTGATACGCTTAAAGATTGTTGAGCGCATTTGTACGTTTCTCATCAAATAGGTCTTGCTCTTGCAAGAAAGCTACTCGATAGTCATGATCATCTAGGACATGCTTGAAAGAGATGTGTAGTGAAGGAAATTCAACCTCAATACGAAGGATGGCTTTAGTACCATAAACAAGTGAGCATGGAGTGGATCCTATGGGAGTATGATGATTGGTACGGTATTCCCAAAGGGTAGGTAATATATGTAAGTGCTAATCATGATCGACATCATTGACAATCTTTTTGAGAATATTAATAATGGTTTTGTTGGATGCCTCAGCTTGGCCATTACCTTGAGGGTAATATGTTGTATAAAAATATTGTATGATGTTATATTTTATACATAGCTAGTCTACATCCTTGTTCTTGAATGATCCTCCTTTATCAGATATAATGTTATAGGGGATATCGTAGCAGCAAATGAGATGGTTGAAAATGAATTTATAAATTTGCTTTCTAATCACATAAGTGAGGGGTATAGCTTCAACTCACTTAGTGAAATATTTGATGGAGGTAAGGATATGTTTATGGTCATCGAATGAAGTGGGGTTGATCTTCCCAATGAGGTCAAGTCACCATGTAGAAAATGGCCATGGTGCCAACATCAGTTTTAGATTTTTTGCTACAACATGAATTAGATTAGTATGCCATTGACTTTTATCACACTTTTTTACATATGCAATGGAATTTGCATCCATTATAGGCTAATAATAACTAGTGCACAAGATATTTTTGGATAAGAATGCTATGCTAAAATGAGTGCCACATACTCCATGAACTTTTCTTAATGCTAGTGTAGACTATGTTGAAGTTAAACAATGAAGCAGAGTTCCATCATAACTATGATGGTAAAGGGTGGATCCAAGTAGAGTATAATAAGTGGAATGATGAATGAATGCTTTCATTTTTTTTAAGATAGGTTAGGTGGTAGAATTTGGTCATGAAGGTAGTTGTAAAGGTTTGAGTACCAGATAGAATTAGGACCAATAATATCACAAATCATTGCAATGGTTAAAGGTTCATGAGCTGGTGCTGATAAATTATCGATGAGGAATTGATACTCTCTAGCTTTATCTATTTATTGAATCAGAGATCCAATAGTAGCCATGACATCTGTATTTTTGTTACTAGCCCTTGATATGTGCTCAAACTAAATGTTGGTAATTTGTTTTTTAAGAGTGTCGACCATGGCTTTATATGGAACTAGCTTATCATCTTTGTTCTAAAAATGATATGTGACCTAATTGATGATTAACTAAAAATCACCATAAACTTGGAGATGAGATATGTTCTAATGCATGGCTTGTTGAAGTCTTGCAATAAGTGCTTTATACTCGTCTATGTTTTTTGTACAAGTAACATTGATTCTAAATGATTTAGGGATTAGATCCCCATGTGGTGTAATAAACAATAGGCCTGCCCCTAATCCATGTGCAATAAATGAACCATAAAAATATAGCTTCCAAGGATTCTCCTCAAAATGTGTGTCAATGATGATCATTATGGATTCATCAAGAAATTAAAACATGAGTGGTTGTGTATCTATGAGAGGTGCTTCAGCAAGTTGATCTGCAAGAACTTGTCTTTTGATTGCCTTCTAATTGACATACTCTATGTCAAACTCACTGAGAATCAAGATCCATTTAGCCATTCTACCTTGTAAATTTGTTTTAGATAGTAGATACTTGAGAGGATCTACTTTTGAAATGACCATAGTTTTATTATTCAACATGTAATGGTACAGTTTTTGAGCTATAAAGACCATGGCTAGACAAGCTTTTTTAATAGGTGCGTAGTTATGTTCATATGTAACCAAGGTGTAGTTGAGGTAGTATATAGCATGTTATCTTACATTGTCATCATGTTGAGCCAAGAATGCCCCCAGAGTGTGTTTAGTCACTAATAGGTATAACAAGAATGGTTTTCCTGGCATAGGAGGTAATAAAATAGGCAAATTAACAAGATAGTCTTTGATTTGTTGAAAATTTGTTTGGCAGTAATCATTACAGTGAAATGCAACTCCCTTTTTCAGAAGGTGTGTAAATGGATGGCACTTATCTACTAACTGAGAGATGAATCATCAAATTGATTGGATCTTACCCTCCAAACTATGAAATTACTTTAAATTAGTTAGTGGTGGCATCTCAGTTATAGCATGGACTTTAGTCGGATCGACTTCAATATCTCTACGAGACATAATGAAGCCAAGTAATTTGCTTGAAGCTACATCAAACACACATTTCTTTGGATTGAGTCTAACTTTATACCCTCATAATCTTTCAAATATCTTATGCAGCACTGTTGGATGGTCAGCCCGAGTTTTGGATTTTCCTAATATGTCATCAACATAGTCTTCAACAATATCATGCATCATATTATAAAATATGATAGTCATGGACCTTTGATATGTATCTCCAAAATTCTTAAGGCCAAATGGCATTACCTGATAACAAAATGTTCCCCATGGAGTGGTGAATGCTATTTTATGTTAGTCTTTTAGTGTTATTTTGATCTAGTTGTATCTTGAAAATCCATCCATGAGTGAAAGTATTTCATAACCTACCATGGATTCGATGATCATGTTGATATTAGGCAATGGAAAATCATCTTTAGGATAATATTTTTTTATGTCTCAAAAATTAGTACAGATTTTGATCCCTTCAGCTTTTTACTAACAAGAACCACATTAGAGATCCATTCTGAGTAATCAATGGATCAAATACATCCTAATTTTAAGATTTTTTCCAACTCTTTCTTTACCAATATAGTAATGTGAGGATGCATCTTATGTAACCTTTTTTTTTACTAGTTTGGCATCAGGATTAACCACAAGGTGGTGTAGAACCAAGGTAGGATCTAAACCTGGCATGTCAAAATAGGCCCATGTAAAGATATCTACAAATTCTCTTAATGGAACTGTAAATACGTCATGTTCCTCCTCAGTGTGGGATGCTCCTCATTTTATCCATTTTAGGTCTGATAGAGTCTCGACATTTACCTCTATTGTATCTTCAACTAGAAAGGTCAAACCATCTTCTAGGATAGTAGGCAATGACTTGAACTGTTGAATTATGTCAAGGTCCTCTAGTAGGACTTGCTCTTCAACTTCTCCTAAGCATGATGAATCTGAGTCCCCTAATGGGAGATCTAGCCATGTAACAAAAATAGTTGGAAATTCTTGAAGAATTTGATCAAATACTTTTTGTTGATAAAAGTTAAACTTGGATCCACAGGCAAGTTCATCGTTGGTGGTCTCCTACTCTAAATTTGAAAAAGAATGAACACCCCCATCTAATGGTGCCTGAAACATGTTTTCACCACTGGATTGGCCTTTATCTTTACTTTTTCCTTGGTCAAAAAGTGCCTCAAAGAGGTTTTCACTTTGGGAGCTCAATGTTTTACTTATTTGTTTTTGGCTAAGGTTGTTCACTCGCTCTCTAAAATAGGTTACAGGATCCAATCTGATTGAGAATTCTAATTTGTGATCTCCCAACAGAACATTGTCTCTAAGGCCTAAAAATTCACAGAATGCCTCATCATTTTGAAACTCATCAATCGACAAACTAGATTCTTGTTGGTCCCAATTTATCAGTTGGGGATAATATAATGGCAACGGATTGTGATGAATGGTCAGGGTAAGGGTACAAATAGAATTGTTATTAAATAGGTTGGTTTTAGCTAGGTCATCAAAGGTGAAGCTATGATTAGGCTCTACTTCACTGTCGGCGTCATTATCACTAGTCATATTTTGAGTGGAAATTGGTCAAAAGCCTAGTTGGAGGTTATTGGCGGCCAGATTTAGGTGTCTACAATAGGTGAAAGGGTTGATTAGTTGATGGTATAATTTTCATCATCAATAAAGTCTCATAAATAATCACTAATTGCTTGAGCTTGATCAAGTTTCCCTTTTGCAAATGTGATTAATTGGACAATCTGATCACCACCTCGAGGAGAAATACTATCAATCCTTGATTTGAATTTATCCATAGAAGTATCTACCAATGTGTCAAATAAGAATAACTTATAATCTAACCATGCATTATATATATTTTGGGGATAAGCATGACATTTAGTATTTTAATTTATTTAGACTCTTAGCTTGTCATTTGTTCAACCAACTTATTCATATGGTTGTGCCATTTGATAAAATCTTCCCTTTTTCCACTTACATAAGTTTGGGCTAATTTAATATCTTTGAGTGGAATTAATTTCAAGTAGGTATGATTTGTCTATTAATAACTTATCAATATGGTACAATTTATATTCTAAAATCCTCAAAGATTCACTAAAATTGACCACATTACCCCACTATGGTTGGGGCTCAGCTCTCGCCTTGTGTATGAAAAACACCAATTTGTATAGAGATTAGGTTGAATTATGGACCTTGCTTAGTATGTCTTCATAGTCTACAAGTCTATGTTGAGACTCTAATATTTGGTTTCCCTATTTCAATTCATAGAACATCTTCTTCAGTACCCCACTAGTGGCATCTACCAAAAAAAATAAGATCTTTAAATTCATCATGCTCTCCAGGTTAGGTTTTTGTCTTCGTTATCAATGAGAAGAGCATGTCTTCTCTTTTAAACTCAATATACTATCCTCCATTTGAAATCTTCCACTTTTTTACCCTTTTCAACTAGTTAACAGTCTCATCAAATTCAAGTCAGTTTGGGATCTTCAACAATGACTAGATTTTGCCTAGATAAATTATGGGTCTGGAGCTGTTAGATCCATGAAGGTGTCAAAATTAATTGATCGAATGATGTGGTTTGATTGAATGATATGACCAAATATGAGGTGGCTTGTGGTGGTGGCATAAACGTGGTAGGGTCAAGTGAAAGAGGTGATATTGAAGATTTAGTAGGTGAAGGTGTAGGAAATAGTGGACTAACCATCTTCTCCATTGAAACTTTGATCTAAGGTGGGATTTTTGTTAAATATTGTATGACACTTGGAGACTATTTGAAAATTAAGACTATAACAGACTTTGTTTGAGTTCTTGTAGGCATCGGTGACCCTAGTTGAGTGGATGAGTGGCTTTGTAATGTGTATTTGGCCAGGATAGGCTAAGAAACTAGATCTTCAATGTATGGGTTTGGGAAAACAAATGATAAATCCCCTATGGAATTTTTGGTACAATATCCATGGTAGTAGCATAAAAAATAGGTTGTGTAATGGCAACATGTGTTATATTTTGATAAAATTATGCAATTGACATGAATGTGGTAGGGGTAATGTTAGTGTCTACAATAGTAGTAGTAGTGCTAACCAAATAATAAAATGAACTATAATTTTAGGAGCAGCAGTAGTAGAAACATTAGACAATGTGAAATAAACATCCATTGATTCTAATGAAGTTGTGTAAACTAGTAACGATGGGAGGGACTACTGGAGTAGTTAAAATAATAATAGGAACAATAACTTGAACAACTAGAATGCTAACATAAGTAATAAAGGTACCACTAGAACTGTATTTCTTGATTATTTTCTTAGTAGTAATAGGGCCTAATTATTTTTCACTTGTTACTTTTTTCGTATCACAAGTATGAGGAGGACTAGGATTAGAATTTCCAAAGGTTACCTGTGCAGGAACCTTCTAAAAGATGTTAGTTGTATGCTCTCCTTCTATTTACTCTTCCTCTACTTATTCTATATGTTCTTTAGTTAAGTCTTCCCTTGTTGATTCATCTTTTGTGTCTGAATAGACAAGGTTTAATGATGCCCCTAAATATTGTTAGTGTAGGCTTTTTCCTACTTTTGATTTTACCTACTTGGTTATTAGTCAACTTGTTTAAGATTTGTAAGATCATTAGGGGAAATACACTTAATGTGTTTTCTAATTGTGATTTGAGTTGTTACCTTTATGGTGACCTAATATCTCACTATATAATTAACTTATTTGTACTTTTTAGCTAATTAATCAATGAATAAAGCTTTTGATGCATTTAATGCAACTTGTGTTGTGTCAATCTTGTTCTCACCTAATATTAAGGTTTTTGTATAATCTGTGATGTTCAAATATTTTGGAATAATTTGACATGGTATCAGAGATCTGATTTAATGGTCAATTTACCATTTTTTATTATCCTTGGTGAGATCTTTCTTACATGCATCTTACATGGTTTCTTGATTTTTAAGTTTTTCATAGCTTTGTTGGGATTTTGTGAAAATTTGTACAAACTATATAGTTAGGGTCTCAAATCATAAAATGGATAGTGTCATCAAATTCAAAAAGTACCAAAACCCTAGGTTCTACTGTAAACATGACTTAGTTTTGTGACAGTTGATTTTGACCATTTTGGAGGGGTTTTTTTTTTTAGTGATTTCACAGAAATCCCTACAGTCAAACTCTCTAAGTAAAATTTATTTTTTCAGCTTTTCTAGGTTTTTTGAGATCCTTGGTGGGTCTTTGGTGGAATTTTCATACCATTACTAGATTTGAATATTCTAGACTTGGTGAAAAATTCATCCTTGCATGCTAAATTTGTTTCACCTATGAGAAGTTTGGGGTGTTACCACAGTAAAAATAATCAACATCAAAGTTCATAGATACATCTTTAGTCAACACCCCCAACATCAGAGTTTGAATCTATATCTATAGTCAAAACCCCCACATAAAATTCCACTACAGGAACTCTCGGTATCTCCAACACCCATCTTAGCCCTTAGCCTTGGTCATATAGAAATTAAGCCCTTGGTCACTTCCAACCCAAAAGTGCTTAACTTTTACTCTAAAAGGCCTTAATTTTTTTAATGAGGAAACCGATTCAAAAAAAAATCAAGTTTTGCTCTAAGAGGCCTCAAGTTTTATTTCGAAAGTTGATCAAAAAGATTTTTCCACCACTATTTTCACCCAAATTTTTCATGTGAGCTCAGATTTTTAAAGGGCTATAACTTTTAATCAATAACTTAGATTTTAGTGTCATCTTATTCAATAGTATTCATTTTTTCATATTTTACGCATTGGTGACATTTTTGGTCTCTCTAAATCTCCCTTCAAACCAATTTGACACTCTTAGACACATTATAGGTTGAGCCTGACTTCCCTTTAGTTCTTTCATACTACGCATAAATTGCTCAAGATGTATTCTTAGCTGTGTTCGATGTCTAAGTCTACTCACACCATTTAATTATCACAAATGGAAATCCAAAATGGAAATCATTTTTCAATTCAAGGGGTTACCATCAAATTATAATGGGCACTGATACTAAATCTTCATAAAGTTGATGGACTGTTATGTCATTTCATCTCTCCTGATCTACTCTTTCATATAGAATCTACCAAAACACCTACTCAAGTGTGGACCACTTCAAAAACACTCTTTGGAAAATAGGATGTGATGACAGGCCAAAGTTGGAGAATGAGCTCATCAGTTTGAGCCCAGATGACTATGACATCTTACAAGACTTCTTCACCAATTTTAGACTTATAAGGTTACAATTGAAAGATTATGGAATTGACAAGAAATATGAACAACTTATTATGTCGATACTCTCCAAATTGGGTCTAGATTATTATATATTTGTGTCTACTTTCTATGCCACAAAAAGTACTCTTGGATCCGCATGAAAGATGTTTTATTTAGATACCTTTGTTTTTGACTTGATTTGGAAGCAAGATAAGTTGATACAGATGGGCACAATGAAGTCTTTAAATATCATGCACTTTTGCTAAGAAAGAGAAGACTTCAAACAATAGAGAGAAGAAACATAACAAAAAGGACCAAGAAAAGGATATAAATACTCCCACCTCCTGTTAGGAATTAGCTTTTACATTATGCGTATCTATTGAAAGGTAACTAGTAACTAGTTAGTTAGTATTTGGTAATAGTTAATTATCAAAATTTTATCATAAACAATATTACGATAATTGGTTTGTTGTATATATTATTGGTAAAAACAATATAATATCTACGAGCTATTATAAGAGATTTAGAGGTTTTTTAGGAGAGATTTTGTAGGGATCTAAAATCCCTTATTATAGAAAATATTATCCTATATATATGTAATATGTTCGAATGAAATTAATGAGAGAAGAATATTATTATTATTGTGATTAAAATTCTCTTTGTACACTATTCATATTTATGTTCAACTCTTTGAATTCACAATAGTGGTATCAGAGTGGGAGGTTCCTCGTATGGATCAGTGATTTATTGGCAGGGTCAGCCATATTATTTGTCATCGCCCTGCCTGATGTGATTTCTCTTCCTTGCATTCTTTTTGTAGTATAGTAATTATAAATCAAAATAGAGTAACATTCTATATTTTTGTGTTAATTATAGGTGCAATAGTTCTGTCTATTCGTATATTCATCATACAATGTCAAGGACTCCAATAGTCTCGACGTCCCTCTATCTTTTTTTTAGATACTGTTAAGATTCACATAATAGTGCATGATCCAAGTGGTTTTAAAAATATTTATGTTATATTTGATTCTCTTATTTCTGTGGACAAGGATTTCAAGCCCTCTTGACTCATTCAAGCATCCAAACGATGCTTTATTTCATTTCTACATGTGTTGAAAACTTTGTTAGGCATTACATCTTTGTTGATTAGATCTCAACTTGCATGCCAAGTCTCTCATCCAGTCTAATCTGACATGTCACTAATGCAGACTTGTGCATGATGATCCTAAGAGCTCATGGCATTGTTAGCAAAAGGAAAATCTTCAATGAATTTACCTTGTAAAGCTCACCAAATATTATTATAAATCGCCATTCAAATTTGCCATTGGATGTGTCCAATGAATTATCTTTAGCCGCATATTTTAGAGGTCCAAAATTGGAAGTGTATTGATTACCTTCTGGACAGTGTTTTACCTACATTGAACATAGTTTTCATGTGAGTTGTTTGGTTTATGTGTTGATAGTCTTTTAGTCGATGGTATTTTATTATGACATATTATTTAACAAATGCTATCTGTCATAGTATATGTTTCTATTTTGTTGTTATAATCCGTCATCAAAGTCATTAGTAGTAGTAATTGAGTTTGATTTTATATAGGCTCGTAGTTAGTCATAAATTTAAAAGTCCTTTTTATATTATAGTATAGTCTTTTATTGTGAGTCAATTGAGTCAATAGGGTTTTTACATAAAATTTATGTTTTGTATTAAACTCGTATTAAGTCTTGGTAGTCAAAAAAAATTAATTGGTCAGTAGTTGATATCATTAATGACATATTGTATAGTTGAGTCATTTTTTCATTATATGTCAAAAAGAGTCATATAAAAAATTCATTTAGTTAAGATTTTTTTAATTAATGAGTCATTCTTTGTTAAAATTGTCAAAACATTAAAAGAGTTGATTTTTAAGTGTGTCAAGTCAAATAAAAGGATGCATTTTTGGGTGACCCTAATGTCTTATGTAAATGTATTATTTCACATTGAGTGGGGGACTTCTCCTCAATAAAATCATGCAATTGAGCTTCAAATCTTCATCGACTGAGTAAGCAGCTTCAGCAACTAGAGGTTGGAGGATACATGGAGAAAGGAGGTCTTTTAGTGACCTCTCATCAGTCACCAATGATGGGGCCACACCAATAATGTGGTGACATTTTATGTGGTGTGTTTTTATAGTTTTTGTTGTGTATTTTCAAAATAAGAACAGAAGAATATGCCTGTTTAAAGTAATATAATTTGTGTACAAATTCCAAACATAATTCCTAATGTGAATACATTATGAAAGGATAGAAAGCACCAATGTAAGTCAGTTCATGGATCTTGAAAGGGTTTGTGGTAGATCCAAAAAACCACAGGAGGTGAATAGTTGATGGGACTTGTTCATGTCAAGGTTTGTGGTAAACTTGTAAAACAATGGGAGGAGTGAGGCTCTCTTTATATCAAGGTCATGCACCACATAGTTTGGCATGCTACAAGGGGTAAGCATATTGTAGATAAGAGTGTGAATGTTTTTACACCATGTAAAAACTATGGGGGGGGATGTTAGAAATTAGCTTTTACATTGTGGGTATTTACCACAAGGTAAATAGTAACTGCTTAGTTAGTATTTGGTAATAGTTAGTTATCAAAATATTATCATAAATAATATTACGATAATTAGTTTGTTTTATATATTTTTGGTAACAACAATATAATATCTATGAGCTATTATAGGAGATTTGGAGGTTTTTTACAAAAGTTTTTGTAGGGATCTAGATCCCTTATTATAATAAATATTATCATGTGTGTGTGTGTGTGTGTGTGTGTGTGTGTGTGTGTGTGTGTGTGTGTGTGTGTGTGTGTGTGTGTGTGTAATTATATTCGAATGAAATTAATGAGAGTAGAATATTATTATTATTGTGATTAAAATTCTTTATGTGCACTGTTCATATTTGTGTTCAGATTTTTGAATTCACAACACCTCCAAATCTAACCATGAGACCTCTTCTTCCAGTTTTAAACCTAAGAAAGAGATGATCAAATGTGGGTTTTGCTTTGGAAAGCATGATGAAAGTAAATGTTTGAAGAAATGGATTAACCAACTAACTAAGATACTCAAGAAACACAATATCAGTGTCCCTGATTCTCCTAATCAGAGTTCATCAACCCATGAATACCCTAAGGAAAATGACCATGGTAAAGAAAAATTGGGGTCCTCTTGGCTTGAGTTACTACATTAGGCCTTATGTTAATATGCATTGGAGGAGTAGGAAGTGTATGACTCACCATTGGTGCTAGAACTAGTTGAACTATAGCAACTGTAAATGTAAATGAAATTATGATCTGAGGAATAAGAGGGGCCTATTGATTTGTAGATCTTTGTTTTGGAAGGCTCCTAAGTACCCTTACATTTAGTTATTCATTTTTTTCTTTTAGTTGACCTAAGGACTTATCATATTTAGGATGCTCTATCACCTATGCATCTTCTTTTATGACAGAAGGGTCGTACTGGATCATTTGTGCAATTTGCATGCTCACTCATGCACTCCTCATCCCAGTATAAACTTGAGAGTCATCATTAGCATTTGAGAAAATAAAATCATGGTCATATAATTTATGACTGTAATTATTTTTAAGTCTGCCATGGAAGTTATTTATATGTTGGACTACAAACACCCTAGGGTCCTAATATTTGAAATCAGTCAATTTGAAATAGAAAGAGCCTCTATGGTGAGAGGACTTGACTAGTTGATCCCAGTATTTGAATTGATGTATTCCTGTGATGAGGGGCATCTTATGCAATTTTCCCAATTTGACCCTTCTATAATTTTCATCAAACTTTGAGATATTTAATATTCTACCTCATGTTCTACCAAGTTGTCTTAGACTAGTCTAGGTAGGTAAAATGGTGCAACCAATGTCCTTTAGAACCTTATGACCTCGTGGTTTGGGTAGAAATAATAGTCCCCCAATGATTTAAGTGACCTTTTGATTTATTGAGACAACCTTGGCATAGGATGTGCATTGATTTCTTTATATATTATGAGGTAGAATGTGTCTGCTATATTTTGCATGAAATTATTGAATTTGCAAATGTGATACATATCTAATTCATCACAAATTTTGTTTTCTCCCCTCGGCTCCCAGGGAGATGTCCTAGTAAAATTCAGAGTGGCATAGATGGCATCTACTAAATATGAAAGCATGTAAAAATTATTATATAGCCTATTATGAGTGACCCTTTGAATCTTCAAATTATAGGATATGACATCTCCCAATGCATGGATACCCTTGCCATCTAGGATCATAGAAATAAATGGAACCCAAACTTCATCAACATGGGGAATGGATGGATCTCCATGAAGTCTATTTAATAAAGCCATGGCAGTCTTAACACCTAGTTTAAATTGTGCAATTGGGATGGTGTTGACCTTCATTTTCATGATAAAACTTTTAGGATCTTTTGCCCAATATCTCAAGGTATCCCTGCTAGCCTTATTGTCTGTAAACCATTCATTTACTGCTTGTTGGTTATAGGTCATGTCTGGTATGGACAATCTATAGTATTTTTTAAAAGACACACCAACTACAAATGCCATTAGCACTTGACTATTGCTTAAATAAAAGTGTAAATGATATTTTTTGATTATGTAACACCTCAATATTGTATACTTGTAAAAATTAGACCTTGGTTGTTCCTCTTAGTTATACACATGTCTTGCTTCTGTAAGTCTCACATCTGCTCTATCTTTTACCCCTTGCCCTATCTCTTAGTTTGACCAGCCTTATATTGATGACACAAACATCCCATCTTGTCTAGAATGCTTAAAATGTACTTATTTTACACCTCTCCAAGTTCTAACCCTGTGCCTACTCTCCTCCATGAACACTAATGTCCAAGATATATAATAATGTCAACATTACTCTCTTGCCCTAATGCAAGTGTCCAGTAACCTCAAATCATCCAATTTTCAAATAAAATGTATTCCAATGGTCAGCCTAAGTGTTGTAATGTGAGTTATCTCTTAATAGAATTGGTATAAATATAAAATCAACCCTCATCCATTCCTCACCTAACAATCAGCCCAAGAGAGGATTCAATAAATACTCAAGTTACCAAAAGTTTTACTAATCTAACCTATTATGATATCAATCAACAGAACAGCCCAACTACTGGTTCAAAATACTAAAAGATTAGTCACAAGGTCATATTTGCCAAATTACAATCTGTCAATATTATACTTACTTTACTTACATTACATGATTCACACACAAACTAACATGTAGGGGATAACTATATGAGTATGAGGCCCTCTTCTAGATTATTGGTTATGTAAGCAGTGGCCTTTGACAATGAGTTCATTATGGATTAGCTCAACACTATGTGCCCACTAACCCATTTTTTCCCAAAGTCGCATTGAAGATGAAAAGCTAGGGTTTTTCCATTTCACTAGGAGTGATAGTCCATGACCCAAATCTGAATGTACCAGAGTAAAGGTGAAGCCAAACCCAAAATCATCCAGGTGGTTACATATTGTTTAAGCATATATTATGTATAAGACACTAGCATTGAAATTAGACACTAACATCAATGCAACCATCCTAGACTGATGCAACTATCAAGAGAGCTAGAGACACCATATCCATAATTTAATGACTAATCCAAAATTATCTTCCTACCTACTTACTATAAGTACCAGATCTAGACTTTTATTAGCATCAAAACCAATTAAGTACTCGCTCTTATGCCATTTATATATCTATCATAGTTGTACTTTTCATTAATAGTTTATCTCAATTTAATAAATTCAGCATATGGTATATTTAAGTTTAGCACATTAATTAGCCTATTGTAGATCTGATATTCAACCTTATGCCCTATCATTTCTATATCCTTAATCCTATCTACCTAAGTAAGATTCCACAATCCAAATTAGGGTTAAATAAAAAAATGTCATTTTTGCACATACCCATAGTAAATAAATTGAATAAAACATTAGCGCATGGAAATACCTTTGGCTTAGTTATTATTTTGTGCAATCCAATAGCTTTGATGGAGAGTAAGTTGTCCAATTATTCTCTCTCATTGAGGCTGAAGAGGTATTTATCAGTGTATGGTTGAGCTGCTTTGACCTCTACATAGATGGCCAAGTAATGAGGAACGACATTATGTAGAGTGTTCTAGTCGAATTCTATGTCATTGAATTCCTTATTAGTCCCAAAATAGAAAAGTGATGGAGCTGAAACCTGGATTTTAGCCACCATTGTATTTCTTGTTGAGCTTTGAGTATAATTTGATAATTAGGGCTTAAGAAAATTTGAGAGATTTGAATCACAATTTGTAGATTAATGTCTCACTAATGACATTGATTTTTATTTGGATCAAAACATATAAGTGCCAAATCCATAGCTAAAAATCTCATCCATGAGAATTAATTACAACATAACAGTCCATGTCAACTATCTTTTCAATTTAAATTTGATTTTATGACACGCTTTTTTAAGGATTTATTTGACACATGTCAACTTGTCTCAACTTTTAAGAGCTTAGTCATCCTTATTGGCTTTAATACATCTATCTGCCTTTACATTTGTTATTATATCACTCATTTTTAAGTGGCTTTATATCTTTTTTCCTTCGTTCAGGTAGTCGATTGTGTAAATCATAATAATATGCGGCCTCTAATTATTTTTAAGTATAGTACATGGTAACCCGTCGCTTCGTGCTCCCTTAAAGTGTAAATGTATAAAGCTTGAGTTGTCATGTTTGTTTTGTGTTATGTTTGACTATGTCATCATAGGACACATGGCATCATCTCACTTCGTCACTTGGTTATGCTTCTTCTTTGATCTCTAAATTTTTTAGTGTCCAAAGTTACGAGGTGGTGAAATGTGGCAGCTTACTATCTTAAGGGAACACGTGAAAATATCTATGAATGACATGTGGTAATTGACTATGTAAAATATGACACATGGCATCCTATCGCTTAGTTATAGTCTTTATAATCTATCATTTTTGCTATCAGTATCCATGCTTCAAGATGATGACATTAGCATGATCTCACTCATTCACTTAGTTGTAAGCATTTTTAACTTATATTTTTAAACCAAGGTTTACGATAGAGTAATATGGGGACACATTAAGCAATCTCACTTAGTCACATAGTCACAAGCATGAGTAACTTAAAACATTGAGTAAAGGCTTAATATGAGGTGAGATGGTTATACTTTGCATGATCTTGCTCAATTAATTTATCACAAGTGTAAAAGATTTAGTTGTTTTATGTCAAATCCCTATGGTGAACCAAGAGAGAGACACATGAAATAATCTTGTGTAGTTGGGATGTTGATGGTGTACAAAGTCTAATATGTCCTCGATGTAAATGTTGAATAAAAGGGGTCTGAATACCAAATTAATAATGAATCTTTGTAATGTTTAAAGATTGAAAATGCATTTATTACCATTTGATTTCAAATGAAGAAGTGACATGTCACAGACCCAACAGGTTGTAAAATAGGTTGATAAGCTATAAAATAAACTCGATAACTTGGACAATAAAAGGATTAGCTTGATTAGTCAGATAAATCAAAATATAACAAATCCTTTTAATTAAATATTGTCTCAATTTTAAGCCAAAATTCGTGAAATAAAAAGCGAATATTAAACTTATGTTTTTGTATGTTTGGGACCTAAAATCGATTTATGTCTTAATAAAAACCAAATATAAGATATCTAAGGACAAATGGGTCCCTATTTGAAGTTTTGGAAATGGGATGTGTTGGTCACAACACACATGTACTCCTTCCTTGCTCTTTAATTTTCAATGTATGGACATTGACTACTATGTTTTTGTTGTAGGGTTTGCTATTGAGTGACCTGCATACTTTGAGCTTCCTATAGAAGATAAAATGTGTTGTACACGCTTAGGTATACCTTTTTATTTTCATCTAGTAGTTTCATTACTATAATAAAAAATGGGCATTTATAGATACTAAAATATGTTATTAAGTACTTGACAATGCTAGGCTTAACATATATTTACTATACATGATGTACACACACAAATATGGTCCTAACCCACCATTATCTCACACCTTCATGCTACCTTATGAGTTTGATCCTTTTATTTTTCTATTACACACCTACACGAACCTCACTATCTATTTCAAATCAATTTATTGTCTTACACAAACATCTCCAGGTCTTCAGTTCAATCCTCATGTGTATGGGTCAGTAACGTCAAATAAGTCAATATTCTTAGTTGATACTTACCTGATTTGATGGTACCGACCCTCTTCTAGCAATGGATACTTTTTAAAATCAAACCTTTCCTTAGGGTTGGCCCATCTACCTAGCATGTTAGTGACATGAGAAATTACTCAATTTGCCTCATATATATATAAATCAATACCTCACTTGATAGGGGACCTGGCACTAATCTAGTACACACATTTATAAACTACTACAAATTAAGAAAATATGTCATATTCTTACCAAATTGCAAATCAATCACTAAGAGTAGTCACAAGTCAATTTTCAAACATACTAAAGTCAAGTCAAAGCAAGCATTGTCATGTATCAAATCTAAAATATTATTTGCATTCATATAGAAATAAAGCACAATTATAAAATCACATTAGGTGGGAGAACTACATGTGGCTTAATTTCTCTTCTTAGAATATCAAATACGTAGGCACTGGTCAATCATAAAACAATGATGATTGGGGTCAACTCAGCACATAATACTTTCATAGTTTTTATAGATTTTTAGCCCTCACAAGCACACCTAGGGTTTCAAGGTGAAGGAGGCTTATTTATGGATTTATGCACATCATCAGGTTTGACATCGCACATATAGAACTTAAAAAGATGGGGAAAGGTGATTGTACATTCACAGACCTATCTTTAGGCACAAGACATTACTCACCACTTAGGTCAATATTATTAGGAAAAATTGGCCCAAATCTAAAGGAACGAACCTTGCAAAAACAGAAATATAGTTCCTAAAATAAATGAATCACAAACCTACTTATCTCTGTTTTCTACTATCAAAATATAGTCACAATCAAACAGTCAATTAGAAAATTTAAGTACTCATCCATTTGTTGTACTTGTTATATTTAGCATATGTCATTTGTCAAATCATTATAATCAATTTCAATATTTTACATCCAAATGTATGCTTGAATGTCATATTTATCAGTCTAAATTATTCTACTAGTTTTTATCCTATTAAATTTTCTAAAACTAAATTAGGATAAAACAAATATCTACTAATACAGTGTTATCTATGAATATTTATATAAACTTATTTTTATTTATTTAAATATTTTACTAATTAAAATCAAGCTAACTCTCTAGAATTAATATAACCCATGTGTGTTTTGATTTTAGAATTTTTTTTATATTTATTTTATTTGAAAGTGCAAGTTTCAATATCAACGAGTTCATTGTCTGTTATAAGAACTGTTTGTTCTTTTATTTATAATTTACAAATTATTTTAATTTCTTTAAAGTCAGTTGTAAATTTTGATGTCAAAGTATGATCGCTTTTCACGCACCTTTTTGATGGAACATATACTTTTTTTCATTTTTTAAATGAATACAAAAGTGCACACTTTCAATTAAAAAAATCGCCAAATTTAATGATTATTATTTTACATGCTTTAATTTTGTTATGACAGTTATCCCTTACAAATTTTTAAAAAAAGATAAATATTAAAGAGCATGTGTATTTGTTATAATCATTATAATTTTTTTAATAGTGTGATTGGGAAAAAAACTTCCCCTTACATCTAATATTCCCACTTTTGAATTTTTGTGTATATTTTAAGGCCAAAAAGCTTTAATATGGTCTTATAGCCATTAAATTTAATGTTAGACTAAGGTTTTAGTAGAAGCTCATATTTTTGAATTATTATATTTCACTTAGTTCTCCTAGGAAGATCATGTGAGCTTACACTAAGTGCAACTAGGGCATGCCCTCTTAAAAATGTTGTTACCCATTTAAATAAACTAAAATTGCATAAAATTTGAAATTACTATTTAAATGCGGGCCCTCAAAAATAAAGAGAGTAGAAATAATAACATGCATTTCATATGTAAATTACAAAATTATGTAGTCTGAAAACATATAGAGTGAACTTTTCTTGTGAATATATAGTATATAAATAAAATAATATAAATTATTAAAAATATATTTTTTTATGGGTCCTTTTAATTTATAATGTTAATTTTACTTTTTTATTATCTATTTTATTTTATTATAAAATAAGAGAGAATTTTCATATTTTTTATATTTTATATTTTTTTTAGAAAGCTCATTAATATCATAAAATTATTTCTAATGTTTTGATATTGGTAAGCGGTTCTTTTTTGACTATTTAAATAGGGGGAACTTTTGAAGACCCATGGGGAGCAATGCCACTTGAAGAGTCAACTACCAATGGCAAGGGAGACTCGAACATGGGACCTACTGGATAAAGCCCACCTTCTTTACCGTTGAGTCACCACCACAAAAACTTAAAAATGTTAGGATAAGCGCTTTTGATATACCAAAACTATAAACCAAAATAATAGAAAAATACCTTCTCGAAATGAGACATGTCTCCTTTTAAAATCATATGCATGATGAGACATTTTAAAAATACACTTTACTCTATTTGAATTTCGTTCTTGCAGATTTAACCCATATATTTTCCAATGTTCATACTCGATGATGTGAAGAATAATTTCCTACATAATTCCTTCTTTCAAATTTATGCCTTCGGTTGCTTGTCAATCAAATCCTTAGAAATGATGCCCCAAATAACACACACTTCATGTGTTTCATTCCTCAAAGTTTCACTTATATATTGGTTCTTTTATTATTGCTATAGTCAATAAAGTGACAAAACTTTCTTTCTTATTTTCCTTTATGTGTTTAAGACCCTTACATGTCATTACTTAAAGGCAGTAGCCCAAAAATCTCAAGTGATGAATATTCCATCTTTGGGTTTGCGTTCTTAACCACTTCTTTTCACATACTAAGCCCTGTAAAGGTGGCAACAAAATTTCTCACTTATTCTTTGGCTACTCTTATGAATATAGTGGATTTTAACCCTAAAATGATGATTTAAATAATCTAAACATAATATTCACATTTAAAACCCAAAATATTAAGTTGGATATTTATAATGAATATTTGCAATGAAACTTTAAAATTTTTGTATAGGGCATTCATAATGTCAACATTGTGAAATTTGTAAGACATGGGATCAATATGACAAACATGCGTCCCTTGGTGGAGATAGCCCCACTTACGGTTCATTCAATCAATATAACCATAGATGCCTAGGAAAAGGCACAATGGATGAGCTCAAGTTGTATAGAAGGAGAGCTACGATAACTTAAAAAATATTATCAACAGTGTAAAGGTATGCTACATTGCACCTAGTTGTAGGTTATTAGTCACATGCTGCATACCAGATACTACCTTCCTTGGAGACAAGTGCGACTCCTTATAGGGAGTATATCAAGGAAGATATCATGGGATATACCTCAGTAATTATAAAGGAGGGTATAGAGGTGGATGTGAAGGTGGTAGAGGTTATAGCCAAGATCATACACCACCAATGTTTTATAAGTGTGGGAAGCGAGGACACGTTTCTTGTAGCTTCAAAAAGGAGAAACAAACACAATGCAAGATTTATTGCATGAAGGGTATGCAAGACTCATTCAATTGTCCAAAATCTACACAATACCATAATAGTGGTGGAACTAAAATTAAGGAGTTGACAGGACAACCACAACTAAAGATGAACATCATATAAATAAGATATTGTGAACCCTAGAACCAATGGGTGTATACCGCAAACTACATAGGTAATAGAGACCTAAAACCCACACAGAGGAACCAAAATGTTCTAAGAGAAGGGAAACAATTTCTAGGAGATTGCAAGAATCTCACGAGGTAATGAAGGAGAGAAATTAACTTCTTAAAAATAAGTCACTCAAAACCTTGGCTATAGAAACTGAATAAGAAAAGCCACAAATGGAAGTAACCACCTAGAGAGGCACAAACACGAAAGCAAAAAAATGATAGAAAGAGAATAAGAATTAGAGGAAGATTAGGATAGAAAGTAACCTAATACAAGGAAATATGATGAGATAATGGAGAGAAGTATAAAAATCATAAGAGAGAGAGAGAGAGAGAGATAGAGAGAGAGAGAACTAACTTATTTTAAAGAAATGAGGTCATGAAGTTAAAAAATTAGTCAAAACGATGGAATCACATGGATTGCTAGAGAAGTTAGCACAATTTTGTAAATATTTAAACAAACAAGAGGAGGTACATAGAGGAAAGAGGGTATAAAATAAATGTGTTTTGCACATGGAGGAAATGGAAGAAGTTTACTATATATATTGATGTTAAGATAAACAGAAGAGAAGTCTAAAACAACTTACTACATTTAGGAGAAAACATAAATGTAATGTCAAGGAATACCTGGGAAGCGTTAGGGAAATCACCACTTCAGGTGACTATCTATGACATAGCATTTAGTCCAAGGCAACATATTGCAAATTATGAGACCTGCTAAAATAGGATTTGAGAAAATGACCAAAGCCTTTGGGTTCAATATTTTTATTGGACTTTGAAGCCACTACCGCGGGCACAGTATATGCACTAGAGATGTGGAAAAGAACAAAGGATTGAGAGGAAATCAACAAGGATTTTTGCAGAGACTTCAACTTATGGGATCTAGATAAGAGGTCATGGAAATTTTTAAAGAAGATCCGAACAATTTTTGTTGTGCCAAAAGATAGAGTAGTAGAGCGATTTAATAAGATGAATAAAGAAGAGGTGAATTTTGGGAACAAAAATGAATGTGAAGCCATATGATATAGAACTTGTCATGGAGAACTAGAAAAAAATGTTACAATGTTACAATATGAAAAAGGAGAGAAGGAATGGGTAGAAAAAGAAATGGACCCACAAAATTTGGATATAAAAATAAAGGAAGGAGAAAGAGAGGTAATTGAGATAGAGGAGGATAAAATACAATATTTTTATTTTTTCTTCTTTATTCTTCTTAAGCTAATTCTCCACAAATGCTTGCAAGAGGAAATAAAAAGGGTTAGATGGGTCAAGCAACCTTAAAGGAGTTATAGTTACATATCCCACACATTGGAATCAGATTCAATGTAGTTATATATGCAGTATGGATGGAATTTAGAGTGAGGGATTCACCTCCTCTTCTCTATGTGATATGCAACCACACGAACATTTGTCTATCCCTTTTTTAGTGCAAGATGCAACTAAAACCCTTGATGAAAGTCCTTAAGTAAAATTTACCAATGTAGAGTGTGCTTAGACATGAATTCCTCTTGATGATATATGAACTTTCCAAATACTTCTTATTCTTGTTCTCCTCTTCTTATTTCCTTCTTATTGAAATGCCACTAGATAATTGTGTATTTATAGACATCTCAAGTTTGAATTAAAGACCTATTGGTACCCAATCCGTTCAAATAAAAAGCAAAGAATTAGCACATGGATCCACACATTGAAATGATGCTAGTAAGGGTAAAAGGGCCCACAAAAGATAGGGGATAAATTTGGTGGGTCGTTGAATATGACCCAAGAGGAAGCAAAATTAGAAGAAAAAGGCAAAACACAAAAAATAAGTATGCAAACACAAAAATAACAAAATAAAAGAAGAGAAGACCACATGATCATACAAAGAAGGACAAAGACAAAACATAAAAAAATAAGACCCTAATTCAAATCAATAATTCATATGCACAAAATTATACTAAAAATATTGAAATAACAACCCTTGCTAATTTAGAAGACTGATTCTTTTTGTAACATTTCTTTAAAAAATGAAAAGGGTGAGGGACTCCACAACCATATTTTATTGATTAAAAAAAATGTCTTGTACTAAAATTAGGTGTCTACATAATGTACCTACTTTGATATGTGTATGTGAGTGAATGTATGTATGTGTCAAAATAAAATTATACATAATTAAAGTATGTACCTTGACTTCCCTAGGTTAAGAAGGATGAACTGATTATGTGCATCCATTTACACTTTGAATGTTAGAAAAAATATGGTATACCTATGAATAATAACCATCTACCTAAAATTAATCAATGTCACATCAACTCAATACGAATATAGAAACTTTGGAAAAACATAAATTTAAAATTGAGCATAGAAACAACTACACTTAATTGTACTCGAACCCTGTTGTCGTAGCTTGAAAAAAAACTCTATTTTGTTCATTTTTTTTATTCTAATCAAAAATATAAATATAATCCCTAAACATAGCTAGCATTTATCAGAGAGTTATGATAATCGAATCCACTTGTAGATATTGGGCCATTTTCAGCGCTCTCATTTTTCTCAAATTTACCCAATTTGCTCAACCTTTTGCACAATATTAATAAATATTAACAATATGTCCCATATTGAAAACTCTTGAAAATATCGAGATATATTTATAACACTCCAAACTGCACCCTTAAGAGAAGATATTTTAGACCTCTCCAAGTTTGGGGTAACATGGAATTAGTCGAAAGGTTTTGGGTGACCTATAGGAGGACTAAACCTCTAGTTTAAAGGGATAGCTCACCTGGTACATCAATTGAACTCAAATCCTAAACCTATTTGCTTGATGGGGTGAAAAGGGAGAGAGAAACATGAACTAAAAACCTAATCTAAAGGGAGGTGATGCACCAATATTGACTTATCCACTCTAACTGATCCTTGATCAACACTTTGTGAACCTAGTAAAGACTAATGACTGAAACAAGCTTTCCAATGAGATTCTAAGCATAAGTGTTTCATGTGAAGGTTTTGATGGATGTCTTCAACTTGAAGGTAATGGATAAGAGGCCTTCTCAAGACACTATCAACCAGATTACTCTTCAAATATAGCTATCAACACTTTGGCACATCACATGACTTGCATAGGATAGCATTCTAGAAACTAGGTGAGGGAAAGGACTTGCAAAAGAGAATGAAACTTCACACTCATGAAAATCAACAAGAATATACACACTAATTCTATCAAAGAAAACTAAAAATAACCCTTTTTTATTGATTCAAAGAGGTCTGCAAGATATAATTTGGGCAGAGTTTCATCATACCCAACCGAGGGATAGCAACAATGGCCTTCTAGCCTACATTTTATAGAAGAGAAGGTGAGATAATGAAATCTTGGCATGGAAGTGTGGAGGAGAGGTCATGATGACCCTCATTCATTCTAACAAATAGGTACGAGAAGCCCTCCATGCTCTCTCCATGTGTTGCCTAGGCTAGTTGGGGTTTTCAATGAGCTTTTGGGCATGGTGGTGGAGTGGTGGAGGCTAATTCAGCCTTAGTTGACCCCATGAATAACATGTGCATGCCTACTTGGTTAATTCCCTCTCCACGTGGCATTTATAAAACATCAAAGTGGTTCAATTAGGATCCCCCATGAAACATTAAGTAGCCACCTCCTTCTTGCATGTTGACTAAGCTCAAAAAACTACCTCAATACTCCATAATGGCCATGAGAAGTGTCCCTGATCACCTTCATGAGATATTTACATGGTGTTATGATCCTTAAATTCCTCCATAGTAACCCCTCCATGCCAAGAAAGCATCTTCTAATGTTGACAAAATAGGCCTAATAGGCAACTAGGCCTAGTAACTTGATCTTAACTGCTTGGATGACCATGGGGGTTTAATAGGAACTTCAAGATGAATGAGTGAACCTATTTTAGGTCTGAACCATCATCTCATACCATGACTTAGGCTTTTGACACATTGCACACTTGTAACTTTACTTATCTAGGTGACTAGGTCACTTATCACTAGTACTTCTAGACTGACCCTTTTACTCGGACTAGTAGAAGCATCTCCAAGAATATCTAAGATCATTTTGTGGATTGAGAAGATATAAAACATCTCATACCACCCTCTTCAATGGTTTTCAACTCTTCATATAGCTATGTACCTTGAAAACATCACTAAACCCTACAAAAATAGTGTTTCAGGGGGGTTTGTACAACTGTCTGTACATACCAATACCATGAACATGACCTCTTTTGAGTGCAAAATGAGTTCCAAGTATTTCTCAAGCCAATCCAAGGCATTTTAGTGAAAAATCTTCAAGTTTTCTTCAATCGTGTCTTTTGACTGGTTTAGGCAAGTTTAGACATGTCTGACTTCTTAACGATTGTTCATAGCCCTAATGGATTAAACTAAAAAATAAATCTAAGAACATGGAGTATACAATCCCTTTTAACCTTCCCTAGTTTTTGAGGATCCCATGCATTTCTATATACAGTTTCAATGTGGAGAAAGTGCCTCTTGGGTTGAAAATCTTACATTTTGAGAGGTTGATGGAGAGAAACAAGGTGCAGAGGAGAAAAATGCAATTGGTTTGACTTTCAACACTTCCTATGGGTTTGTGAAAACCCACTAAACATGTTTCCATGTTTTTTTTTCCTTTCCCACTCCTCCAAGTGTCTGCAGACCTCCCATTCCTCTACCTAGGGTTTGTAGGCTCCTAGGCTAGAGGCCTACAACTTGAGTTTTCCCTTATTAGCCTGAGTCCCAAACTTTTAGACTTACTTTGTAACATTGTTACCCCTCCCTTATGATTATTCCAACCTTCAAACATCCCCACGCATGAAGAAGTTCTAATTTATATGCACATGCATGTTTAGGCCTAATTAGGCCATTAGGTTCTTTTCTATCTCAAATGACTAAAAAATTTCAATGAAAAACCTTGAGAACATTTAGGAGAGAAGTTAGACACCCTATTTTGAATCTCATCCCTCATTCCCATGTAAGGTTCAACGCTTCTTCTTTACTCCGCATGTTTACCTGTTTAGGCTTAATTAGGCCATTAGGTTCTCTTCTGCATCAAGGACTAAGACACTTCAGTGGAAGGTGATGTGAACATTTAGGAAACAAGTTGGAGACCTTATGTTCAATTTTTTACTCCCCCCCTATGCAAGGCTCAACATTTTCACCTTCCAACCAAGGTACTGCCTGTAGGTAACAGTTAGGTCTATCTGACACTGTGAGTACAGACCTACTCTTTTGCTAGCATTTGGGGTTATATTGGTCATTGAAAGCATAGGGTTTTCATTTTCATAGACCCCTGAAACCTTTTCAACCTCATGTTATCTCCTAAACATGTGAATATCCTCAATTTTTAGTCATAGGCCTATACATGTTAGTTTTAGGCCTAATTAGGCCATTGGGCCTTTTCTTGTCTTCAGAGGACTGAACTAATTCAATGGAAACATAGTGAATATTTATAAAACCATTGAGACCATGTTTTCACCTTTAAACTTCACCTCCTTGTTGGTCTCTCACACCTTCACCTCTTCAATTCATGACCCTCTCTACCTGTTTGAGTTCTTATGTGTTCTAACTGTGTGAAAGTTGCCTTTAAATTTTGGGTGGCTATGAACCCTAACACCTATGTCCTTATCCTGTCAGGATAATTAATGAATTTACTTGACTCCCTGTAGGCTTCAGTTTCAATGTTACAGTGCATATTGTGATTGCATTTTGGAGATAGAGCTGAAGATTCTTCATTAGACTTATAGGTCCTTATTAGGCTTTTGGATGTTTGTTGAGGTCTATTGAGTGATGGAAATATATTACTTAGGATCCCTTCACTTTATTTGGCCTCGTAGTCACAATCTAGTATACTTCATACTCAGTCACCTTGTCTTCTCATATGGACCTGTAAGAGGCAGTTGAGTTCTTTGACTGTGTGAGAAGGTGAGTGGTAGTATTTCTTTCTTCGTCGCAACTCTACCCACTTATCAACATTGACCATATTTTCCATGGGGTTTCTCCATGTAAATTCACTCTTTTCACCTTGAATTCACCCTAAAAGAGACTCTTTTATCCAAACTGCCCATTCTCCCACAGTCAAGTCTGCAGATGGCAACCTTGAGTTCTTTTATTGTGAGTTCCTAGGTCTGAGTACCTTCTTGTTGCACTTGAATATATACATACATGTTATTTATCCACAAGCTTTTTTGACTCCTAAGTATCTCACCCATATCATAACTCATTTCTCCAATTGCCAAGAGACCTCTATCTCCTTAATGTGTAGGTAGAGGTTTGTATGAGCTCAAGGCTTCCTTTGGCTGGTTGTCGTCAAAATGGATATCTTTCATGCTCAATCTCTTGATGAAGACAAAATAAACAAAACATTTTGATCTTCATCCAACTGTTCTTTGGGGTCCCCTCACAACAAGGCAACTTTCTATCAAAACCTGCAGAGCTTGACTCAATCCACACAGTGAGTTACAGTGCAAAGTAGACTTAAACTACACTTGAGACCCACAAGTGCTCATTTTTATTTATGTATATAGGATTTAAAAATACCATATTGTTTTCTACCACCAACTTTGGTTCCCAAGATGATCTAGAGGTCTTGCAGGCCTGTAGGGTAGGTTCACCAATCTTCTTGATAACCTAGAGAAGAGATGTTAAGACTCCTTTAAGTGCTTATTTATGTCAAGTGGGATGATAATGATGTGTAGGGGTGGCATAGACCTTTGAGGGTCTACCAATACTATCTTTTGGACTCTTGAAACCTCCCAAACATCTGGATAATGCAGAACCATTTGTGCATTTGTGACTGCCACCTTCTCTCTTATGAACATGCTACCATGAGTTGATTTGAAAGAGCATCCTAACTATTGGATGCAAGTTAATACGATATAAAGGAGATTAGGATTGACATGATTTACAGGAGCTATCAAGAAACATGACCCAAAAGTGATTTTAGTTGTTTAGATCTCAAATTCATAAAAAACCTTTTGCCATCTTCCTACAAATTGGCTAGACTAAAGTTTTGTTGTCTCCTGATGGCTCACACATGTGAAATGAGGTTTTAGAATGGTGTATAATGATTTTGTATACCCCTAATAAGTCACCCCACCTTCCATTTCTCTTTCATCATGTTCAAAAAAGGATAAAATGGAGTAAACAGGCACCCTACTTGGATGGATAAGACACTGTGAGCCCTTAACCTTCTTAGTGATTGTTCATAAAGGAGGGAAGGCAATCTAAGAAAAAAATCCACAAGATGTAATCTAGCTAGGTTCCCATCCTCTACGAAAAATCTTAGACCCTCATATTCTCTCTCCTATATGTACCATTCACAAACCTGACTGACTCTACAAAGCTGCCAAAGAGCTCGATGGGGAAGGGGGTCAATTTTTGACCTATTTTGACTTGAAACTCCCTCCAAAGCATATATGGGCCTAGGAAAAATTAAGGAATCCATACATATTCCTGAACAGGATCTTGCTCTAACACACCTATACGGACCAGCTGAAAACCCTCTTTTTCTACCATGGAAACTGTTTGTTCTGCTTGAAAGTTGGTTGAGATGGTATGTCAAGTGTCGTTAAAGCTTTTGAAATGTTGTATGGACATGTATTGATTTTTCATCTCCCTTTTATGCCATACACTTATCCTTTCCTTCACAAAACCTCCTTTAGACGTTATAGAATGGGTAATAAAGCACCTTGAAAGTGGAATATAATGTTATAAGGTTAATTTACCACCTTTCTAAGAATGGTACGGACTAGAGGGGGAGTAATTGACCTTAAAAACTTTTGGCATGTTTCAACAAGACCCCATAGACCACTTAAACCCCTTTGACCAACTTGACTATGCTAGAAATGACCATAAGGTGATAAGGTCAAGAATAATATTTACCTTAATATCATCAAAACAACCTTAATCAATGCTAAAGGGAGCTTGAAAATACCATTTTTAGGATATTACAAGTCATTTTATGACCATACACAAGCTCAGAGGACATGACAACTAAAGTTTTGAATTGCACGGGCTGAAATTTGCCCTGGGAGGCCAAATTGTCAACAATATGCCATCATTTTTAAGTGAAGGATTGTTAAACTTGCTCCTACAATCACTAATCTCAAACATAGAGTTAAAAGCATCATTTGTCATATCAATACATAACCAAAGCTTTGAAAACCTTTGAAAAATCATACAATAACATGTATGTAACGATCGTTACATATATTCATATAAAAATCAATAGTAAGATAGACAAGTAACATGCCCAAGTGCAACCTCATTGAATAGATAACATCATGTACAACTCAATGGCAAGACATAGCTCTAGGGAGTATTAGGACTGAAAGTGAGGGAAAAGTGTATGTCCCACTTGTAGGCAAGATGATAAACACGTACTACATCAATATGAAACCAAATAGAATATATAACATTGTGTAAATCTCTATAGTTATGTGCATCCTGCTATGAGTACAAGTTAATGAGGGGGAAACAACATGCCCCACTGTAGGAGCAATAGGAGAGATGGATAAATAAGATATCCATGTGGATTCATAGAATAGGGATAACATCATGTAAATCTCAATAGGTGTTAGCATCATTAAATGAGGATGAGATAGCATGGGGCAACATGATGTCCTGATGTAGCCAAGTGGAGGAGAATGAGGGTATGCCCCAGATGTTAAGCAAATGCTCAAGTATATAGATAGATATAGCAATAGATTTATCATGTATGAAAATTAAACATGTGCTAATGTGTAAATAAGATAATGTCATATCCTAATGTAAAATCAATGCAAGATCATTAGACAAAAGGGTGTGATAGGCTTCATATATGGAATGTTTCTAGATAAAGCTCATAGAGAGGAGATGTTGATGTCATGCCTCCAAAGAAGATGGAGTGGTGTTAAGTATACAAGGATGTGGGGGTTTGTTTCCCCCAAGGAGAAAAGTAGGTATAGATGTAATCAATGGAGTTCATAGCATAGGTGGGTATAGGGCCCCCAAAGGTGATAAGTGTGATCCATGGTATGGAGAATGTAGTGATAATAAAATGTTCGCGTTGGCACAAGATATGGAAAGTGAATAACTCGTGAGGAACATCTAAGTATAATGCCCCTATTCACAATGAATAATTCATGCACAACAATGTCTATGAGATATAGTCATGTATGTAGCAAGTATAATATCCAAAATGTGACAAGATGTAAAAGTAACATGCGAGGCAAATGGGTCTATCAATGTATTAATGCAAGGCACACAGGTAGTAAATCTCTATAGAGATAAGATAGTATCAATGAGGCTTAAGGAGAGTACATGAGTATGATGCCCCCATAGGTGATAAGAAATGTCTATAAATGATAGATCATGTAATGCTCAATCTTTGGAATGTGTAATGACGTAGAAAAACTAAAGTTTTTACCCGAATGTTTATGTATAGTCAATATTCTCAATGGTGAGGAGGACAAGTAATATTCTTCGATGTAAGTTTTATGCACAAGATATATACATAGTAACTATTTTTGGGAGATAGAGTAGGGTTCAATGCCCTTAATGGAATAAAAAAATAGGGGCAAATTGATATGTCCCAATGTAGCAATGTGCCTTTAAGAGGGATAGGTATGACAATGAGGCACACGCATAGTAGTAGAAGCGTGGATGAAATTTCATTAGGTAATATTAAATAGGTAAAGGATTGATCACAAGATATGCAAGCTAACATGCAAAGCATCCGTGTAAAAATGTAACAACATAATGTGTGTGTGTGTGTGTGTGTGTGTGTGTGTGTGTGTACATGTAGCAAAAAACAATTATGTAATAACAATATATATGTAATCAATATAAGTAGCTCTATATGATAAGTGGAAAGCAAGAAATGTATCACCATAAAATTCCATTGTATAGAGATGCCCCCAATGAAAAGCAGATCACATCCAATGTGATAATGCCCCCCAAGGTGTTGGCATGAAAGTAGTTGTATAGCATTTGAGAGTCCATGATCATAGATAACTTATATATCTTGTGTCTCATCCACTCAAAGAAAACTATAAGCGTGTGTGTAAGGCATGAATATGTAGACCTATAACATAGGTAAATAAGCATGAAATGTATCAATTGACAAAGATAGAGGAAAATATTTTTTTGATTTTTATGTTTTAATTTTTTTCCTTTTTATAGTTTTGTGCAAGAAATATTTAAATGATGCAACAAGCAATCGAACAAGTGCACCACAAAAAGCATCAAGAAAATCTCAATCATAAAACTTAGAAGCTAAGGGGTGCAATCAAGAAGAAGAGGAGGATTCCAAACATCCTCCTGCTTCACTCAGAATTTAGTACATTTTAGGATGGAATGTCTTGATATATATGTTTTTCATCATTAGGAGTATAATTCCAGTCAAAATGATGTTTTTTAAATTTAGCACTTCAAGATGTGATAAGTTGCCCAAGCTTAGAGGAATATTGTTGCTAAGAAAATTGTCATTCAACAACAAGCTTGTTAAATTAGAATACCACATTGATGGCATGGGTCTGCTCAATGCATTCTTCGACACATCCAAACTTTCGAGTTGCATCCAACTTAAAGTATTTGAAAAAGAATTGCCCTTGCAAATGATTGGCTGATACATTTAGGTATACCAAGAAAGGATTGTTTTCCCATATCCAATATGGAAGTTCTCCATCAAGACTATTGTTATCTAATCTCAAGGACTCGGTGAGAACTAAGTCGAGATCCATGTTGGAATTTGGCCACCAATGTTACTGACATCAAAAATAAGATTTTTAAATTGGAGGAAATCTATGTTGTGTTAATGTTGAGTACACAATTGGATAGATAGAGGGTTTCTAATTTGGTGGGGTTAGGAAATAAAATTTCTAAGATTTTCACATGGTGGTTAAAGGAAAGGTAGAGAGACTATATAGAAGATGACAATTCTGAGGAAGGAATGCTCTCATTGAATTTATTGTCATGAGCATAGAGATCAACAAGGAGGAAAGACTACAAAATGATGAAGGATGAGCCCCATTTAGCTGATTGTTCAAAATATAAAACTCACAAAGGGTATGCAGAGGATGTTACAACTATTACTTCGAAGAGAGGGTATGCAGAGAAGAGAGATTGGCTAGAAAACATGATATTCCTCCTCTTAGACGCACGCACGCTTACTTTTTAACTAAATAATAGTTCAAATCTAATAAAAGGGAATCAATGACGTATCTTCCAGCTACACAATTAAGCACTGTATATCAGATAGATGGATACTACACACTAGCAATCCGACAATCCGATACCACAGTGATGCAGTAACAGCAAATTTAAAAGAATAACACTTCTTAGTTGATGTGAACTGTCCAGTCTGATTTAACGAATCTAAATATCCAAGGCTGGAATCAAGTAACAACAATAGACAATCCCATTTCGTACGTCCCGGAAGTGGAGTATTGCATTGTATTTTATCAAACTATTAATATCCCAACCAACAAAGGTTCAAGTGAACATCAAATCAGTGAATGAATAGCATTCAATTGTCAAAACAAATGTAATAGATTGCTCATTAGTATACAGAATTATTATTTTATTTCAAGATATCAATTTATCAACATAATAAATGAATGATAGTACAACAGGTGTTGTAGATGAATAACTAAATCTTCAATTTCCTCTGAAAACCCCCAACAGCACTGACCAAAGTAAGCCCAACCTTTGGTAGCTTAGACATAGGCCTTAACCACCCCAACCATCAACGTGGGTGTGGGAAGACATCTTGACATATAAACATGGGATGAGAGAAAGACCATTTTTTGAAATTTCTTATTTAACCTTTGTTTTTGCTCGTTCATAACAAACTTGTCACTCTGCCTAATGTCCTTATGGTCCTTACCATTTGGAGCTTACTAGAAAATAGTTATATAGGTTGCACACAACCTTATTTCCCTTCTGGTATCTTAATGCTTTGCCAATAAGATTTTACCTTTTAACCTAGTGGTATTATCTTTGCCGAGTAGGACTTCAAGATACCTTGATTCCATAACTCGTCTTGATAGGGCCTCTAGTGAAACTTATGAGTTTGTATTACTTGCCTACTGGTCTCATCTCTGCCACCTAGGTTTAAATTAAGGAAATATCGGGTTGACTACAACCTGCATATGTAGTTTTCTAGAAATTCCCACTAGTTCTGGCACTGCCATAGTCTGACATAATGGCCGTACAGCCTTTTATTAGAAAATGAAATTCAACTTAATATTAATTTGCAAAACCCTCAGGTGCTTACAGATCTCTTCCCTGTACCCGGGATTTAAAAAGACCACTTCAATGAAGTCCAATCAAGTATTGTTAACAAAAACCCTTAGGGGCTTACAACCTCTGCCCTAAACCTGGGTTGACAAATTTTATATCACGACGGTCTTTTAATCCTAAACGGTTTTATAGTTACAATCAAGGATGTATGACTATACCTTGATTTAGAGCTAATAACAACACAGTTTTACCCTTCTCTAAAGCAATTTATTCAATTTTCTTCCTGGTTTTGAATTTGGTTTTACAAGGTAATACAGATGGAAGCTTGCAACGTTTTATCACATTGCTCATGAATTTGGTTTTACAACATAAAGTTTGCAATGTTTTATCAAATTCGTCATAAATTTGATTTTATAATGTATTCACATCAAAGCATATGCAATGTTTTCATCACATTGCTTATGCAATGCTTTTGATTAATTCTTCTATCAATTGTTTTCTCTATTTCTGTAGTGCCTAGTTGTTTTAGTTCCATAAACCATAAATGCATGCTTCGAACATCTTTAATATAAGTGGATTCTTGAAAACATCAACAATTTACAATTTCCATCATGGAAACATTAATCGATAAAGATTGTCTACTATAAAAAATGCTCCAGTGATTCTAGTGTTTCATGCCAAATGTTTTTCAAGTTTATAAAATGCATCCCGTGACATTGAGTTAGCATTACTTGAAGGGTTTACAAAGAAACAATGTGTGTTTTGAATGTTCTGCTGTTTTCATTTGCATTTCAGATACAAAAATTCAGGTCGTGTTGTTCTGCACTTAATGTTGTGTTTGTTTAAATAGCAAGCATGTATTTGCATTTGAATCTGCATTGATGTCCTTGCAATGGGACTTGATTTGGATCTCATTTGCTAAAATTCGTGCAAATCCTTTAAGAGAATGGAGTTCAGTCCACGCTCCTATGAAATACATAAATCACCCCCCTCCCATGCTTAACAAAAAAACATCCCATGTCAACATGAATTTTGAGAAAGAACATATACAATAAATATATCGCCTCAAGTTCACTATAGCCCATATGTGTAATTGCAAATTCCTTGATGTGAATGTTTGTCCGCATAAGCAAAATGTGAAATGGTTCAACTGCAGAAAAATGTTGCATAAACAAAATGTACTTGAAACCAGGGAAAACAAATATTTGATAAATGCATTGAATCTGCTTCAGCTTATGTTACAATAAAAAATATTTAATACAGGGCTGAAGTTATAAAATCCTCAACATCACGAACCGTTTTACAAATGACATTTAATAGAGACTCAAGTTCTAAATTTCTCAACATCAATCTCATGATTTACTTTGAAAACATAACAGGCTAAATGGACTATGATACATTTCTAAAACAAATTCAGCAGTAATTACTGCACAATGACCTGCTAGTCACAAAATAAATGATACCTCTCACAAACTAATTCCCTCTCCAATCATATACCTATACCTCATAATGGATGCTGAATAAAACAATGATGGACTACAGATGATGACATATGCTGCATAATCGCGGTCGATGTAGTGAAAATCCAAACTGTCCAATAATCCAAATGGCAACAATATGTAACATTTGAAATGCCACAAAGTCTTTATTCTTCAAAGAATCAAGTTAATAATACTCCTACATCATATAGCCTGCATTCCCATATGGATTTTGGGCCTGATATGGAGTCCCTGCAGCATAAGGATATGTGGTCCCATATGGATTGCCAAAAGGGTTGGCAGAAACTTGTTGCCCCATCATTTGCTGCTGTGCCATGAAAGCTTGTTGTTGTTGTGCCATAGTAGCCATCTGTACTGCAGATGATGGAGCTATTTTATTTGAAGCATAGAAAGGATCCTGACCTGGGTGCATCATTGGGGTAGCCTCAAAGGGATTTGGTGCCACTTGACCCATATGGTAGTTACTTGTCTGTCTTCTCATTGCATCCTCATATAGACTATCCAGTGTAAGCTTATCAAGTCCACCAGCCTGCAACCAAGGGCATGTCAAATAAGTTCTTAAATTTAAGAGCTTAATGTAACTTCATTAAAAATATGTATGTCAGAAACACAAGACAAGCAAAGAAAAACCAAAGAATAGATTGTGATAGATTAAGCTTGTTAACACATTAAGAATCGATTCCTTGCATTAATATGCAAAAACCATTTTAGAGATCAGGCAATTAAAGACATTTGGACTTGGATTTTCAACATTATGGTACAATCTTTTAATTTTTGCTCTTAAAATGGCTTGACACAAAATAAAACCGTGCAACTTAGAAAGGCTTTGCTATAAATGAGATTTTTTATAGCCTGGGTCTTGTTTGCCATATGCAGTTACATAATTACTATTATAAAAAAACTTACCGTCACCCCAACATAGAAGGCCATCTGGTGCAAAGGAAGAAGCACTGATAATACGACACACTCTGATATACTAAACTTTGCTGTAAGATCAGGAATATATGCTACAATAAACCGTGACAGTGTACAATAGTATCCATGATCCTAAAGAAAGAAAGAAAGAAAGGGGTGGTTCCCAAATGTAAAATATATTAAATTACAAAAAAACAGGCAAGCATAACTTTTGTCAAGTAAATATTCTGAACATGTAGTCTATAAATAAAACCCTTCATACAAAACATAAGTATGCCATATAACAAAGTATACAAGTGAATATCATAAACTTGGTCCTCTGTGCTCATGAAGGAGCTGAATTTCTAAATAGAGCTCCAACATCTAATATTTGCGCAAACAGAGAATAAAAAGTTGAAAGAGAGGACAGGCAAACTGTACGTCCAAGTCGATTTCAATTTAGGGAAATACAAGTCGAAAATTTAAGTCAATTAAGGTTAGACAGAATGGTCCAATGTTGACCAACATGTTATCTGGCAAAGATATACTGCCTATTGTCTTGGGAAAAGAAAACTATGGTTCTTGATTTCACTTTGATGGTAACAAGTTCCTATTTATATACTTTAATTTAAAGAAAAGGGAAAAAAATCACTCTATCTGCAGGACAGAGTTATTATGAAAAGCTAATGCCAAAAGCTCCAAAATCCAAATCGCTATGCTAAAAACTACACAGATCCAAATACAACTAAGTTAACATGTTTCTGAAAGCAAAAGCATGAATCATGACAAACACAGGCCATGGCTCAGGCAGCCAGCAACAAGCAATGTCGAAATCACAAACAAAAACTAAAAGTCAAACCAGAAATCTTTATGCTTTCTAACAAAGAGTGTCTCCTGATCCTCACCATCCATTTTAAAATCCTTATTCTCTTACGCCCTTCTATTTGCTGCTCATCAAGCATTGATCTCCTTCGTTCCATTTATCAATTTGCAGCATCAATGTTTCCCTACTCACTGTTTCCCTACTCCGCCATTTTCATTTTCTTCCTATGCTTCCCTTAGATCATCGTTCACATTTATGTTGCCAGTGTGTGATTTGTCTTGCATCACTTCGTGCCCATACTGTAAATTGCATCCCACCCTGAACTTTCTATTGTCAATTGCTCCCTTACAATTCTCTGTTCTTCCTTGCCCTTCTCTAGTTCCCCCCAGTCTACAATCATCTTTCATTTTCCACAGTCAAAACTTCCATTTGTAATCACGGTTTACATTTCCACCTAGTTCTCCACAGTCTGCGATCATCTTTCATTTTCCACTGTCAAAACTTCCATATGTGATCACTGTTTACATTTCCACATACTTGCAATCTTCTCAGGCGCCATGAAGTCAATTGCTTTCCATAAATATATACAAACGTATGCACTGCTGCATTCTGTTTGTCTACATCATTCACCTACATTGCCCAATTTTTCTTCTACTGCTCTTATTTTTCTTGTACATTGTGCCATTTTTTCTTCCATGCACACAGCATAAACATCAACACTGACATGTAAATTCAAGGATACATTGATTGGATTATGGAAAGATAATTAAGGATATTAAAATTCTAAAAAATACGAGGGAAAGCTCCATTGATTACCTTTGTAAGAATATTAAAATGAAAGAAGGATTGGGAGGGAACGCTCAACTACTTAGTTGCTATGGATAGAAAGGAATCTGAAGTCGATAGCAAAGTAGTAGATGCAAGAGGATGATGGTCCTCTATGACCGACATGGAGAAGGAAAGGCTTCCTGTTCACTACTTTTAATTGCAACATTTAAATTCCAAAAGTCGATGCAAATATGCTCCAAATCCATAAATGACTTTACAGGTCCCAGAGAAATATTATACTAATAACCAGCGAGTCTTCTCTCCCTCCTCCACAACCACAGATAAAAATGCAAAGCGAATACAAATGTTAATAAGAGATACTAAACATGCATTTCCGAAATCAAAAGCCACCATTATATGTTTACAATACAGATTTCCTTGAGTGAAATCCAACCCCTACATGCATGCAGAAAAATATTAGTCCTCTAGATTAATATGAAGTAGGAAAGGACTGCTCGTTATTTTTATGTGCATTATTTTAATCCCAACAGCACATGCAAAACATATACTAATTCCATAAATGACTTCTACAGATCTCAAAAAAACATTAAACTAATGATCAGGTAGCCTTCCCACCCTCCATAAACGTGGGTGGAAACATAAGTTGAATGCAAATGTGATGCAGAGGCCTATCTTCCGCAGGCCATAACTTTTGATCTGTATGTCCGTTTTAGCTCCCGTTCATGCCAAATCGAAGGCCTCCAAAAGAATGAAAGCTCAAACGGACTTACGGATCAAAAGTTATGGCCTCTGGAAGATAGGCCTCCGCATCAAAATGACAAAAAATACTAAACTCAAATTTCCAAAATCAAATGCCACCATTATTTGTTTAGCAGCTTTCCTTAAGTGAAAGCCAGCCAGTTGATGTAAACTACATGCATGCAATTTGAAGTGAAGTTAAATACTGTAAGAAAGCCATGTAAAGTATTCCAAAGTAGTAAATTTAATAGCCAACAATATTTTTGAAGTCCACTCAACTTACTTTAGAATTGGCACAATATATTCGACTGACGGTAAACAAAATTACTGTTTGTTGCTTTTACATTGGTGAATTTCTTGGTGTAAACCATAGTATTGAGACTCGACTCAGATGAGACTCAGCAAGCACATTTTAGCTTGGACTTGTGCTCAGCAAAAACTTGGTAAGATTTGGTAAAATAAAAAATCATAAATTATAAAATAAAATAAGTTCTCATACATTTACAGAAAAATAATATCAATAATATACAAAAATGTTAATGTTTTAATTAATTTAACATATCACATTAATCAACTTAAATATCAAGCCATAAAATGTAAATATAGACAGCAACTACTCAATACCTTTTTTCAAAATAAATTTTAAAACACGGAAAATGATCAATAGTTAGAAAGAACCGAATGTATTAACGGGCAAATATAATAACATTTTCTCTAAAGTGATGTATTTATAATGTAATACTAATTTTAAAATTATGAAAAATAAATGTTACGAGTTACCCGAGTCGAGGCACTAAAACTCACAGACCCCTCCTCAGCTTAGAACTCTGCGAGTTTATTCTCCATATCATAACATCCAACATAATTAAAAATCACTACCTCTTTCAAAATACCCTTAAAATTATTCTGGCCACGGCTAATGTCACTATAATGTAAAAATAGAAGGAAGCATGCCCTTAAGGGACTTGGATTGATGGTCACAAAATTACTGTTTATTGCTTTCACAACAGTGGATTTCTTGGTGCAAAGTACTAAGTTCAATTTCCATATTATAACATCCAGCTAACTAAAACCCACTACCTCTTTCAAAATACCCTTAATTATTCTGGCCGCAGCTAACATCACTATAATGTAAAAATAGAAAGGAAGCATGTCCTTAAGGAACTGGGACTGCTTACCTACATCCTGTACATCGAATTTTTGAAAATTTTGTAACAACTGTCAGCAACTCATTGGAACAACACCAAAATGGACATAATAAAATACCGTTGCATGATTATCAACATTAACTTAAGACCATTAGGATTACTATTTTGCAAAAATATGAGCAAAAGCAATCAGATAAAAAGTGCATATATCATTTTTTTAAAGTCTTATCTTCAATGGCAATGGGTCTACCCTTTTCATGGTTATTTGTAAAGTTTGTAATACATGGCGTTGTCTTCTTGATGTTATAAGGAAAACTGAAATTACCAGTTTGTTTTCAACTTGCACACTTGAAGCAGAGCCTGAAGTGGTAACCAGCGCTAATTCCCAACCAGTGGCTCCATCTGATAGATCTAGAGCACCGCTTGATGTTCCATTTGAAGCAGTGTCTGCAATTTAAAGGGGCTAAAATATAAAGAAAAACACAAATAAAAATATACCAGCATGTTCAATGCAAACAAGATGAACGACTTACCTGTAGTAGGAACAATTGCAAGGGCTAGTGCATTCCTTTCCTCAAGTGCTGAAGGATCAGGGATAACGTCATCTAAGCCCTAATATAACAGACATGAAAAAGGGTTTTTCAGCAGTTAGTTAAGCATTGATCAAACATACAGCTAACACAAAACCACATTATGTATATTCCATAAGTCAAATTTTACAGTCCAGGTTGCCTTGCGGTATACCATCTTTTTCATATCTACGTTTCTTTCAGTATAGTGAAATCTATTACAACAAAGATTATTTAAGTGCGCAATTCTGCAGTTATTTAAGACTTACCAAAAGGTCAGGTGTTGCATGTTGTACAGGTGCAGCACTCTCCTTAACAGGTTCAGATGGAGGAGGAGGAGGTGGTGATGGTAGTACATCATCATCAGGTTCTGACTTTTTCTTGTACTCCAGAGCTAAAACCTTTGGAATAGATTCAATCTTCTGCTGCAGAAACCATAACATATGAACAAAAAATTGTAAGAATGAGAATAACCATAAAAAAGTTTGCTAGAAGTTCGATCAAGTACTTAATTCTATCAATTTGAAAGTAAATAAATAATTAAAGAATAAGTTAGACATATCTACAATAAGCTGTGTATTTTCACTCTTGACCACCATACATACCAGCTCCCTACGGGCTGATGAAGCTCTTGGGGCATCTCTAACATACTCTTCCATTGCAGTAAGGAATGATGCTGGAGGCTGATTATTCAGTAATTTGATTGACAGAAAAACAAGTGTAAGAATGCGGAACCTTGCACACCATTTTAATGCTGAATAAAATATAGTGGCAAAATAAAAAAGTTACATCGAAAATTAAAACAAACAAGACAAAAGGATGTCATTACCTGTTCAAGTGGGGGAAATTTTGGCCCGCGTCCAAGGTCAATGCCTTTACAAACTTCATAAAACTCTGACAATCTCTCAGTCTACATTGCCAATATAAATAAATTAATAATTGTTAAACGAAATCCCAATCACATGCTTGTATGCAGCATTACTAAAGGCAACTGATGCGAAACCAGTCAAACCATTAGAGGAAACACAGCTGGATTTGTCTTTTCCTGAAAGAATACTTACTCGTGAAAAGTGAACAAATAGAAGTTACGGGTCTATGAAACATCAGGGAAAGCAAATGATGATAAACCATTTAACTCATGCAGTCAAAGAACCATTGTAGCATTTGCCTTTTTGGAAACTAAAGACATTCTTGAAAGTACACAAGACCTGTAGAGTAATAGCGTCGTACCTGTTTTCCAGCTCGCCTATAAATATCAAGAGCTTTAACAGCATCATGGCGTTGCATTTCAAAGAACTGCAGGCAGGTGTGTGAAGTTTTATCAGTGCTCATGGAATGTAGATAATTATGATATAATAATATTTATTTAAAAACAACACTTCTGACCTTGTCGACAAGGTTGATGGTCCCATCATTAATTGCATTGTAAAGTTTAATACTTTCTCTTGAAACCTGCAACAATAATCATGTTATTCCAGACACGTGCCTAATTTATTTATGTCAAAATAAACAAAAAGATGGCAACCTTTGAATTTTGTATCGACTAAATGAAGTAACTGTACTTTCTGAGTTAAATGAAAGTACAAATAACTTTGCTGAGAAAAGAATGGAAAGGTACTACAAACCAATGACACTGCATACTGGATCACATAATTGGATATCGCTGCCCCTTCTGGCTGCACATGATTAGGTTAACACATGAGCTTAACTGTGCTCAAATAATTCTCTAGTACTTTAAAACGCAGTCCACACTCTAAAACTGTGTAGAACCTAAAAAATATCAAAACAAGAGACCCAAAAAATGAGCGAGTTAAAAAATTCTAAAAAGGGAACTTTGATTTAATACCTGACACCCTATGAGGCGGAAAAGAAATTGCTGCAAAGCTGGCAACTGTTCTAGCAAATCAATAGTGTCAAGCTCCCGGGTTCTCTGCAGCATAGGTAAGCAAAAGCCTGTTAGCGAGAATTTTTCTCATTGGCTAGATAGTTACTAGCAAGGAACAAGTTAAAAAAAAGTTTTAATAGAACTAAAGAAAAAACAACAATGCTATTGAACACAGTAGTCAAAGCATGTGTACTAGGAAGTATTAGAGTATGCAAGATATGTTTATATTTGAAAACATAGAAGTGCAGTAAAATCATATGGATCATCTCCATTAAGTATATACACAAGAAAGAATATAATTATTGATTAACACAAGTCACTTCCCTTTCAAAACTATACTATACACCATTCTGCTGAGTTACTAAAAACACTCCAGTGTGTTAGTGCCCATTTAAAGTGCATAAATGCAGATGAAAAAGTTAAAACCTTTGAGCTTGGCTGAGGATTTTAAGCCCCCATGTTCTCCAAAGTACAAATAACCATCTCATACCATAAACTTTCCCATAGTTCCCATAATCATTAGGACCCTTTTAAAAAGCAAGGGAGGATTTGTGCTTAAAAGAAAATGCACTCATATCTGTTGAGGATAGAAGAACCGATACATGTTTTAACATGTAAATTCTCATTGGATATTTCAACAGTATAAAGATCAGAACAAAAAATCAAGCTTTCAAAATTACAAAGATACCAAGAAAAATCAACTCATGGGCTGGCTTAACTAACAATATTATTTCTGGCTTTGCTTAAAAGTTAATCATTAACACTTAAATACTATTCGTAACAAACACAACAAGAGTATAATTAGAATACAACGATAGCATTCCTTGATATCATAAAGAAAATATAGTCATTGAAAAGCAAAACAACAAACATTAGGAATCTAAGTTAAAATTTGTTGCATATAATTAGTATTTCATCATGATGTATCATATTGAAAAACAGAAAAATATTGACCACTGACACTGTTCTGTACCTAGAAACAATATTTTAAGATATATTGTAAATGAGCTATTTTGCTATAAGCTCATATTTTATGTAATGTTAGGTTTAAAATTTAAAAAAATACGTAGCTTGCTCCACAAGCTACCTATGTTCAATGTATCTACACATGTTATGTTCTACTTGTAGCTTATTTCACAAGCTAACTCTTAGAATATTCTAGTTATTGGTGGGAGATGAACATCACTCTTTTTGTAATCCCATGGGTGGAACACCACTGTGGTTTAGGGTATAGGATTTTCTATCTATGGGGGATTTATCCCCTATTTTGATAGCAATACAAATCCATGTTTGTTTTCACATCTCTTGGAGAAAGAACATTTTCTCACACCTAGGGCTTGCACGTGTGAGTGCAGTCAATCTTTTGAGTGTGCAAGTACCCCCATCTTTGTTCAATTACTGTAGTTGTGCCCATTTCTCTACAGGCACGCTACAGGTGGTATCTTGTATCAAGTTTCCCTTGCCTAACAATTGGCAGCCAAAAAGTGCAAAATATTTAATCAAATTCTAAGGTAATCTCAGATCATTTATCATTGTTTCATCCCTTGCTGTACTTCCCAGGCTAAATACCTCACTTGAGCTTGTGCTTTCACTCCAATAGTACATCATGGAAATACTTATTTATAGGCTCAACCAAATATTCTAACTTCTAATAGTAAACAGATACTTATATATACCGTCTAACATTTGAAATTTGCAGATTTCTATGTTGTCGAGATCAGCCCAACTGGAAGCTGTTACTAACCTTGAAGCACAGCCACTTTTGTGTCCCTTCTAGTTAACCTAAGGACCCAAGTTCCATACCTACAAGACCCAATGCATAAAGCAGAATATACAAGACCTATTTTGAGAGTGAATACTTTATAAATTTATTTTCTACTAACAAGGCATTACATGCTCCAAAAGCTTTGCCTTGCCAATGGGGAAAGAAGCTGAAGGGTAAGAAGCCCAAAGTAGTGAATTAAATTCACCATTCCTCCCCCTAATAAAAAATGCTTAAAGTGTTTGTGTGCTAAGTGGGTCCTCTTGCCCTGTGATTATTACCAAAAATATATTACACACGAGTAAAATCCCACAAAAACAAATAATCTAATTAAATTGCTCGTGAAAGCCTTCAATTAATCAACACAAACACATAATTGGGTTGTAATTGGGTTAACCCCACATCAGTAAGGATTGCGAGACAAGGGTGAATTATAAGACATTACATGCTCCAAAAGCTTTGCCAATGCAGAAAGAGACTAGAGGGTGAGAATCCTAAAGCGGTAGATTACATTCACCGTTCCTCCCACCTGTTGACAAATGCTTATGGTGCATGTGTGCTAGGTAGGTCCCCTTGCCTTGTGATTCTTACCAGAAATACACGAGGCAAAATGTCATTTGGGCAATGAATACTCATGGAGGTAATCTTGAGGTGACTGAAACACACAAGTAAAATCCCACAAAAACTAATAATCTAGGTTTAACCTTGTTTGCAAGTAAAACTCAGATGATATGGGCTACTCACCAAACGCTCTGTTTCAATATCATATTTTAGTACACGGTAGCATTCCATTCGCTCTTCGAGAAATAACGCATAGGCACGCACCCACGCCGAATAGTCCCAAGCTGAACACAAGAAAACAAAGCTCTTTCAAGTTGTTGCCACTAGCATACAAAAATTGATTTAAAAGTTGAGGCAAGAATCAACAACAATTACCATTTGGACTAGAATCATCCTTGAAGTGAGATAAATTGAGCATGTGGCCCCTAGATCTGCTGTAATTGATCAGCTCCTCCCGAAATGTGGGATCAACCTCTCTCAAAGCACGATGAATGACAATTAAGGTTTTCAATGCAACCTGAGACAGAAAAGCATATGGGATAGCTAAGGAACTAACAAGACAGACTTAAAGTCTACACAAGCAAGCATGAAAGATGCTTTTTACTGACAAGCCAGTATATTTAACAGGGAATATAACAAACTATCACTCAGAATCACAAGATTCCTTCTGGAATCCCATACATGAGGTTTAAAACGAGAAAGAAACCTAACACAGAACCAATTAATCTTACATATTGTGCGAATCTTAAAGACAATGGAGTACAAGACATGAATACAACTGCCCAAGCAACATAAGTCCTCTAAAACAAAGCATTTTAATTGAGGTTTATCCATTGCTAGTTGCATAATCTTGTGCATGTACAGGTAAAATGAATGGATGGGACTTCAAATCATGATTACTCACTCGCAATTGAAGCCTTTAATAAATAGATCAAACCCAATTTGCCTGGCAACTATGTCATTCAGTAACAGATGAAATGGCCAAATATATATATATATATATATATATATATATAATATCACAGAGACTGCAGACCACCTTAAGCATAAAGAAACCCAATCTAGAAGCAAACCAAGAAACTATAGTTGCAACCCCTTAAGGAAGAACAATCCATTTTTGTGCATATAACTTTATAAGACAAAAAAATTAATTTCTCTGTTCATTACTAAGAAAGAAGAAAATGAAAAGCCTGCCTATGCCACTTGTGTGTATCCTTCTATACTAATTCAGAATTCAGATAATGTGAGATAAATCAGTTTATTCTTCTACATTGTAGTAAGGATTACACATTACCGCCCAGTTGTGTGTCTTGGCAAGACGTCTTGCAAGAGCATGAATGCAATATGCCACATCTGCCCGAGGTCTTGCAGCTGAGGTTGCCGCAAAAATAACTGACATCAATAAAAAAGGATTATGAGATAACATATCCATGGATCTTGCTTAAAAATCGATTCGAAATTGTATTCCATTAATACACAGTCAAAACTAGAGTCCGGATTGAATATTTTTGTTCAAGAAAAGACAACTAAATTTCCTTCTAATGTGTCCATTTGTGGCAAAACAGTGAGCTTTTAAGTAATTAAAATTAAAAGTGCAAGGAAAATGCAATAAGGTTTAAATGCAAAGACGAATGTATCCACCCACTTTGGATATGTTTTTCTTTTGCTGGCCGCTCCACATGGTTTGTGGCTTTGACAATAGCAATATCCAGATCCTGCCAACTTACAAATGACAGCATTAAAATTGTGCAAAGATTATGAAGCAAGAGTGGGTCTCAGGAAATCCGATGACTTGTATCTGGAGACTCCCTAATTTGTTAGAATTTCGGACAAAGTTTTTAGACTTGGGAAAAAAGTGACAATAATTCTCAACAGTCCATGCAGTAGCATCACATGTTGTGGGTTTAAAAGAAATACCTTATACTCACTGTTGACTTTGGCGAGTCCAACCTTGGTTGTGTCTTTCAGTGCACCCAAGGCCTTCCTCAAGCTCTGTTGTGTGCCACCCCCTGACATTTTATTGCACTGGCACAGCAAAACAAGATTACTTTTATCAAATGGTCAAAAGATTGAAATAGGTAAAGAACCAAATATTTAATTAAAATTCAATTTGATTTTTGACACAGCAAATACGTAATTTCAAAGCATGCTCTGTTTCCAGTAGAACTCGCCACAAGGTCCACAACTCTCATCATAAAATGGAAGCTAATGCCCTGAAATTGGCTAAATTCGTTGACAATTAAGAAGCTTCTGCTTTTCTCCCCAGATTCAAGCATATTACCCTATGTCCCTATTTTTTCTTTTCTTTGCCTCGGCTCAAACATTAAATTGGCAAGTTTCTTATTTATTTTGTCCTTGAGAGATTGCTCTCAATGTGTCCACATATGAGCCTCTTCTGGATCATTTTAATATCATCCAATGTTTATGGTCTCACTACAGGATCCATCATCAGGGAGTAGCTTGAAGACAGTACTTCTTTATTGTTCATAAAAAACATTTTTACGTGAAATTTTGCAAACATTCTGCCGCATCCCAACTTGTTCATGCTCTGCTATGTGCTCAATAGATCTTCATTCTTGTTATTGCCTTATTTTTGCAAAGAATCCTTGTTCACTCCTCTTAGCAATTGATCCAAACTCTTTCCAAAACAATTCCGAATTTATTCACAACAGAAGGCCCACTTTTACTTGTTTCCATTATGATCTTGTTTGAGTGGGTCCTAGGGACCTGAGTTTTGCTTTTGACAATAATACAAGCCCCATCTTTATGATTGAAACTTTAGATTTTCTATTGAACAAAGAGCAACTCTGAATGCAAATTAATACAAAGAGGTCAACAACCTCAATTGATTTCATCTGAGAGAGATTTTAGGTCTATCTTTTATTCCATTGCCATTGTTTTGGACAAACACCTGATAGGCCATTTTGGTTACCACTTCTTCATTTCTAGTAAAACAGAAACTAATAGTCTTTACCTTATCAGAACTGCTTTTACTTTGGCACATAATTGATTTTTCTTAACTTTGTACAGTGTATTGAAAAGCTAACTCGGCTGATTTGATAAAAGAAACCCCAAACTTTGCTATATCCTGCAACCCAGCTCTATCTTTATCAACTTCCTATCAAAAAAACAACTTTGTGATTTTGAAATTTTATGCTTTCTAACTTTGTTGACTTTGAGATTTTATGCTTTCTAACTTTGTTGTCTTTCTTCAAAATAGCCCCCAAAAGCTATTAAATTACTATTCCACTAAACCAGATCTCCCTTTGCAATGTCTCGAGGCGAATATTACACTGCTAGGTCCATTCAAACAAGTCCTGATTCAGAATGAAATTGGCTAAGTGTTTCTGATTCTCTTCATATTAATTAATACTATGTCAAACTTTGATAAATTTACCTATAACAGTTGCAAGTTTAATTGGCGTTTTATCAAATCAAACTTATTTTACTCGCAAGTTTGAATCAAGTCAAAATTTTCTTATCATATGCCAAAAAAACCTGAATTTTCTTTGTTCAGCCTTCGATTTTGCATGATCTCCACAATGCCAAATGCCACATACCAAGCCCTAAACTTTGCTGATTCAGTCACAGATAAACCCCTTATACAAATTTGACCCCAAGTCAATCTTTTTGCTAAATATTCTCTGAATTCTAAGATAGAGCATGTCTGTAAATAATCTACATGTCTCATGCTCTCCATAATCCCCTAGTCCTTTTTCATTCATAGATCTAACCATCAGCGTTCCACCGCATAGTAAATAGTAAGCACCTCATACATATCTTTGTGTTACCATACCCCAAAACATCTCATCTGCTCATTAGCTATAACGCTTTTCCCTTAAAAGGATCGATTTCTTAATGACACAATCTCTCTGCTGCCTTTTTGCATGTCTGATTTTCTACCTGATGAAGATCTCATCTTACCTATGGCCATGGTCTTTTAATGGCAAATTTCTCTAAGTCCAAATCAATCATAAATTTAACGACTTCAAATCCAATCCACAAACTTTTGACAACTTGTCCACAATTGACCCGAAATTTCTTCATCCTTTCCAAAACAGACCTAAAAGCACAAAATTTTAGAAAAATACATATCAGCAGTCCGTTGACTTTGTCCCCGGCAGAACCTTAAGCTATTCAATCTAGGAAAATTGAACCATAAATTTGCCAAATCCATTTTGAACGCAGTGGAACACATTCTTGTTGATCTTATTCAAATACACCGTATCTATACTGCTTCCAGCCCCAATACTAGCGTAAAAAGGCAGATTATTTTCTAACAACTTTACTCCAACCATTAAAGACCACAATATAACCCGATTCCTAACCAAAATTCACCTACAGTCTGCCAAATTGGTTCCAAATGTAGGCAATCTCTTATGCCGATTCCCACCCTAGAGTTCCACATTTTCACCACTAAATGAACCCTGACCGCACCGTATTTCGCCAAAGAAACGCCTATTTTGCCCGGCCCCGTCCTAAATCCCGATTTTATTTCAAAAACGAACGCAAACCCCTAAATTATCCAAACAAAGCCAAACCAAAAAAGATGCAGATACGGGATTTAGCTGCTCACCTTTGTACTGCAAAGAAAAGCAAAAGGCCTGTCTGTTCTGCTCAGGTGATTATCAGATCCGCACAAAAACAAACGTCAGGAGCCCAGAATATACACAATGTGTATATATCCACTGCTTAAAGGAGGCCAAAATACGAGATCCCCTAGCATAATGCAGTAATACGAGGGTTTTGAGGGTTAATAATGATAAGAATAAGATATTGAATTCAACGATTCTTTACAACACGAGATAGAGCAGGAGGAGATTAAAAAAAAATTAATTCTGCATGACAGCTTTGTTCAACCACAATGTGTTCAACGATTGATAAGTCAATGACTTTTTTTTTAAAAATATGAAATTAGATTATAAATATTTAATGTTCTTAAAAAGGAAATAAAAAATCTAATGGCACAATGATTACAGTGAGGAGGTTTTTATGTTTCTCTTCTGGACCTTACGAAATTGTAATAACATATATAATGGATTGATAGATGAATCGATATCTGTTGAGTGTCTGTCAATTCGAAATTTGTACCTTCTAGAATCTCTTTTACTCTACATAACAGTGAAAATCTTTCTTTACCTTTAAACATGGTAATGATGATTTAGAATTTAATATTTTCAACAATATTTGTTTAAGGACCCTACAAAATAATAATAACATATATAATAAATTAGTAGATTGATCGATATCCATTAAAACCTGTCAACTTAAAATTGTCAATTCAAAACTTATACTTTCTAGAAACTCTTTTATTACATATAAAAGTGAAAATCATTCCTCACCTTTAAATATGGTGATCATAAAATTTAAAATTCAATATTTTCCACAATACTATGACAGACAAAGAAAGATGCCTTTTGAAAAACAATGATAGTTACATATGGAGAAAAAATGGGACTCAAACACAAATGACAAATGTGGAGAGATTTTTTTAAATTTATTTATGAAATTTTGTTTGAATTCATAAATTTTGATGGCCTTTTTTAAAATGTACTTAGTAGTTCTTGTTCCAAGAGGTACTAAGGCATTCAGTGGGTTGAAAATATTAATACTTTCATAAAGTTTAAATAATTAAATGGTTTTTTTAATTTTTTTTTTAATTTAAATGTGTGTTTGTAAAGTTTTTTAATTTTATTTATTTATTATATTTTAAAAATATGAGAATAATATTTATTAATTTTATTTTTGTTATAATATATATTTTGATATGTATATATGATTTACCGTATTTTATTTGTAGGGTGTATTTTATTTGTAATATATATTTTATTTATAAAAATTGTGTGATATTTAATTTTGGTATATTTTTATTTTTTATTTTTTAATTACATATAGATCATCATTTTGAATTAGGGATTTATTGGCATTTGTTTGTCTTTTTTCTTCTTTGTACAATCTTGTAGCCTTCTTTTTTTATGTTTGTCATTATGTCATGTCTCAGTTATGTTGTTAACTAATATATCTCCTTAGTGCAACCTTTTACCTTGTTTTCATTATAAACACATAAAAAGGTGAAACATCAACATTGTTCTTTAAAAATTGTCTACTTTAATAAAACATCAAAAATTCCATGTCTATGTTGTGGATAATGACACTTTGGTAGGTCTTAATAAATATGATAAAGAGAAGAATGTGTGTGCAATATTTTTTACTCTGTAACTTTGACATCTAAATTTGTAGTTCATGTTTTTACAATGTTTCTTTATTGATTTTGGTGACAAGTCTAAGCCACACGACAATTATGTTTTTGAACATGTGTTGCATTTGTAAACATTCTTCTATAATCATCTATGCAATCCCATGTGTTTAAACAACTAAAATAATAATCGTCAATTTTTTTAAAATCCTCTCTAGCTTAAGAAAGCCTCTATTTTAAAATGCCAATTATTTTGAAAATACTCTTCTTTTTAAACTCTTGTTGTATGTGATAACATTTGCTCAAGCAATTGAAATATCCATACCCCTCTTTCACCAAACTTGCATGATCGTGTGTGTAAAAGAGTATGAAGGCTTTGTTGTTTTTAAAGTAAAATTATTTTCATAAGCTAAAATAAACATGAATCCCTATACACATTTAAATTTCAAAGTTTAATTGATTACTTGAAACTAGGTATCTATTGTGTAGACACTAGAAATCTGCACACTACGGTTCTAGATGTCACATCAACCCCTAGACCACCTCCAGACCCCCTAGGGACCACTTCTTGACCATTACCCCACCAAACCTAAGTCACCCTAACTAATTTTAACCATTCTACCTTTGACCTATCGACCGCCAACGATCAGCGTTTAACCGCCTTAAGGGTTAACTCTAGCTCAACTCCACCTTGTTTTATTATTCTTAACTACTCGCATAATTATACATATTGAGACTAAAATTAGACGACTTGTTGACACCTTGTTTGAAATTATTGTTTCACCTCTCCCTTCCTTATATAAAAAGAGAAGAGGAGGTGAAAGAGAGGGCAGTAACAATCATCAAAGAGAATCAATAATTATCAGAGCTTCTTGCACCAAAGCTTCTTTTGCAGGTCTTCTCCTAACGAGCATGACATAGAGCACAAGCACTACAATTCATCAATCATAGCCAAGACACTGACACTCTTTCAAAATTACTCCAAACTCCACAATGAGTTCTCAGTCACTCACCCCAATATTATTCAAGAAATTGAGCTAAGTATCTATTTTCAGTAATTAGTTCCTTTGTTTCTATCTCACAACCAACCTCTAGCCTAAACCCACCTCTCAAAATCACTTAGCCACCTTCTAGACCAAACCTGTCCTTACCTAAGCCAAATCTGACAGTAACTGTCAACAATCACTTAACCACAGACAGTCTACCCCCAACCACCAATGGTTCACCCAACCGTCGAAGGTCATTGTGTGATAATTCCAATAGCAAGCTAATTTCACCTATCACACCTCAACCAAATCCCACTTGCTGACTTTATCCCTGATCACAGGACATCGCCCTATTTCCTGAACCAAGTCTAATTTATTTAGCATTAATATTCAATTGTCTATTTCTATAATTAGGCAAACTCATCTCTTTCAAGCACTTCTTGTATTTGATTTCAATATCTTTTGTTATTTATGCAAGTAATTTATCTTTCATTTTCAGAACTTGATTGTTTAAAAGTGTGGATTGACAACCTCTAAGGAACTTTGTGCTTCTTGGATCTAGCTTGCTAGGCAATCCACCCTACTATCTAGCTAATCAACCATTTCTTTAGTGCTTTCTTATCTGCAATTCATTCCTCACAAGCCAAAGAGTAGTATCTACAACTGTCTGGATCACGGAGCGCAAACCAAATCTAGGTTCTACTTACCTCATCCTTCTTTTGAGTTTTACAACTTTCTTCTCATAAATAAAACAAAATTTGCGTGAACTATTTTGGCATGCCTAGTGGGGCCCTTGAGTCTTTTTTTGGGTTTATAATTGCATCTAGGTGCTTCTTCTTCTTATTTTTTGCTCATATAACGAAATCAATTTTTTATTTTGGGCTTAAAATTGATTGCATACATTGTTTGCTTGCTTATTTTAACTCGCATAGCTTAATTAATCAAGTGAATTAATCATAGGCTCACTCTTATCACACACACAAGACCAAACCACTTACACCTCATCAAGCATAAAAACATTGACATAAGGCCCAATTGGGATTTCATCACCTAGCGATCACCTTTCTTGACTATCCTACTTAGATTTCACCATCGAAGAGAGAACCAACTCAGTATGATGGTTGAGTATAATCTCTAACAACTTGGTATATTTTAGCTAAGCACCCGACACCCTTATCACTGCGGTGTGTGAAGTGAGGGTTAGGCCCCAATATCAAGCCACGTACCAAATTCTAGTATAGATCTTGAAATCCTAAACATAACTTGGAACCAACCATAGACTTCTTTTCTAGTACCCACTCTACAAGCCAAGTTGAGTCACATAATTTTTAAAGCTTAAGGCATAAGCTGCAAGAGAGATTAAAAAGAACCTTGGGATTTAACGTGCTTTAGTGTGTGTTTCATTTCCTCAACTTTTTTTTGTCTTCTATTTGTTTGAGTTATGAGATTGATTGTATCTTCCCTTTTCCCTTATTTGTATGGTTTTAACTAGGCAACAACTAAGAAACCAAGCGAACCAGGATATACCTCTTAATCATTCATCTTCCTCTTCTCCATCATCTATGGAATACATCTTAGATGTAGAGAGTTCTCACCATCCTTCTAGAAATCTTAGCATCCCTTGGACAATTGCCCAAGGTGATGCAGATTATGCCACCTTTATGGATAACAACCCCATGGCCTTCTAACATTACCTTAATACCATATTTCACTGTACCCCTTTTTCAATCACGCCTGTTGACCTGCCCTATGGCATGTTATCCCACCTTATGGGTAACACTTTTATTGACATGATTTCCACCCAACCCTTGGTCACCTAACATCCTCTTCTACCAATAATCCCACCAATACTACCATCCAAAACCAACCCTCCCAACCAACCAATGCCCAAACACCTTCCACCCAACCAATAACCCTTCTAGTATAGGAGCAACCCAACCTTTGGGCACCGATACTCCACTTATCATGGGAGTACCCTCTACTAGTGTCACTACCTTTCCTCTTGTCCCTAATCCACCTACCTTCACTTCATTCCAAAGCTTGGTGGTCCCCATACCTTCTACCCTTCTACCCATCAATACCAAAGTTACTACTTATCCTCTGTCTACCAACACAACCATACCTCGAACCCAACCTACGTTAATCCCCCAACAGATGCCCATTGCACAAAACCCTAGTTGCATCCTTAACCCACAAGGGTATGTACCTCTACCTTCCACCTAACCACCCATCTTCATGTACTCATATGTGGCATCATCCCAACCACCCATGTCCACATACCAATATGTGGTAGCCTCTCAACCCCCCACTAGATATCCATATATTTCACCTACCCAAACCCAACATAATCTACCCTACAACTACGGGGGTGCACAACTACAAACAAATCTTGTCCAAATGTTAATGGACAAAATGACTACTTTGGAGTCATATATTTTTGGTGCCCATAACCTCTTATCTTACAACCAAATTTGCAACGAACCAATTCATCCATCTATCCCCATTTGACCTTATCTTCCTCAATGGGAACTTCCAAAATTTTCAAAATTTTAGAGCAAGGAAGACCCTCAATAACATCTGAGAGAATTTAGGCATTCTTGTTATTTGATCACCTATGACGATGCTCTCCTTCTCCATACCTTTTCCATGTCTCTATCAGGCTAGCACTAGATTGATATAGTGCTATTACAAAGCACTCCCTCTTTTATTTTTCCCAACTAGCTCTGACTTTCTTAGATCACTTTTCCATAAACATTTCTAAGAAAGTTTCCATCACCGATCTCTACTCCATTCGACAATTTGATGACGAGTCCATAGCTGACTTCATAACCCATTAGAGAATCTTGATAAATCAATTCTCTTTCTCTTTACCCCAACCTGAGCTAATTGAGCTCTTTGCTTAAGCTTGTGCCAAGCACATTTCCTCCATTTTGCAGGTTCAGAATTTCAAGACCTTCAATGAGGCTTTCACCGTTGCATTAAAATTAGAGAATGGATCCATTGATGAAGGGAAGTTGAAATTGAGAAACAAGAATTCCACCTTTAAATCAAATGAGACTCCATCCTCAAAACCTAACAATCAAACCAACACTAACACCAAAAATAAGGGAACCACAAATGTGGTTGTCCTTAAAACTATGCCTCCACTTGTTGTTAACCAACCCAACTCTTCCAGTTCCTCCAATCAGAACACTAGAAACCCAAACCACAACAACCAAAAGTAATTTACTCTACTAGGGGAGTCATATGCTTTGGTCTTGGAAAAGTTGTTGAAAGTGAATATCATATAACTCCCGTTGATAAAACCTCTATAGCAATTTGATTCCTCTCATCTTGTACCTAGTTGGTATAAGGAGAATGAATTGTGCACCTTCTAACGTGTCATTAGATAAGATGTTAGTTGGTGAAATACCTTCAACAACGTCATCCAAAATCTCATCAACAAGGGGGAACTTGTGTTGAATAACCCCAACATACCCCTAAATCAATCACTTGATATTTTTAGACAGTCATTTCCCAACCATGCCCCTTCTACGAGCAATGAAAATAATAGACTGAAATCCTCTCACAACCATAAAATCCATACCATTAACACAACTCTTAGTGAACTCATTGTTGAGGAAACCATTGCCCGAACCACCTTTCCTGCCCCTCCACTTATTAAGGTAGTGGAGTCACTCTCCATTCCTTCGAAAAATGAAACCAACGAAATAACCCCTCCACTTTCTCCACTCATTGAGGTATTTAAGCTACCAACCTCTCCTTTGGAAGGCATTCCAAAAGAAGCAGTCGTTACCACCACATCCTTCTCCTCCATCATACAACAATCCACTCTTCCTTTGAAAATCATCCTTAAAGAAGAGAGCACTCTACCTACCTCTCCTATAAGAGACTCATCTTCCCAAACCTTGAAGCATTTGATTGAGGAAAAGGATGAGGTAACCACATTTCTTTATCCACCCATGAGTTTGACCTTTAAGCTTATATCGAAGGGATTAAACCCATCTATAAGTCCTTCTTTAGACTGGTCCAAAACTTGAAGTACTTATCCCAACCCAACGCAGATCGTGCTACCTTTTGGCACCATCTCAGGATTCCTTACCCAACCAAGCAAGAGCATCCAACCATGCCATTGTCATCCCAACCTTCCATTTCCATTGTCAAACCTATTATCATCATAATCATACCATTGAAAACCTCTACCAATCAAACCATATTTGAACCGTCCAAACTGACTCCACCTAAACTAATCAAATCACCTTCTACCATTCCAATCAAGCCCACCAAAAACCTTGGCATATTCTCTATTCAGATACTTACCCATCACTCATTGAAATTGGAATTAACTTCACCAAACCTACCAAATAAACCCTAAACCAAGTCAACAAATAAGGAGAAACCACCCAAGATTCCACAAACTAAAACTTTGCCTCACATTTCCACTTTGTCTTCTATTTTGGGACCTCACCCTTCTACCTTGGTAAGGAAACCAACTATCCCAAACAAAACCTAAACCCAACCACCACTTTTGGTTACACCATCACTCCTACTTTCATCCTCACCTATTTTGACCAAACCTTCTATAACCAAACCACCTACTTCTCAAGCATCTACCCCAACACCTTTCACCCCCAAACAACCCATACCAAAACCATCCACCAAGAATGCTCTTTCACCCAAATCTCTTGCCATCAAACCTACTCCTAAAAAGGTTTCCACCTCAATTACCAAACCTAAGACCTCTACACCTTTGCCACATTTGCCCTAGTCTTACTCAACCATCTTATAGAGCTTATTACAAGCATCTTGCTTAACCTTTCCACCTATCAGACCATTTGACCCACATAGTCCTAGGCCATTTTGTTATAATGACAAATTAGTATGTTCATACCATAGGACACCTAGGCATGATACGAAGAACTATAAAGCTCTCCAAGTATTATCCCATCGATTGTATTATAAGGATGACTTATTTTCAGATGAGCCTCGTATGAGCCCACCATTGATACAAGAAGCAAGAGCCATCAACCAACATTTACCTACTCTTCCACTCTCACCTTAGAGTGAAGAGGAACTGAAGCAATCCTCTAGCCCAACTCCTCCCCAAATCCATACCATCTATGTGGTCACATGATCATAAGCTTAACCAAAGGATAAGGGAAAAGTAAAGGTGTCCATTTCATGGACATATCCCTCTTCCACTACCCAATCACCTGTCCAACACCAAACACCTTTACCTTCCACCAAACCCAATGTGTCCATTTGGGGTCCCTCTCAATCCAACCTTTTTGAATCAATCTAATGAGTAGTTCTGAAATAGCTTCACCAAACACTGGTGAAGATGAGTTTATATGAACAAATCAATACGTCACCTCACCACCATCAAGCAATGATAGAGGCTTTACAATCCATTGAGGTTCAACTAGAAGATCCACAACCTCTAGCAGCCTTTGTCAAAGCTCTTCAACTTTCTAATCTTATTACCTTTAAGGATGTATAAATACCCTCCATCCATCTAGATGATCCAAATCCTCCCCTCTTCATTATCACGTACATCAACCAAACCCACATCAAAAGGGTCATGATTGATGGGGGAGCTAGCATCAACATTATCTCCTCCCACGCATACAACCAACTCAAATTGCCTGAGAACATTATGTTAGAAGCCTCGGTGGTGCTCTGATCATTCAATGATACCATGGCCACAACTTTAGGAACTATTGTCCTTCACGTTTATTTAGGACCCTGCATGTTTCTTGAGTTCTTCTACATAGTAGAAGGTGAGTTTCAATACAAAGTTTTGTTGGGACACCCTTGGATCCATTCCATAGGTTGTGTGCCATCCACCTTATAATGATGCATCAAATTTGAACATGAAGGTTAAGTTATTACCATACAAGCTGACCTGAGTCCTTTTATATCATGTAACATGACATATTAACCTAATGATGTTATCTTTCCTCCATCCAACAAGCCTTCAATAGTAAACAATGAAGCTCCATCTTCTTCTACCAACAAATCATCCACCAATTCATTTATCCCTTCTACCCAAATCCCCATAATGGACCCTTTAGAATCAACCTTCCAACGTCTTTCATCAGGGGAATACTACCTCTTGACACTAGATACTTTTCCTACTCCCCAAGAGTATGGGAATCTTGACTAACAACCTGGTTATGACCTCAATATTAGAGTCATTATTCCTTTCAAGCCCTCAACTTGTCAAACCAATTTCATCTATGGGGGACTTGCTAAACCTCTTGACACTTCCACCACATCTTTCTCACCTCAACCATTCACTTCTAGTTTCTCCTATCTGGATAAACCAGAGTTTTCCAAGACATATCTTTATAGGTGTGCTTGAAAGGAATTTGGTCTAGGTCGATATGAACACGAGTTGCATGAGTTTCTTCAAATCAAGACCTAAAAACCTCACAAAAAGCATGGCCTTGGTTTTAAACCACCTAAAAAGCAAATGAACCCTCCTCCCATTACCGTCATTGACGAGGAAACCCCATCCTCACCTACCACTCCACTATCAACAACTGAGGATTCTGACATCATCCTCCCTAACTTTTTTTCCCTCACTATGATCAACCTAAGACCCCTAACTTTCCAAAAGAATGGGGTGATCATGACTATTACTCTAACCCATCCTAAGATGGTTGAAGATGACTCTCCTACCATTAATACCATTTGGTGTCAGGTTGATGATTCCATTCTCACCTATCTTGGTGCAAAAGATTCCTTTATCCATAAATCTCTTCCTCTTGAGACTTTAACCATGTTGAATGAATACACCATGGATATCAACTTGGGTACTTCGGATAACCTGCACATTATCAAAATTTGCTAATCGCTAAATTCTAAAGAGCTTCAGGACTTCCCCTCCTTCCTACAAGACCATGACATAGAATTTGTTTGGTCTTATAATGACATAATAAGAATAGACCCCTCCATTGATACCCACAATATAGTCACCAATCATGATGACAAGCCCATTAGGAAAAAACTTTGATGAATGCACCCTTGCTTAGACCTTCTCATCAAAGAAGAGCTTCAATGTCTCTTATTAATCAATTTCATTCAACCCATTGATTATCCCTAATGGGTCTCAAACATCGTACCTATCATCAAAGCCACAGGGGGACTTCACATTTATGTGGAATTTTGTGACCTTAACCTTGCTTGCCCAAATGATGACTTTCCTTTGCCAAGCATTGACCAACTTGTTGATCTTATAATCAGTCATGAGATGTTATCTCTTATGGATGGATTCTCAAGTTATAATTAGATCTTAATTACCCCTAAATATCAACACAAAATTGCCTTTATCACCCCATGTGGAACTTTATACTATAGGGTCATGCCTTTTGGACTGAAGAATGCTGGTGCAACCTACCAATGCACTATGACCTACATCTTTCATGACCTTATTCACAAAATCATATAAGACTATGTTGATGACCTTCATAGAAAATCCAAATGTCATAAAGATCACTTGATCATTCTTAAGATTATCTTTGAGTGCCTCATCTATTACCATGTTTGCCTTAACCCCAAGAAGTGTATTTTTGGGGTCTTGTCAAGAAAGCTCCTTGGTTTCATCATCTCCCTTCGAGGAATTAAAGTGGATCTCACCAAAATTAAAGAAATCCCTGACATGCCTCCTCCCACCCACATCAAGAAACTCTGCAACTTGTAAGGGAAACTCTAATCCATTATTTGCTTTATATCTCAGCGCTCGGATTGATGCCAACCCTTCCACCACCTTCTAAAAAAGGATGTATCTTTTTAAGTGGAATAATAACTGCCAAAAGGCCTTTGCTTTGCTTTTAAGAATACCTTCTATTTCCACCCATCCTCAATCCTCCCAAGGAAGATCAACCTTTTTTACCTTTATATTTCCGTCATCGACCACTCCTTAGGGGCAATGCTGGCTCATCAAGATGAACAACATAAAGAATAAGTTGTCTACTACATTAGTTATATGCTTGTAGAGTATAAAAATTAGTACACACATATCGAGAAACTTTGTATCACCTTGGTCCTTATGGCCATAAAACTTTTCCATTACCTTCTCAACCACAAGACCTATGTCATATCCAATACCAACCCATTCAAGTATATGCACTTCAAGCCATACCAAAACCAATGTATGGCCAAGTGGCTCATGCTTTTAGTTGAGATTGACCTTGATTTCCTATAGTAGAAATCAATTAAAGGACAATTCATTGCTAATCAATTTGCCAAATCACCATTAGTAGACAATCGACCTTGTCTTCTCAAATTTTCAGATGGGTCCATTTTAACCCTCTCTCAAATAGACTTCACCTATCAAGTGACCATGTTCTTCGATGGATCAAAGTGTCAATGTTGTGGGGGAGCTGACATCATCCTTATTTCCCTTCATGGTTAACCTCTTCCTTTATCCTTCAAGCTAGATTTTGAATGTACTAATAATATGGCTGAGTACAAAGCCCTAGTGATAGGTCTCCAAACTGCATTGTCCTTGGGAGTCAAAACGATCAACATTTTTGGTGACTCTCAACTTGTGGTCAATCAAATCAATAGCTCTTATAAATGTAAGAATGATGTTTTGCAACAGTACAAAAAATTAGCTAATGTGATCTTAACATCATTTAAACACTACTGCATCCAAACCACTCCTTGATCTACAAACAAATTTGCCAATACGATGGCTTCTCTCACATCCTAGATCCTATTTGTACCCCCTGAATCTAAGATATATGTAATTATCCATCAACTTACCGATCCCTCTGCTATCAAATCTGACTCTCCTATAATCTTCAATGTGGAAGAAACCTAACCTGACCTTTGGTATCAATAGACCTTCGACTATCTCAACCTTACCATCATCCCATCCAACCTTTCTAGGATTGTTTGATGAGCATTTCTCTAGAGCACCTCACGTTATACCATACTGGGGGGAATTCTTTATAAAAGTGGCTTTGTTGGTCTCCTCTTCTGTTGCCTACGTAGTCATGAAGCTTATCATGTTATTAAAGAAACACATGATGGGATTTATAGAGGATACTTTAGTGGTCTAGCCATCTCTAAATGCATCCTTCACCTTGGCTATTATTAGCCCACCCTTAACCAAGATTGCTATGATTATGTGAAAATTTGTGTCAAATGTCAACAACACTCTAATTTACATCACACACCTAGCCACAATCTTTAAGTATCTAAAGATTTATAGCCCTTCTCACAATGGGGTCTGGATTTTATTAGAGAAATGAACCCCCACTCTTCACAATGACATCATTCTATCATCATTGTAATGGAATATTTCACCAAATGGGTAGAGGTTATTCCTCTTGTCTACATAAAAGCCAAAAAAGATTGTTGACTTTATAAACCATCACATTATTTGTCATTTCAATATTCCTCATAAAATTATCATTGATAATGGCAAATCTTTCAAAAACAAACAAGTCCAAGATATGTGTGACACATTTGATATCAAGTCGAGTTTCTCATCACCCTATCATCCACAAGCCAATAGATAGGCAAAAGCCTCTAACAAAACTCTCAACAACAGGCTAACTAAAATGGTTAATGCATTTGGTTAAGATTGCCATTTGGACATCCCTATGGGCATATTGTACTAGCATTCGAACCCCTATGGGTGCTACCCCTTTGTCTCTCATGTTTAGAGTAGAGGTTGTTTTACCTTTCGAAGTCTAAATTCTCTCTCTTTGCATATCCCTGTAAGATCTCATTTCTAAGAGTGATTATCATCAAGAACATTTATCCCAACTTGATCTACTTGATGAACATCATTTAGCTGCGCTCACCCACCTTCGTGTCTATCAAGAGTGAATCAAGTGTGCTTGTAACAAACACCTCAAAGTGAGAGAATTTAATATCAAAGACCTCATCCTAAAGGAAAATTAACATGTCACCAATATGGAGAAAAACAAGCGAGGAAAATTTACTTTCAATTGGCTTGGACCTTATACCATAACCCACAAGTATGGATCAGGGGCTTACTAATTGTCCTCTCTTGAAGGGAAACTAGAACCTGAGCCCCTCAATTCTTCACATCCGCATCCTTTATTTTTTTAAACAGGATCAAACTCATATTTTGTCTAAATTAAGCTCATCCCTTATTTTCACCAACATTCATCTCCTTATCTTAAAGATAACCAATTAAAAATGAATCATGTGATTTTATGTCACAATCATAGCCTAATCTTGAACATGGGTACCACGAATCTACCCATGGCATGATTCTCATGGTCCTTTCCACTCCTTTCTAGGATGGATTCCCATGGTTGTTATCCCTTAAACCTCTTTTACATACCATCCACCTTCTGGTGTCTCAATTTTTCCTTCATAAAGGTGAACCTCTAAACCTATATAAGGAAGTCTATGTCATCAAAAGCACAAATCAACAACAAAATTAAAAGAGTAATCAAAAGAAATCATCCACAGACTACTCACTCGAAGGATAGCTGCCAAAGCATTTCAAAATTGCTCAATATAAGGTAGACTGCTCCCTTTAAGGAAAACTATCAAAATCCTTAAACAAAGCTCACAAACTTAGACTACTCCCTTGAAGGATGGCTGAGTAAAGCATTTATCAAAGCATAGCAATTTATTGGAAGCTTCCTGCCTCAATCAGCTTCCCCGTCCCTCCAAGCAATAATAAAATAGAAAAAAATCCATTATCAAAATTAGAAAAAGCAAGATAATTTTGGAAGCCACGATCAGCTTTCATAATTAGACTTCCTGCATTGATTAGTCTACACTTTATATGATATGGACTTGTTTATATTGGCTCTTTGGTAACCTACTGAAGAGGCATGCTAGTCTCACAAAAAGGTTCCATTTTCATCCACACCCCTTTTATACACTCTTCAAGTAAGGGATTTTGAGCTTACTTGACATTATGTGATCAAGACACCTTTTTAACCAACTAACGAATGCTAATGCGATGCATTTGAAGGAATTATGTTCATAAGTTGATCATACTTCAGTTTTTTTTCATTCTTGCAAAAAAAGAAGCATCATGCCTTCTTCTTATTCTCTCATATCTAATTATTGACACGTTCATTATGATGCTTATCTCTTGATTAGCCTATCTCCCTCATGTTTAATTTTCTAATCCCACTTACTTTATGTGTCTTACGATTCAACCACTTTCATCTAATCATATGTAGCCCATTAAAACATTTTAAGAACAAATTATGTGTTTTATTATGAGTTGTGCATTGTTTAAATGTTTTTAATCAAAATAACATCTTAGACATCATAACCAATTATAATAAACATAAGATCATCACAACATTTCCTTTTCTTACATCATTAGTCAACAAGTCATCACACATCAATCTCTCTCAAAAATATATCTAATCTGATCCAAAACTCAAAATCTTTGGTTGAAATATAATTAAAGAAACAAGAACAACACAATTCAAATAATGCTATCTCTAAAAAGAGATGTTTTATTTATCAAAATTGTAGACCTAAACATATGCCTATCTCTGAGAAGAGATGTCCCATTTCTATTTCAGGTTACATCTTAATTTATACATGTTTTGAAGGTGGGAGGAGGATGTGGAAGGTCACCAATCTCGAGGGAGATCGAGTGGTTCGAATTCCACAATTTACAACAATATAGAATTTGAGGAATTACTATTTTTAGAAACTTATTATTTTTAGACTGCATTACTAAAATTGAAATTTGGGGCCCTTTCAATGGGTTTTTGGGGGTCAAACTTCATTGAGCAAAGCTCAATGCTATCTCACGACATTCCAATCATTATTAGCTTTCCAACAGTTCAAATGGTGAGTCAATTGGAGCTACAGTGCAAAAGTTATGGCTCCCATAAGTTCCGTCATCAATTGGGGTGGACCCGTCACCCGAATTGTTGCTTGAATTGTTGCCTAGATCATAATCATAGATAACATCATCACATCACAATCATCTCATCCAAATAACCAACAACACTGATTAATCATGGAATGTCTATCACTGTTCAAATTATGCATCTTCTACATATGATATACATCCCATGCCTATCTAGGGAATAAAACAAAGATTCACCCACATGTCCAACAAAACATCTCATCATAACAAAAGTCATCATAACATCATGAACATCCCATTACCTAATCATAACATCATGAGCATCCTACCATCTATCACATCCATAAAACTATGATCCATTAACCCATAACCATGTCATGAACATAAAGTACATCATAGTCATCCATAACCATTACAATAATCACAAACATCATAGTCATGTCTAACAAAACATAAACATTATCATATTATAAACAACATTCATCAATATTGAATATCATCATCAACATAAATTAAATAGCTACATCATCACATGCCTAGCTAGGTGAGTGCACATCAACCATAAACATGCCAATCATATGAACATAATCATCATATACAACATCATATCCATAAACATCAACATAAACCATAAACCATGATCACATCTATAAACATAAGTTCATAATCAAAATAATTATCATATATATAATAATGTACATGTCTCTTAGACATGTATATACACCTCACTACATCAGCTCGTACGCCAGTATCAAAATCATATAATACATAAAAATTACAATGTCTCATAACAGTCTAAGCCCCTGGAGCACCATTGCCTTTTAGAGCCTAACCACCTCTTGAGCCTATCTATCCCCCTACAGATGCATCCCACTGACCTAGTGTCATGCTATTATCCCCTCTAGTGATCTCAACTTTGTACTTGCCCCACCTAGGCTCATCTAATAGACATCTAAAAACTAAGGCCTCATAGTACTAGAGATCCTTGCCTATAACTACATATCTCACCATTGAGATAGTCCCTAGTGGTCTTGCAACTGTTGGTACTCCTCCTCCTACCTACCTAAGAGAATCTCTCTCTTGAGTAACCATGGCTAGCTGAGCTATAGCCTAATCCCTCTCCCCAATCAGTGTGGCCACCTGGCCCTTTGTTGCATCCCTCTCCTGGGTCATTGATGCTGAGGATGCCTATGTTGTGGCTAGTTATTCCCATGCCTGATCCCTCTCAACAATCAATGCCTATCTATCCAGGGCATCCTCATCCCTCTGACCACCACCCCCACCTCTACATCTGCATCCATGTCCTGTGGGCCCTTATCACCCCCGAGAATGACTACATCATGGTGTGCCTATAACCACGTAGGGTAGCCATCAGTAACACATATGTCATCAATCTCAACCCTCATTGGTAGCTTCTCACGATCAATAAATACCTCCTTTGGCTCTGGGGCAGGTAATGGGAACTATGCATCCTCCCTTCGATACCATGAGAACTCCCTTGGGATATCCTAAACAAGGCCAAACTATCTCCTCACCCTATCAAAAGGGATCAACTCTACCTTTAGATCTCGCCTCCTGTAGATCCACCTGTAACTCTATAATGATAAAATTTGCCTCATATGACCATCCCATGAAGGAAATCAAACATATGATTGCCATACCATGTCACCCACCACCAGTGCATCTAATCAGTTTTTGTACCACTTTAGATCACTTGTCCCTTCTCCTGATCTTATGAGTGCATAGTCGTACCTCCATTACATGAACCCTACCCTGAAGTCTATATGAACAAAGTCATGCCATGGTAACCCACCTAGTTAGAGAACCTTGATGTGTTTGTAAGCCCAATATTGTAGCATAAACCCAATGTTGATACCATGCCTCTTGTGTGCCTTGAAACCTTAGAGATCTCGATATATCTATACTAGTAAGATGGGTCCCTAAGCATACATTGTCCAATCCATCACCATGCGACCAAAACCCTTGATAATAATGATGGAAACCTAATACTACTTGAATCAGGCAGTGCATAATAAGTCACTGCCATCATCATCATAGTGACAAAATGTATCGTGCCCCTATTCATATGATACAAGGGTGTATAATGTAGGCCTCCAGTGTGCCACCTCACATGTGCAATATCATCACCATATAACACACCCATGATTTTATCTCATTCTTCACCCTCAATATGCTCTATCGACTCACCTCATAGTAATAACCATATGATTTGGTGAATGTCCTTCAGTGAGATTGCCATCTCTTTAGTAGGAAGCAAGAATGTGTTAGTGGTCAAATCCCATCTCTTGATGAGTACCACTAACATAGCCACATCTTAGGGCATGTAATGATAGTACCTGATGTTGCCCAAGCCCACTATTGATAGGTGGTCCTTTTTTTGGTTTGTCATCGCTTGATGGACCTCATCCAATAACTATGGCACTCGATCTCACATTTGTATCTGATACCTCACCTGCATGGACATACTAATACCTTAGTTCACCTAGCTCATCAAACATCACCAATGAACTACTACCTATTACTTCTATCCCCAACCTTACCTATTCACCTTTTCTACTAAACTACACCACAAACTTACCTTAGAATCTATCTATCATAGCTCATCCATCCACCCATTTACCCTTAACCCTTTCTTAAAAACTTGACCACTAAACTAAAACTTTCAATTGCACCCTTACTCACTAACCTTACCACTTACCTACTTCACCCTTAAAACCATTTACACACCCCTTTGACTCTAACCAACCCCCATCCAATTTATCAATAAAACCTTAAAAACTCTACCCCGTTTCATTGACTATCAACTAACGATGGTTCCTATTAGAACCGTTATTGATCACACCGTCAACCACTAATGGTTAGGGGACCAATCACCAATGATCAACACATAGTGACTTATCCATGGTCACCTTTTGATCACCAATGGTCGTTCATCAACCAACAATGGTCGATAGCAACCATCGATGATCACTATGTGGTGACTGTCAGTGATCCAACCCTAACCCTAACATCCTAAATCTACCAAAACATCAACCTATAACTTATATTAAACAATCTACCCTCCCTTACCTACACCACCCCTCCAATATTTCACCCCCTCTACCACTTTTACCTCCACCTACCTAATTACATGAACCTAATCCTAAATTTAGCCCTAACCCTAGGTCTAACCCACCCATAATCAAATAAACAACTATTTAAACAAATAACATTAAAATTTTCATTGCTCCCCATACCTCATTCCATGATCACCGATGTGGAGGTGCCCTTGGAACCACCGTTGTACCTTGTGCTCTCCCTTGTCCTCTTTGCATCCTCATCACTCAAACCTCTAACTCATCTTGATCAACTCTCAGCCAAAACACCTAATCAACACTTCACTCAATCCCTTACTCAACACTCACCAACTATCATCATTTTTTTCTCTCACCACATACTTCAATCATCGTGGGTTTTTCAAATGAGGCCATTTAACCCTCATTTGACTTTTAACCTTGCCCTTTATAGGGTTGGCGTCCAACCACTGATGATCATTGGGTGACCACTGATGATCGACCTCATAAATTTTTTTACCAATACAACTACATGTTTTTCAACAAATTCATCAGCAACTATATACCAATGGAGTTTACTTACTCTACCAAGCAAACCAACCACCTCAACCTCAAAATTGGCCACTTTGGCCCAACTTCCATATGTTTTACAATGACCTTGCCTTGGTCACTTTGACTGGTATGACTACTTTGCCATCTTAAATAAACTTGAACTCGTACTAATTTTATACACTAACCCAATTGTGTCTTCCCAAGAGCACTTCTTACCTTGGATACTTGTGAGTACACTGACCTTACTTGAGAGACTTGAGTTTATAATTACAACCTAACTACCATACTTAAATATGGTCACTTGGTCCACTTGTCAGTTATCCTTCTAGCACTACCTATTTTATTGACTACCTCAACCATGACAACCTAGTCTATGCATGATATGTGATATCACATTTAGTTGCATTTTATGCATGCGTTTGCACCTTGATGCCCAATCCAACCAATGTAATCACCCACTTCATCACTTGTCAAACCCACACCTAATTTTGTTTCACCTTATAAAATCTTAGTTTGAGGTGGAACACCTCCTCTCATACTCGAGGCAATCAAACCTTCAACCAACCTTTCATTTTTTGTTTTATAGCTTGAAAATATAAACCACATAACAAAAAAGGGCAAAATGTAGACACTAAAAATCTACACACTACAATTCTAGATGTCATACCAACCCCTAAACCACCTTGAGACCCCTTCGATACCCCTTAGAGACCACTTTTTAACCATTACCCCACCAAACCTAAGTCACCATGAATAACTTTGACCATTCTACCTTTGACCTATCAACCACTAATGATCGACTCCTAACCATCGGTGGTTAGACCCAACCACTAATGGTCAACCTTTAACCACATTAAGGGTTAACTCTAGCTTAATTGTACCTTGCTTTTTTATTCTTAGATACTTGCATAATTATGCATGTTGAGATTAAAATTAGATGACCTGTTGACACCTTGTTTGAACTTATTGTTTCACTTATCCCTTCCTTCTATAAAAAGAGATGAGAAGGAGCAAAAAGAGAGGGCACTAAAAATCATCATAGAGAATCAATAATTATCATAGATTCTTACACCAAAGCTTCTTTTACAGGTCTTCTCCTAATGAGTACAACAAAGAGCACAAGTGCAATAATTCATCAATCACAGCTAAGACACCGACACTCTACCATAATTGTTCTAGGCTCCACAATGAGTTCTCAACCACTCACCCCAATATTCTTTAGTTAACAGAGCTAAGTATTTATTTTTGGTAATTATATCCTTTATTTTTATCTTGTAACTAACCCCCAACCTAAACTCACCTCTCATAATCACTTAGCCACCTTCCAAACCAAACCTACCCTTACTAAGCCAAATTTGATAGTAACCATCGAAGGTTGCTTAACCATTGATGGTCTACCCCCAACTATCAATAGTCATCCAACCGTTGATGGTTACTCGACCATCAATGGTTCACCCAATCAACGATAGTCATTGTGTGATAATTTCAACAACAAGCTAATTTCACCTATCAGACCCCAACCAAATCCCACTTTTTGACTTTTTGCCTGATCATAGGATATCGCCCCATTTCCCAAACCAAATTTGGTTTATTTAGCATTAATATTCAATCATTTATTGCTATAATTAGGCAAACTCATCTCTTTCAAGCACTTCTTGTATTTAATTTTAGTATCTTCTATTATTTATGAAAGTAATGTATCTTTCATTTTCAGAACTTGATTGTTTAAAAGTGTGGATTGATAAACTCCAAGGAAGCTTGTGCTTCTTGGATCTAGCTTGCTAGGCAATCCACCCTACTATCTAACTAATCAACTATTTCTTTAGTGGTTTCTTATCTTCAGGTCATTCCTCCCAAGCCAAAGAGGAGTATTTACAACTGTTTGGATCATGGAGCGCAAACCAAATCTAGGTTCTACTAACCTCATCCTTCTTTGGAAATTTACAACTTTCTTCTCATAAATAAAGCAAAATTTATGTGAAACACATTGTATTCCACTAAGTCTCTAGATGTTCAAATATGCATTTCCCTGGTCAATAACTACCATTGTATTTGTGTTTGGACTTAACTATAAGACATTATATTATAAATTGCCTATATTTTAGAGGATAAATGAATGTTGCTTTATTTTTTCAATTTACACATTATAGAGGGATCAATTATTATAATTAAATTAAGTGTGCATAAATGACATAACTTCTAATAATGTCAATAATTTAGCAAGGGTATAATTGTTTTAAGTGTGAGGGATTAATGCAATAATGTTTCATTTCTCCAATAAGTTTGAGAGCCTCCTTGCTTAGGCCGTTCATGGCATATCCTCGAATCATAGATGTCCACATTATCCCAAATGTAGGGATGAACATCCATGAGATCATAATGAAAAGGGCATTTTTGTCAATCGTTATAGTTACAAATGTTGTGATAAATGTGCATGTAAAAATATAATTTGGCTTGTTATGCATTTACATCTATCTTTGTAATTAGGATTTTTATATTCTTATTTTTATTCTTTGTGTGATCATGTGGTCCTTTTTTCTTTTGTTTGTCAATCTATTATATTTATATTGTGATCATGAGCATGTTTTCTCTTTCCTCTTTATATCTATGTTTTTGCTTCTTCTAGGAAAGTATCATTTTATATTGTTAAATAATAGATCTCCTCGGTACAACCTTTTACCTTATTTTCATTGATAAACACATAAAATGGTGAAGCAACAACATTTTCTATTAGCTATTATATACTGTAGTAAACATTACAAATTCCATGTTTATGTTTTTTATGGATAATGATGGTTTGGTAGGTCCTAATAAAGATGACAAAGAGAAGAACATATGTACTTTATTTTTAATTCATACCCTCACATCCAAATTTGTAATGCATGTTTTTATGATGTTTTTAAAAAAAATTGGTGGTAATTCTAAGCCACCTAACAAATTAAGTTTTTTATTATGCGTGGTGTCTGAAAAAATTCCTTTGTGATCATCTATGCATTCCCATGTTTTTGAATAACTAGAAAATCAATTGTTAATTCTTTTTAAATCCTTTTCAACTTGAAAATCCCAATTGATCTGCACCATGGGCCCCAGGACTGAGTGTGCAGGTGATAACTAAGTTTGGTTGTGCAGAGTGAATGTGCAGAGAAGTATTCAAACACACATTCAATGGAGAAAAAATCTCATTTATAAGAGATGAAAGTTCTTTTCATAAATTAAATAATAAGGTATATATAGTACAATGTCTACAGTGCATGTATACATAATAGATGCCTGGAAAAAGCTAGTTGTGTTACGACTTTGTGAAGATGGCATTGATCTGGTTGTGTTGTGTTGTATATGTTTTTTAACTAAATATGTATGTTACATATGTAACATGCATAATACAAGAGCAATGATAACTATTATGCGATTATCGATGATGTCAATAGCACATCTATCCTATCAGATGTGGTAATTGGTAATGAAAAAAATAGTTAGTGTCTAGGCTATCTCCAACTACTTCTAATTTTGTGATCCTCTTTTGCTGGTAACATCTAGTTGGGCAATTTAAATTATCCATGTGGTTGGGGTTTTTTGACACGTGATTATGCTATAATGAGGCCCAAGGGAGTAAGCTACAAATAAGTTCCAATGAGGTGAGTAGGACTATGAGCTATGAGGTGCACAATGAGTTGTGCATGCTGTGATCTTAGACGATCAATGCATGAAAATTTATGAGTTGGTATGATTTTTGTGCATAAGGTTGTCAAAACACTTTGGGTAAAGTAGTGTGCATGATTGTATGAGAGGTATGATCTATATGAAGTAGAATAAATGAGGAGTGTATTCATTTGGGCAATGTTTATGCATGGATCATTCCCCCTTTTTTGAAGAGCAATGGTCTCATTGATGCGCAATTGAGGGAGCTACACTTAAAGTTGTTAAATATATTGCTTAGCTTGATCATTATATTATCTAAACTTGATCATACAAAAAATTTGATGTGTGTCATGGTAGGGGTGAATGTCAGTCACTTTGATAATGTGGTCCTTATTTATAGGGCACAGGTGTTCAGGATAAAAATTAGAAGGATGTTATGTCACTGTTGTCTCAAGAAGTGGTGGAGTATAAGGCTTGAGAAGTTACACATTGAAGACTCGGTGCATGCCCAAGTATTGAGGTAGATCAAGAACAAAGGTGTTCTCACCAGCCACACATAAAATGGTGTAAGGACCATACCATAGAGGCTTGATCTTTTGGTGTGGACCTTTAAAGCTCTCATTTTGAAGGTGTAACCAAACTTTATTGCCAATTTAGAATGCATGAGGGGCATGATGTGTGTCATGGCACTCCTTGTACTTTACTTATGTATGAGAGGGGATCTACTAAACCTATTAATGAATAGACTAGATGTGTTGTAAAAAATTGTTCACTTTATTTTCCTCCCATTCTTGTATGTAGAACTCAGTACTAGTTGGTGCATAGTAAGAGATGTCTAGAAATGCCGAAAGTTAAAACCCAAGACATGTCTGGAATGGAATATAACTTGTAGAGTTGTGGAGGGATCTATTATAGGCATGTTGAATGTACAAGAGATTATCATCCCAAGTATGATCATGTGCATTATTATACATTCGTAGAAGATGAACAAATGTGTAATTGACCACTTTGGTTTTCCCATTTATATGTGGATGAAAGGTCATTGACTGATCCATCTATATATCCATAAAGTCCCACAATTATTACCAAAAATGACTCAAAAATTAAGGATATTGAGAATAAAATGATGGATGATCGAAGCCCAAAGTGAACCCAAACATGGTTAAAGAAAGCTTGCATAGTGCTAGTTGTGTCAATGTCCTTCTTGCATATGACTATGATATCCATCTTGGGTAATTTATCCATTATATTGAACACAACATCATTTTGTCATCTAATTACAAGTAACCCAATCATGAAATCCATGCTAATAAATTCTCATGGTCTAGATAGGGGTGATAGAGGTGTGTAAAGTCATAACTTCATGTTTGTGGGCTTTACGATGCAATACTAAATGTGGTGTTCCATGTATATATGCATGTGTGGACAATTGAAGTGTGACTATAATGTGGCTAGAGTCTTTATCATGCCAAAGTGTCTTGAGGTCTTGGCATAGTTCACCTCCCATATGAGTCGTTGGTGAGGTGCACCATTAAGAACACAAAAATGTTTGAACTTGAAGAGAAGTTGGTCAAACAAGTAGAACTCTTAAACTTGTTTACCTTGAGATAGGCTAGTGTAAGTTGTTGCAAAGTCCTAGTCAGTTGAGTAGAGAGATACCCAATCTATGAAGTTATGGCTATGCATATCTAGCACCATGATGAGCGCATGAACTGGTGGTCTACCAAGGCAATCTGTTACCTTATTATCCTTCCCTTTATTGTGCTTGATCATGAGGTGGAATTACTACAAGTAAGTCATCCATTTCATGTGTCTTGTATTCTCCAACTTATTTTGCATCTACAAGAACTGAAGTGGCTTCTGATCTAAATGAACAACTATCTCCCTCCCCAGAATATAGTGTCACCATTACTTAAGTGATTACATAATAACATACCATTCTTTTTCATAGGTCGAGTACCTTTGCAATGTGTCATAAAATGTCTTTAAGTGGCATGTGATTGGATATCCATATCACATGAGTACTACACCAAGTGTGTATTCAGAAGCATTAATGTGAATCTTAAAGGAATGCACAATATTAGGCATTGTGAGAATAGGTGTTACATAGAGGCATTACTTAAGTGCTTCAAAAGAGCATTGTTGTACATGAGTCCAATCTAGCTTAGATTTTACACGTGTTATCTGGTTTAGAGCCTAAGAGATGTGTTATAAACCAAGGATAAACCTAAAATAAAAGCTAGCAAGTCCAAGAAAGCTCCTCAATTCTATAGGGTAGGCTAATCTTGGATCACTTTGATCTTATCTAGATTTACATGGATGCATGTTTGATCAATGATGTAAATTAAATATTAGATATGTGCAACATCAAATGTATACTTTCTTAAGTTAGATTGCATATTATACTAATGTAAGGTGTCGAAGACATGTGAAATGCATTCCAAGTGCTCCTCTCAAGTCTTTCTAAATATGAGAATGTCATCCAAGTAAATGATGATGAAGAAGTTGCACAAAGGCTTGAGTAAATCACCCATCAGGCGCATGAATGTGGTTGACATATTGGTTAGGATAAAAGGCATGACCAACCATTCATACAATCCTTCTTGTGTCTTGAAGGTTGTCTTTTAGACATCTTCAGGATGAATTGGAACCTAATGGTAACCTGAATTCAAGTCAATCTTGGTAAAGTATTGAACAACTCATAACTGGTCTAAGAGGTCATCAATGCATGGTATTGGATAATAATTCCTCACTGTTATTTAATTGAGTGTGCAATAGTCTATGCATATTCATCAAGACCCATCCTTCTTGGGTGTGAGGCCTATTAGACTCTTGTAAGGTGAAGAGTTAGGCCTGATCTTGCCCTTAGGCCTGATCTTGCCCTGATCATGCAACTCTTGTATTTGGCATATGATTTCATCATTTTCCCAAATTGATCTATGATACAAGGGGCTACTTAAAAGAGGTGATCTAGGGACTAAATTGATGTGGTGCTTTATTGTGTCATGTGTTGGAAGGCCTTTTAGTTCTACAAAGACTTGATTTTGTTGCTTTAGTAACTTATTAAGCTACTGTTGTTGCAACGTTATGAGTGTTGCACATTAATAGTGTGTGCTTTGTCTTCTATTATGCAAGTGTGTTATGGTGAACCATGAGAAACATGAACTTCTATGCAAATGAGACAAATTTTTGACATTACTTGGCAGATACCAAAGTGACTTTGGTCATGGGCACTAAGTCAAACAGGTGGTAGAAGTGATTTTGTGCATAGATAGTCCAATGTTGTGTCTTGGCTTGATATGTTGCTTCGCAGTCATATAGGTATAGTATTTTCAACAAGATGTCATAGACCTCAAGAGGTGTGATGTCATAAGTGACATTATCCTCCATAGTCTTGTCTTTGTACTAAAATTTTTACTATCATCAGACTTGTATATCTTTCCCCTATAATAACCACCCCAAGGAATATGGCTTAGTGTACATAGTAGTGGTAAGACCAAGGTGTTGAGCTATGGATTACACAATGATGTTCTTATGACTACCACTATTGATGATGGTGTGGAGACGCTAACCCTTCACCTACAACTTGGTGTGGAAGAGACGTTCGTGCTCTTCATAGATGTCAATCACAGTGGTGTTGGTGCTTAGATAAGAGGCATCTAGATCAATATTATCTAGCAGTATGGGTCTTGATGGAGATTGTATGAGTAAGGACTGATGCACATGGCATTTAGAGTCATCATGGGTAGATGAGTGATGGAAATGACACCACTTATCACCAAATGTCATCTTACCTTTGTCTAAACTAGAAGGCACAAGAACCCTTGAGTGTTGTGTAGTCTTTTGAGGTTGATCACTTTTTTGAGAAGGGTAATACTTCTGTATAAGAAGCTGTGACTTAGATTTATGTAAGGTGTTAGCCTTTCATAATTTGTTGGATGGAGAGGTGGTATGTTGCTTCATCTTTTCCTTAGATTCAATCTTGGTAGTGTTATGATATATTTGCCCCAGAGTGTTGAAAGTTAAGAACTGTAACTTCACACATATATAAGGTGAGATTCCAATAATGTTAGGTTGTGGAGCTAAAAGCTTCACTGATGCAGACATTGGAGGAGGTTGCTGAGTGTCATAGTCACTGGCGTCAGTCAGGCCAACCGACATCGGTCAGGTGTAGACAAGAAGCTGTCGATATCGGTCATAGATCAACCAATGTCGGTCATCTCTAGGCAGACAGGGACCGACGTCGGTCGCCTGTGCGGTTCTAGAACTGTTAGTTCATGAACAGTTTGTTAATGAACTGGTTGTTTGCATGTTAAGGGCTAATTTTAGTCTTGAGCTACAGATCTAATTATTGTAATTAGATGTCTAATTATTGTTTGCATGAGATCTATATAATAGACTCATGGGCTGTATTGTAATTTGTGCTAGTTAGAGTTGAGCTTGGTTAGCTCCTTCAGTGTGAAGAGAGCAAGGGTAGCTCCTCCTAGTTCCACAGGAGAGCAATAGAGGAAGGTAAGGTAGATCCTTTCAATTGTAAGATCATTTGAATTGCAGGTTGTTGCAAGTTCATGGGAGATCTACATGGTAAGTAAGATCATTGATTTGCAGGTGTGTGTGTGTGTGTGTGCATGGTCTAGGTTTGCAGGTGTTTCAAAACCAAGTTGATCTACAGGTGGCAGCAAGATCAGGGAGATCAACAACATAATAGGTATCAAGATCAGGGGAGATCTACTTGGAGTACGGTGTGTACTCGATCGTGGAGTACGTGGAGTACTTGTGTATTGGCAGTAGTGATACTGACTGGTGGTACTGGCAGTAGTGATACTGACTGGTTGGAGGTGAACACCAACTCTGTGTTTGAGTTGTGTGTTGGGACCGTAATTGAGAGAGTGAACTCTTGAAGGTGAATTACTGTACACTTGGTGTGGGAAGCCTGGAAGGTGTGGAAGAGTGTGGCGTCTCTTCATTGTAATTTCTTTCTGGAAGAGTATTAATACAATTAGGTATTTTCTCCCATATTCTGTGTTATTTTTGAATTCTAGTTACTTGTTACTTCTGGTTAAATTCTGCATTTAGTTGCTTGTACATGGTAATCAATTGTGCTTCATAGATCCTGATGAATAATGTACTTCAACGCCCTATGTTGTTTGCTAAAGTTTTCTTATAGGCTTGTAGAGTTGTCATGGAATACATTGGTGTAGCCTTCCATGAACTGATCCTTGTGTTAGTGTAGTTGTTGGAACTTGATGTCTTCATCTTTAAAGTGTCTAAGAGAGTAGTATTCCTCCTTTAGCACATCAACAAAAGTCTTTCATGATTCGATTGGAACACGCTCCTATGCAAGCTACACACTTAAGGCCTCCCACCAGTTAACAACCAAAATTGATATCTTCAGTATTGTGAAGGTGATATTCTTAGCATCAATGAAATAGTTTATTAAGAAGTACACCTTGAATTATCGAATCTAGGTATCCAATGCTTTAACATCGATCTTACCTTTATATAGAGGGATGTTGACATTGAATTTTACTTTGAGGGGGGTTTGTTGCTAAAACTATTATGGAGCATGTTTTTGAGATGAAAAGGAAGATGTCAAGTTGAGCTGCATCATCAAATTGCATAATTGACCAAAAATCTAGGTGCATTATGCCTCCAATGCATCAACAATGAGCCTTCAAATTCTTCGGGCTACCTTAGGTTGATTCTAGGCAATAGCCATCTTGCTTTTGGTATGACATTTTATTGGGGTTTCTAAAATAGAACTGAGTGATAAACCTTCTCTCTCTCATTATGCTTGTGTGGTTATAGGCATTAAAAAGAACAAGAGTGAAAATCTCTTGATACCAATCTATCAACTAAGGCAACTAGCTTCGATACGAGTGATCCATACCATGGGGCTATGATCGAGTGTGTAGGGGAAAACTTACTTTGGTTGTGCAGAGTGAATGTGTGAAGATGTATTCAGACAAAACAATCAAACACACATTCAATGAAGTAGAATTATTATTTGTAGGAGATGCAAGTTATATTCATAAATCAAAGAATAGGGAATACAAAGTATAATGTCTATAATGCGTGTATATAAAATATATGTTTGTATTAAGCTAGTTGTGTTACGACTGTGTCAAGATGGTATTTATATTATTGTGTTCTATTGTCTGTGAGTTTTAACTAGATGTGTATGTTACATATATAACATGAATAATATAAGAGCAATGATAAATGTTGTGTGTTTATCGATGATGATGTCTATAGTGCATCAATCATGTCAGATGTGGTAGTTGGTAATGGATGTGCGGTGCATAATGAACTACATAGACATCAATATGAGGAGATCAATGCACAAAAGTTTGTGAACAGATGCATGACTTATGTATAAGGTTATCAACAAAATTTAGGCAAAGGAGTGAGAGGTATGAGATCTACATAATAGAACTAATGAGGAGTGTGTTTAATTTTGAAATAGTTACGTATGAATCACCAATTTTACGATGTCAATTCTTTTTAAAATCTTGTTATTTTTAAATTTGTGTTGTATGTTGTAATCACCTAAAAGTGGTATTTAGGTTCTAAAAGTACTAATTGAGATTACATATTCCTAGTTTAGCCTTAAACCTATCCTAGAGCCTATTATCACACTTATCTAGCCTTCATGTGGGCCACATGCATCCCTAGTCATCCCTAAAGTAGTCTTAGACCCTCATTCTTACATCCTGAGCCTTCATACCTATTATTTTGTCACTTGGACATGAGCGCCATAATAGCGACATTAGTGCCACATGATGCTACTATCACAATAATGGTGCTATTGTCCTTTCCCTCCTCTTTTCACAAATGGATATATTTTCGAATCTAAAACCTCCTAGGGTCAGCCTAGACCTCTTTTAACACTCGCACAAACATCAAAACAATATAAATACTTGGCATTCAACCCTCTAACCACTAAATGAAAATTAGATTTAATATACACATTTAAACTCAAAACAAGTTGTACATAATTAAAGTTATCAATCCTTATAATGCCCTACTTTTGCATACTACCATCTACATCATTCTTGAACTCATATTACCCAAATTTACACTCTCAAGTACATTCAAAGCACTCAAATCAACTATCATACTAAGTTCACTTGCACTTGTACCAACACTTGGGTAGGGAGAAATACATTGGGCTTGATTCCTCCTCATAGTATTTATATGTAGTCAACTCTCATCACAATGAGGTGTTGAGGATGTCTCGCCTACGCCACTAACAAACACACTTTTTAGCTTATATCAATCAGATGCCCTAGTAACATGGAGGATTAGGGTTTTCTCATAAATTTAGTTAAAATAATAAATATACAGGTTTTTAAACTTGTGAATGCGAGAATAGAACTCACAAATATAGACATAGGTGCACCTAAAAGCTCAAGATAGTCCTGCACAAAGGACACTACCACCAAAATAGGGACACTGCCCTCACATATCCAATAATGGCACTACTGTCTAATTAGGCACTACTTTTCAAGAGGGGTTATGATACTAGGATCCTATTTGAGACACTCAGACCAACATCTGCCTTAATTTCTAGCATCTAGATCATCTGTCTCAATCCTTTTCCACCTAAGTTATTACTTGCATTATTTAGTATTTTTTTTAGAAAGGTCAAAGTTAGTCAAATTTGTAATAAACCAGTGGCTGTATTTATTTCATATTATTACCCTAATTTACTATACTAAGCTCTTTAACAAACATAAGATTTACATTCATTAAGCCCTAAAAGGTTAAAATATTTGGTGAACCTGACTTACTTCAAACATTGCTCAAACCCTAACCCTGGATACTCCTAGAGCTTGTATCATTTTTCCCCTTATTTTCATTCATTGTTTTAAGTTTTTAAGATTTCATACATGTTATTTTAGCAACCCTATTTCATTTGTTTACTATATGCCATCTAAAAAAGCTATCTCTCTTTCATTAAGAAGTGTTAGGTTAGGTGGTAATCCTATTGAACATATTCAGATTTCTTCTATTCAAGCTTATACCATGGATAAGGGCCCAGTTGTAACTCTCGTCATTGATTATTCTCACCTTGATTATGTGGATTTCAATGATAATGCATTTGAAGATGAGCAATATAATCAAGATCAAAATGATACACAAGGTGGAAATTGAGACACTCCCCCTCTACTTAACAATGAAAACCTAATTGTCAATAAGGATGAGATACAAGGCTTTAGAGATAGACTTCAGGAACAACCCCTTGATCATATACATATTTTAAAATCTATAATGGAAATAAAGAATAAATCAAACAATGGTCAATCTTATACTTCCCCAGATAATAACATTGTTACACCTACATTGGGGTCAACTAAACTAGCACAACAACCAATTATAACTCAACAAACTTCAGTGAAAACTACACCCCTTATGGCTATTTCCTCCACTCTAGATGTATAATCCCTTATGTAGGAGGTTCGTAATCTGTAGGTTAAGGTGTTACATCTTGAGCATGGAGCCACTAAGCCATCACATGCCTTGTATTCTCATGTTATTTTACATACACCTTTGGCACATCACATAGTGGTAACTCCTTTGCCATCCAAATTCATGGCATCTAAGCTTATGTTGTATGATGGTAAGGGTGACCCAGAAACCATATCCAAGCTTTCCACATAGCATGTTTGGACTAGGTGTCCAATGATTGGCTCCTCACTAAGTTATTTCCATGCAATCTAAAAGATTATGCCTTATAGTGGTTTTATGATCTATTGAATCAGTGTATCACCATATTCAACCCATTGGTAGATATGTTTCTAACACACTTCTCAATAAACATAAATGATAAGATCTCATATGCTCAAGTTACACAATTGAAACAAAAATCAAATGAACCTATTACATAATATGTCTTGTGATATAAGACTATATCCACCAAATTGACTGGACCCATAGTAGATACAGATCTCTAAGATATGTTCAAACAAAATCTTCTACCAACATTACATGAAGCTATATTGTTTAAGAAATTTCCAACATTCACAGATTTATGCCACATAGTGAAGGAAAGAAAAGTCAAGCTTCTCTATATGGGAAAACTAAAATATACAAATGGATCAGAATCAACTACTAAGACTTATAATAAGCCTCTATATAAGGTAAGGGCCACTGAAAATAAGATTAATCCAAAGACCATAGTTAATGCAGCTTTAGAGCCATCTCCTCATCTATTTTTATCAACTCTTACATATAGAGTTTTCACCAACCTTCCAAAATCACTAGCACATGTTTTATAGCAACTCTTAGAATGAAATATCACATCTCTCCCTCCCATCAAAGAGGTTGATATGACATAGCCTCTTCCAAATAATTATGATTCCAATGCATTCTGTGAATATCACAAGGCACCAGGCCATATGAATAGATGCATCAACTTGAAACATAAGATACAAGATTTGATCAAGGCTAACATTATTGATGTGGGCACACCCATAGAGACACCCAAAGTACAATAAATAGAAGCTAAGGCATTATAAATATTATCAAATCCATTTTTGAAGAATATAACAAATGAGGAAGGGAACACTTTAGGTTTTCATTACATGTATCAGGCACATCCACTACCAACATCATATCACACTACTTTAGAGGAGACACACCCACTACATAATATCATTAGTGTGTACCACACTATAGTTCTAATTAGACCACTCATCACCTTCTCAGATTAAGAGATTGATTATGATTATTTAGGTTTATATGCACTCTTTATAAGAGTCTACATAGATCATCATCTTATCCAGAGTGTTATGGTTGACAATAGATCAAGTATTATCATGTGCACTATCATACTTATAAAACATTTGGGGTATTCAGAGTAGGATATATATCCTACAAACATAATTATTAGTGGTTTTAGTGGTCATGTTCATAGCTCCATCAGGTTCCACTACAAGTTAGACCGACACATATGGCCCCTAGATTCTTAATAGTACCTAGTGCAGGTGTATTTGACATGTTATTGGGTAGGCCATAGATATAACAATTAAGAGCTATCCCATCCACCATGCATATATGCCTAAAATATATACATGCAAATCAGGTGATCACAGTTGAGGGTCTTCCATATGAGTATCCTCTACCTATCTCATAGGTAGTTATATCATGGTTACCAGTTACAACATAGTTACTAGTTACAACACAATTACTAGTTATAAATAGTTACTAGTTATAGCACAATTATCAATTACAACACAGTTACCAATAACAACTCTAAGCACAGTTCCTATCATTACACCAAACATTTTAGTAGATCCACCAGTGCAAGTGAGGTCTAATCTTATATTATTTCTGCATACACATACTCTCCCACAGAGACCATTATTAGAGAGACACCCATGTCAGTGATACGTTACAAATTATAGAGGGCCTCCCTCTACTCACTTTCTTCTTATATTAGTCTTATTGAGTTATCAGAGATCTCAGCATAGGGAACCTATGCCATGTACAACATATTTTACCAAATGGGTCCCTAAGGCCCTTATAGTTCACAAGACTCCACAATCAGTGTCAAAGATTCTTAGTACCACTCCACATGGAGGGCCAGATATAAATCACTTAGTGCAATAGATTTTGGGACCATAGTTACCCTTTCATACAACACACATGATCATTATTTATTTATTTGACACATGCCATATTGATAGCGAGTCTCCCATAAGACTCATCGATTAGTATTGTTCCTACCTTCTTGTACATACTTTCCTTCTCTATTGTTCCTTGTATATAGTTTCATTTTCATGTTGCTTGTACATAACTTATATCTAGAAAATACAAAAATAATATAATATTTTAAAAAAATACAAAAACATTCAAATATTTACTAAAAAAACACAAAATTATAGATTGTATGCATTGCTATGTTTACATTTCTTATATTTACTAGACACTACATATGTTAGCTATCTTAGTATAGCCAATTTTATCATACATACATGCTTCACTTATTCTTTTCAAGTGCTTCTAGATTGCTATAGGACCTACGTCTACTATACCAATCCATATTTGCTATTATCTACCCACTGGGGGCATCTACACATATACATGGGTTCTTCATTTGACATATTTGCCCACTTAGGGGTACCTTATAGACAGTTTCAATTACTAGGTTCTATCTTTCTATACTCTACATCACAACTTTAACATTGTTATATCTTGATATTGATCATCCTACACTTATTCATATTTTTTTCAGCTATTACTACTTTAGACTCAGCATATGTACATCCTCACTCTTACATAGATTTGTATTACATATTCATGCATACTTTCATTTCTAGCTTTCCTAGTTTAGATTTAATTATATCTCTATGCTTATTCTATGCGAGGGCATTTGAATATGCCATTGTTCTTTGGCTCTATGCCACTTCTTTTCATAATATGTATGCTTTAGATATGTGCCCATATCTTTGTGTGTGCCTTCTTGATTATGTATGTGGACATTTGAACTTGTCTTTCTATGTGGATCCAAGCCAACTCTCTTGTTGCTTGTGTAAGTTGACATTTGAACATGTCCTCATATATATTGTGTTCTTAGATTTAGTGACACATGCCCATGTCCCTTATATTATGGCCCTTTGGCCTACTTTGCATGCCTCATATGTGTTATATGTATGCTTTTTTATATGCATCATGGCCATGACACTTGTCTCCTGCTTGTTACACACTCTAGTTTTAGATTCCATAACAAATCTCATGCATCTCCCCTTCCTACTTGGGTGCTGTGATGGACATCATGAACTATCCCCGTAGGTAGCCTTTTAGTTGTTAATTAGATTGATTATTACATACATTGTTATATCTATCTTGACACCTTTGTGAATGTTAGACATGGCATACATCACACATTACAAACTTATGCTTATATTATCTTACATTATGGTGTTAATCATGCACATTATATTGGATTATTACAAAAATATCATACATGTTCTGGCTAACATACATTTTACAGAGCTCTTTTATTTTGAGGATAATTTTTGCATAGATTCAATAACTCCCCTCAAAATAAGGGGCATTCATAGGGGTTTATCATAGAGATCAGGCTCCCATAATGCATTCACATTTCATTTTTAGCACATAGGCTCATATTACATAAATTAGACTCAGGTGAACATCGTGGGAAAATAATGACACAAAGATCAATATATTTGCACATAAATTAGAGTAGTAGGACATTAGCACCCAAGTTGGGACACTGGCACCACATGGTGCTACTGTCCAAGATATGGTACTACCATCTAGTAGCCCCACTTTCATAAAAACCTAAATTGGCTAGAAAAGTATAGTAGGTACAATACATGTTTACACATGTTTAGTTACAAATTTACCAATTTAGCTTAGATTCATACCAATTTGCTTAGATTGGGGGCATCATACACAACACGATCATTCCCATTTATAGTTCAAATACTTAGATATAGATTATTATAACTTAAAGTAGAATCCATATGCTCAAATATCAAATTTGGGGGCATGTACATGTCACATTGTTTTTATATGCTCACTTACACACTAGTTGATCAGATGGAATGATAAATTCCATGTCATTCTCTATGTTTTATACATCCAACATTGTATTCCAGGTTTTACACTAGTTTCATGCCTTACTCTATATACAGTGGTTGGCATTCTTGAGTGGCCTAGAGCTGCCTAATATACCCGAGTGGCCGTAAAGTCGACATACCCAATTAGACATTTCTAGTTACATTACATAGTTTTAAATTTAGATGCATCTACTACACATGGGTGTGAAATGATGGAGTCATAGCCTACTTGAGTTCTTAATCCACCTACATGAGAGGGTTGGACACACCATCAATCCAATCCAAGCTATTCATAGGTCATGATCCACCGAGCAGGGGTGGGAAATGATGGAGTCAAAATTGAATTGAGTTTTTGAGCCACTCACACATGAGGATTGAGCAAGCCATCAAATCAGTCTAAGTTATTCATTGATTGATCACTATACACACACACACACACACACACACACACACACACACACACACACACACACACACACAGAGGTTATCATTAAGTTTATGCATTGGTTCACGTACCTAGGGAGGTGTATTCATTCCTTTCCTCTCTCTTGTCCCTTTACTAGTTTTATGTAGTTTAGTCTTTATTTTTGATATCTCTTAAGGACTAATTTATGCACGTTTCACTTATAGAACACACATTGAAGGATGTTTCACATACTCATACCTAGCTTCATGAGCTTCACCTCTTAGGTAAGTCTAGGTGCGCTTATTTTTCCTTTATCCTGGTCATTTCTCTTTGCTGCATTTATAGAATAAAGGGTGGGGGGAAAATGTAATCACCTAAAAGTGGTATTTGATTGCTAAGAGTGCTAATTGAGACTACCTATCCCTAGCTTAACCCTAGACCTATCCTAGAGCCTATTATCACACTTATCCAACCTTATTGTGGGCCAAAAACATCCCTAGTCATCCCTAAAATAGTCCTAGACCCTCATTCTTGCATCTGAGCCCTTCATGCCTAGTGTTCTACCACTTGAACACTATTGCCATAATAGGAAAAATAGTACCACATGGTACCAATGTCCTAATAATGGCACTACTGTCCTTTCCCTCCTCTTTTCACAAATGAATATATTTTCAAATCTAAAACCTCCTAGGGTCAACCTAGACCTCTTTTAGTACATACACAAACATCAAAACAATATAAATACATGACTTTTAGCCCTCTAACCACTAGATGGAAATCAGATGCAAAATACACATTCAAAATCATAACAAGTTGTGCATAATTAAGGTTATCAATCCTTATTATACCTTACTTCTGCATACTACCATCTACAACAATCCTAAGGTCAGATTACCCAGATTTCCACTCTCAAACACATTCAAAGCACTCAAGTCAACTATCATACTAGCTTCACTTTCACTTACACCAATACATAGATGGGGAGAACTACATCGGGCTTGATCCCTCCTCAGAGTATTGGTATGTAAATAAATCTCATCATAACAGGGTGTTGAGGATGTCCAACCTACCCCACTAACAAACACACTTTGTAGCTTATATCTATCAGATGCCCTAGCAACATGGAGGATTAGGGTTTGCTCATAAATTTAGTCAAAATAAGCAATATATAGGGTTTTAGAACTTTTGCATGTAGGAATAAACCTTACAGGTCTAGACATAGGTGCACCCAAAAGCTTAGGACAATCATGCACATAGGGCACTACCTCTAAAATAGGGACACTACTGCCACCTATGCAATAGTGACACTACTCTCCAATTAGGATGCTACTGTCTAAGAGGGGTTTTGACACTAGGATACTATTTGTGACATTCATATCAGCTTCTGCCTCAGTTTCTAGCCTCTAGATCATTTGTCTTGCTCATTTTACAACTAAGTTGTTACATGCATTATTTATTGGTATTTTTAGAAAGGTCAAAGTTAGTCAATTCTATGACAAATGAGTGGTTGCATTTATTGCATATTATTATCCTAATTTACTATACTTAGCTCTTTAACAAACATAGGATTTACATTCACTAAGTCCTAAAAGGTTAAAACATATGCGATAAGACATTATATTATAAATGACATGTGTTTTAAGGCTAAAATGACTTGTGCATGTTGCTTTATTTTCTCAATCTACATATGTTATAGTTATCACCTATTATAACTAAATAAAGTATGCATAAATGATATAACTTTTATTAACATTTTTAATTAGTAGGGGTTGAATTGATTCTGGTGTGAGGGACTTATGCAAGAATGTTTCATTTCTCTAAAGAGTTTGAGATCCTCATTACCAATGCCATTCATGACATATCCTCAAATCATAGATGTCCATGTTATGCCAAATTTTAGGTATGAATATCAATGAAACCATAATGAAAAGAGCATTTTTGTCAAATATTATAGTTGCAAGTGTCATGATAAATGTGTATTCAAAAATATGCTTTGGGTTATTTTGCATTCACATCTATCTTTGTACTTGACACTTGTTTATCCTTCTTCTTCTTCTTTGTATGATCTCATGGTCTTATTTTATTTTATTTGTCATTATTTCATGTTTTTGTTGTGTTCATTACCATGTTTTATCTCTCATATTTCTATCTGTGTTTGTTTCTTCCTTTGGGAAAGTATTGTTTTACATTGTTAAATAACAGAGCTCCTTAGTATAACTTTTTACCTTATTTTCATTGATAAACACACAAAAGGGTGAAACATCAACATTATTCTTTATCAATTGTATATATCTTGTACCTAAAATTTCATTCAATTTTTTTGGCACTCCTATAATGATTTTTTTACATCAGCCATTTGAAACACCCTTTGGAGACTTTGCCAATGCAATTGGTTGCCTGATTTCTACTACAATACTTATTTTCACTACTACAACAAATATTTTGTCTACTAGGACACTTTAATTCATGATTCATGTTCCACTTTTAGGCTTCTCACTTCCCTCATCTGCTTGGTCTCATGGTAGTTTTTTTTATTGAGGTTAATGGGGGGATTTTTTTGAACTAGGGTCCCTAAACCCTAGGAGACATACAAACAAAATAGAGACAAAGTTATACCATAGACCAAGATATAAACTATGCCAAAACAAGGATAAATACAACTAAAACACAATCCATAAATAATAGAAGATACACAAAAAGACAATAAAAGAGAAACCTAAACCTAATCCGTGTTTAGATTTCCTAAGACATCCTCCTAGTATATTTTCATCCTTTTGAGGTTAGTATAAATTTGGAACAACAATTTTTCTTTATTAATGTATTTCGAGGACCCACTACATTTCCCCTGTTTACCTTTCCCTTTACCAGAAGTCTTAGTTTCGGATAACTCTCCAACGTGTGCTATGAGGTTATCTACATTCTGAATCCCCCCATTCATGGTAGCCTTGTTGCAATTTACCAAAAAAGTGATGTTTTAAAGCTTCTCATTCTCATTCTCCAACATATCCACCCTAAATTGGAGACTCTAGAATTGTTGATCATCCTCCTTAGCCGTTGTGATTTGATTCAATCTGATGTTCTCCTACTGAAAAAATTGATCTTCCCTTTAAGATCAGTAAGTTCCCTCATAAACTAGTGCATAATGGACTTTTGTAGATGTAATTATTCAACCATAATATTTGCATTCTCCTTTCCCTTTAGGGAACTAATAAGATTATTAAAATTCTCATTAAGATCTTATTGTTACTTATCATAGAGATTCTTACCTTTGTCTTTGGAATCATCTCTAGATGTTCCTTTCCCAGATTAAGGAGTCTTAGTCTGAGCGGACATATGACCTTGATTTTCATTATTATGATCATCTTCAGGCTCATTTATGTCATCTACTATAATGAAGTCTCCCGCACAATGTCCTATTTTACCCTATTTTCACTGTGAGTCCACCGAGATCCTAGTCGTACTCCTCAATCATTTTTTGATATTGTCTTGCATCTTAGAGGGTTTCACCTTAGCAACTTTAGACATTTTATCAATAGGGCTTTTAGATGAATACACCTTTGTATTCCTACTAGTGCTCCTAGGCTATTTAATCCGCACATTTTTTATTTTCCTAATATCTATTAGTTTGTCCTCCACAAGTTTCTTTTGAGGTTGAGAGATAACCGAATTGATCTTGTTCATACCCTTAAAGTATTTATGTATTATATATATCACCCTTCATTTCTAGGAGCCAAATAATTACCTTTGTTAAACTCTAGGACAAAGACTTCAAGTGAATGCAGGATCGAGAAAGGTAGGCTGAATGTAATGCCATGTCTAAAATAATTCAAAATTATAAACAAAGACCATCTAATAACGTTAAACCTACCTTCCAGAGTGACATATTACATTAGATGATAGGTGACCTCAGATGATAGGTCTCATGGAGGTTATTAAAACCTTTTATTTATTCATTTAATAAATGTTGACACTTAGATTTACACCCTTGAGGAGACACTTAGTTCTCCTCATCCAAGTGGTACAATGGAAACATCGTTGTTGTTGTGGGTGACAATATTATTAAGATGAATCTTTAGTAGGGTTAGTTCTCTTGATGCAATTATTTGAAACACTCTCTAACCTATCAATTCATGTATGAAAAGGGTTTAGGAAAATAACTAAGAAACCAAAAAGGTGATGCATCAATGTTTATGTCCTCCTATTTGACTGAAAATATGCTACTTTAAAGATTGACAAAGTTTCTTTCACACAAAACTCACAACCCCCTATGCATTATCACATCAACATTTCACATGTTAGATTCAAGAAGGCATTCAAAATTTAGGAGGGAAATAAATGATTCCAAGAAGGAATACAGTCATAGACCACTTCTAAAACATCTATACACTAAGAAAAGAATACTAACAAGGACCTGCAACAACACTCTTTCTGAACATTTGGTAGGTAACCGAAGATGGCATGTGAGGAAAGATGACCTTTCACTAAACAAGAACAACATGATTTAAACCAATACTCAATATTACAGCATGTGAGTAGCAAAATAATTCGTATTATTTCTTTAAGAGTCTTTCAAGTACAAATTTGGCTAGAATTTTCCCAATAACCAATGGAGGCTACTCAAATAGCTAAAAGAATGCATATTTTTAGCTTTTAGAGAGGGGTCAAGCAAAGGAAGTTCAAAAGTCACTTGGACATGTGTCCATATGTGAAAATCAATTACAATTGCATGTGGAAGAGAGGTGGAGCAAGCTACACCATGTCATGAGGTCTACTTATTCGAAACTAGTCATAAGAATGGTGAAAAGTGGCATAAGACCTTCAAAATTGACATAGGAAATGGTTTCTATCAAAAATCATCTATGAGTGTTTGAAATTGAAAATAGAGGACCCGACACATAGTACTGCTAAGGGAAATGGGACTTATGGTGATAGTTAGAAAATGCTTTTCCTAACTGCTAGCCATCCTTTGGACACCTATGTTTGTTGATTTTGTGGAAGCTCTTTGATTTGGTCAGTTGCAAGCAATGACTTGAACCATCAACCTATCCATTTTGCTTGCTTTGTTTGCACTAGATGCTTAGGACTCAACCATTTGTTACCTCCACATTTGCTCTCATGTTCCCACCAAGTCTTTTGACATCAACAACGATTTTTCATAGTTTGAAATTGATGTTTGTGAGGCCTTCACCTTCCTTATTCATTTGGAACACTTTGCTCAGACTTAAGCTTCTTTTGGACTTTTGATTTTGACCATTTTTGTAGATAATTTTATCAAACAAATTCCTTTTTATCAAACAAATTCCTTTGGACTTTTTGTTCAGTATTTTCTCTCGAGAGAATTCATTCGGCTCTTTGCATCAGGTCTTTTCCTTCGAGATTTTTCTCAAAACAAATCTTTTGACTACTTTTTATGCATTAATTTCTTTGGGATATTAAATGACCTTTTAGCTTTTGAAAAATACCTTTCCTAAAAAGAAACATACCCTTCAGGGAAATCAAAAAAGTATCATCAAATTTTCTAAAATGACCGCTTTGACTTCTTGCAAATGACCCTTCAGTAATTTGAAAAAGATCCCTTCAGCCTGAGAAGTACTCTTTCAAACTTTTAAAAATGAACCGTTTGGTTTTTTGAAATGTTCCTTTGGGTTTCCTGAAGTGAACCTTTGGAACTCTGGAATGACCCTTCAGAAAAGTTGAAAGTGCCCCTTAAAAAAATGTAAGTGCCCCTTCGACTTTTTGAAAAAGACTCTTTGAAGTTCTTGCAAATGAACCTTCTGAAAAGAAAATACCCTTCAGATTTTTTGAATTGTACCTTTTGGAACTTTTGAATTTGAACAATTCTTTCAGATAAATTACGTGAATAATTTTCTTGAAAGACTTCTGACCCCTAGCTCGAAAAGGATATCCTTCGGGGAAATTGTTTCGGACAAAATGTCTGAGACAATTTCCAACACTTGAACAAAAAACCCAAAAACAAAAACTCTAAAAAAAAGAACACTTGTACATTTGTCATGGGTTTTGTGTGGAATACTCCTCCGAAGGAATTTGTACATAATAAGAAAACTCGAAGTTGAACGATCAAAATCAAATGACTAAGTCAAAAAATGCTTCGAAGTATGTCTTTGAACATGAACAATTTTGCTTGTGCTTCAGTGAAGGACCTCAAACTTAGTACATAGGAACCTTGAACCAGGATGAACAAATCCACATGATCAACTTCCTCTACAACTGCTACGTGTGCAAGATCTGGCACTTTGAAACTATTCTTTAAACTTTGTTCATAGCTATTGGCATGACTCAAAGAAGGTAAAAGGACCTAGACAACAAACTGATCAAAGCTAATAGCATTCACATTACATTGAAGAGATTTGAGCTCACACTATGACATGATATTCACCCCTAAAAGATCTAAAGATCAAATTTTCATATAGGGGTGCCCAATTTGACCTAAAGGGTCAAAAATTGGTCAACAGTCAAAAACAAAAAAATAGATAAAAGAATTTTAATTAATTTTTCCTTTAATAATTATTTAGAAAAATCATTATTAAAGAAAAGAAAAATAAAAAGTTTTACATGTAAATGTATATAAATGCATGTAAGTTTGTCAAAAGTGCAAACTTCTTGAAGGTAAAAGAAATAGAAGTAGCAGAAGAAATAAAAAAAATAGAAGTGAAGAAATCTTAGCAGAAGAAATAGAAGAAGTGAAGAAATCTAGAAGTAGTGAAGAAATACATAGACAAGTCGTAAAAAAATAGTGAAGAACTGCATGGAAAAGCTGTAAAGAAGCAGTGAAGAAGTAATAAAGAAAACATTGAATAAGCCATAAAAGAAGCTTTGTGAAAATTCTAAAAGCTCATTCAAGACCACAACATTACTCCAAGAGATTTCAACACAATAAAATATGTATGCATCCATATTTTCAAGAAGCTCCAAGATTCATACTATGGCGTCCCATTCCAAGAAGTGAAAATAATTTCAATTGGGTCTCAAAGGTTTTCTTGTCTTTTATTACCTTAAAAGAATTGTTTCAAAAAGTGCAAATAATTTCAATTTGTTTTCAGAGGTTTTCTTGTATTTTTATTACCCCAAAAAAATTACTCCCAATTCTAACGCCATACTTTAGAAATATATTATTTTCTTGATATTTTATTCACCTTTTGAATGGAGGCGGTTTTAAATATTTCGGTGGTCTTAAAATATTTCAATAGTCTTTATTATTATAAAAAAATATTAACAATTTGCAGAAAGAAGAGAATTTCAAGAAAATCAAGAAACAAGAAGATTTTTAAAAAATCAAGAAAATTAAGAAAAAAGAGGCTTTCAAGAAGAAGATTTTCAAGAAAATCAAGAAGGAAGAGTTTTCAAGAAAAAAAAGAATGATTTTTCAAGAAAAACAAGAAGATATATGAATTTCAAGGATAAGAACAAAAAAGTGGTTTGGTCTCCTTGCAATTTTTAAGATTTCTATGCAAGAAGATTCATATTTTTAAATAGCAAGCAAGAAGTTGTTTTGTGAAGATTATTAGGTATTTTTCAAGTTCCAATAACTCCTTCAAATCTACATAACTATCTCTTAAGCTTCCAAATAAAAAAAATAAGGCATGCATCATTGTTTTCAAGAAACTCCAAATCATCAATTATGGCATCCCTTTTCAAGAGTTTCACATAAATATTAAATTACTTGAAGAAGTTGCATTTTTTTTTAAGAAGCTTCAAAATTCCAACATAGTATTCAAGAACTCCAATGTGATTGTTGAATAAATCCAAGACAACTCCAAGACATTTTTCAAGAACTCCAAGATAATATTTAAGAAAGTAATTATTTTCTTGAAATTCAAGAAATGTTTGTCAAGAACATGAAAAAAAATATTTTCAAGAAACAACTAGTTCAAAGCTTCAAAAAGAGGTTCAATGCATTTCTTGAATTCTAAAGCAATTTTAAAGAATTCTAAAACAGTTTTCAAGAAGTGATTTCAAGAACAATAAAGTGCTTTAGCCACTTCAAGGGTGGACCTCGATAATTTAACCTGGCACCTCAGTCCACATGACTTTACCATCACCTCAAGGTCCATTTCATTAACCTGATTTGGATTGGGAATAATCTACAAAATTGAACATTGCCTCTAATATTAGACAATGTTTTTAAGAATGTGATGAAGTTACGGTTGCTCAGTTTCAAATAATTTTAGCTATATTGAATCAAGAGGTACACTGTGTGAAATGTGCTCTAAGTATTTTTTGAATGAATGATAGCTCATGTAACTAATCGTAGGGATGCACAAGTAACTCATGAGCTAAGAAATAAGATTATCAGTAGCTCAAGGACCAGTTCATCAACCTAAACTCAATTGGTTTGAAGCCATACAATTATACATTACCATTGATCTCTGATAGTTTGCTTGGGATATTAGAACAATCCATACTCAATTTTCAAGAGTTGCAGTTGAATTAAATGATGAAGAAGATTGTGGTTCTACTGCTTAAATATTTGTTGAAATTTCTACAAGAAGACAGATAAAAAAAGTTCTTAACTCTCTTGTACATCCCAATAGTAAATTTTTCATATGACAATTTCTATAAACATGACACCTATCCTCCAATCATGTTTTGATTGAAATCAAGCCACTCAATAAGATCATACTAACCCTACATACATAACACTTATTTCCCAGTGATTCAACATTGTCCTAACATTTAGACAAGCATGGAAAATAAATAGGAAAGATTCATGATCTTTGATCATAATTAATCCCCAATTATCATCTCGTTAGATTTTCCTACAATCTCTTAGTAAGCATGACCTGATCAACTTGTACGAGTTGTAGTTAAATCTCTTACTATAGTTCAAACCCAAATTGAAGTTCATTTATTAATCTAGAGTGATCCTCCCACCACTGACACATTAACATGGTTTTATGAAGTTTTCAAGAAAAGGAAAAAGGTCATCAAACCAATCACTATTGATTTTGAAGTAGTAACATTCTTGTCAGCTCCTCCTTTACCTGTGAAGAATCCCAAAGAGATTTATAAAGTCACCATAATGAACAAGGAAAAACTATTATAGAGATTACAACACCCATCACCAAAAAAATAAAGAAGACATGTTAATTGAAGACTATTAACTTTATATAGTGATGCTGGGAAGACATATAATGGAAGGAGACAAAGAAAATACACAAGAATTATTGAACATGATCATTCAACACATGGATAAATATAAATATCAAGCAACATGATATAAGGAGGAAAATTAACAATTGGTGGCATATGTTTAACATCTTGTTAATTCAGTAGGATCTTCTTTGGTCCCAATATCTCCAATAATCGTGTTAATATATACAAACATGATTCTAGTGTCAAGAGAAATCAGGAACATAGGTAAATCAATGAAGACATGGTAAAAAAATATGTTGGTACATGAATTGAAGCTGATCAATGACATCACAAGGATATTTGACAAGGTTAAAATAGGATTGAATGTGCTAAAAGGATTCAATTTAGAGTTCGTTTGGGAGATGTCATTCATTGAATCATTTTTCTTTGAATTTCATGACATGATCCAATTGGGTTTCTCTTCACTCATTTCTAATGAAATTCTCAAGAGTTAACATCACAGTCTACATGTCAAGTGGTCCAATGTTGTCAACTTTCAAAAACATACGCTCAAGAATGCAAAAGTGAAACTTAATAGCATAAAAAAAAGAGGTGAAGAAATCTTATCAAACATCCAATAGTTCATTGAAAAATCCCTTGTAATTTATTTCATGATGATAATCAAGTTATTTCCATAATGCAACTCAAATAACAATTATCATTTTGGTCAAGAATGAATCTTCTACGTCTTTAGGATTTAATGTTTCCTCCGTCATAAAGTTAAACAAACCCCAAATTCTATTTGAAGAAACTAAAAAGAAGCTGACTGAATACCATCCCATTCCTCAACTCATTTCTAAAGTGTAAATAGTGTGTGAATATTATTTCATAATCTAAGAATTCTCAGAGGTGGAAGACATCAAGAAGACACTCAAATATTTTAGGAAAATCTAAGTCTCAAGGAATGAACACGTAAAGATGTGATCTACCCTGACAATGCATGTTCATTCCCATATGACTGGAATAGGTGTACTGATTGTCAATTGGTCATATCAAAGTGGATAGAGTTCTAGTCATCAACGAAGCCTAGATCCCACTTTTATTCCATAAGAAATGGATCGTGCAATAAAAGTCACAAGTTTGAAAGGGTCCCACCTTGTCCAACCATGGATCATTTAATAAAATTTACTTTATTTTATAAAGTTACTTCATTTTTATAAAGTGCTTTATTTTATCAATAAAAGTGATGATATAATAAATATACTTTTTTAATTTTTCATAAAGTCACTTTTTAGATCCTATTTTTTTTGTAAAACCCTATATTTTTTTATAACTACTTTGAGAAGTTATAAAAATGAGTTATTGGGTCATTTTAAAGGGATTTTCTTACATGAAAAATAAATTTTGGTAAGATGGAAGGAAAGAGTTTGTATGTATAGTCTCACGAAGGATCAACAAATAATTTATAGGACTTTGTGCCATAAATTTTTCTAGATGAATGATGTGCATGGATATGTCAATCTATTTTGATTCTTCTTCTTTCACATTGCTAAGACATTGTTGTTATATAGTCAATGAATAAAATATTTTAGTGTAGAAGTTATTTTGACTCTACGTTAGGAACTTTTTTTTTGTGAAACCTTGGTGAGATTGAAAATAGAATTTGTGACTATTTTTATTAGGAAATATGAGGTTGTTGTATATATTTCTTTGTAATATTATTCAATCTCTTTAGTGTATGTATCATATTCATATATTTATAATATGTCTTTCTCATCTCATTTTTAGGATAAATATTTCATATATTAAATTCTCAATTCTTGGATTATTCTAGTAAGTTTCTCTGTTTAGTTACATAGAGTTATCCTTTTTCTTCTCTGAGATTATTATAGCAGTTTTTTGTATTTAATTGGATATAATTTTTCCATTCTCCCTTCTTTTTATCATTTCCATTATTTTCCTTTATTTCTCATTTATGTCACCTTTATGTACTTTTTTGTTAAAAGTAAGGCCTTCATATAAAATATTTTTACTATAAATAACTGTAAATTAATTAATTTCCTACATTCATTTTGATTTCAATAAAAGTAGTCATACCTGTAAATAGGAGAGGGGATGTTGTCCCCACACTATTGACTGAAAGTCCACATTTTATCTCCCTAACAAAATTTTCAGCCAACAATATTACAATAAAACAATGAAAATTCCATGTCTATTTTTGTTGCGGATAATGATGGTTTGGTAGGTCTTAATAAAGATGATAAAAAGAAGTACTTTATTTTTTAATTCATAATCGTAACATCCTAATTCACAATACATGTTTTTATAATATTTTTAGTGAAAATTCTAAGCCACATAAAAATTGTGTTTCTGATTATGTATCTCGTTTGTAAACATTCCTCTGAGATCATTTACGCAATCCCATATGTTTAAATAACTAAAAACATTAATTGTCAATTATTTTTTAATTCTCTTCGATTTACAAAATATCCCATTTTACACTATCAAGTATTTTGAAAATCTCTTCTTTTTAAATTCTTGTTGTATATGATAACATTTGCCTAAGCAATTAGAATATGAATAGCCCTCTTACACCAAAATTCCATGCTTATGTGTGCAAAATAACATGAATACTTATGTGATTTTAAAAATTAAAAATATTATCAAAAGTTAAAATACATATGAATCTCTATATCCATATTAATGTCAAAGTTTAATTAATTATTTGAAAATTGGTACACATTATATTCCACTAAGTTTCAAGGTGTTCAAATAGACATGTCCCTGGTCAATAGTTCTACCATTATATTTATGCATGAACTTGATTATAAGACATTATATTATAAATGACAATTTTTTAAAGGTTTAAAATGACTTGTGCACATACTAGAGTGATCATCTTCTATAACTAAATAAAGAGTGTATAAATAATAGAACTTCTAATAACATCACTAATTTAACAAGGGTCAGATCGATTCTAGTGTGATGGACTTATGCAAGAATGTTTCATTTCTCCAAAGAGTTTGGGAGCCACCTTACCAAGGGCATTCATGGTGCATCCTCAAATCATACCATGTTGTGCCAAATTTCATGTATGAACATCGATGAAAACATAATGACAAGAACATTTTTATGAGATTTTATAGTTAAAGTGTCATAATAAATGTGTATGCAAAAATATGTTTTGGGTTGTTTTGCATTCACATGTATCTTTTAATTTCTATTGAACAATTGACAAAAATACATTTTCAATTATTTGTTTAATGCATTTTCATTAACCATTCAAAAGTTTTCATTTTTGCAAACCTTAAGAAGATGTTAATGAAGGTTGTGATGATTTTCTTTACACAAAAATAAATATTTATATATTGTAATTAATGTGTTTCATGAAAGATAAGAAATTAAATTTACTTACATTTTATGAAATAGTTTATGTGTTTTCAATATATTTTCACATTTTGAAATTTATTTTTTGAAGTTTGGTTGAACTTGTCAATGAAAATTGCTTAAATACAATGTCTTTTCAAGAAGTTCACGTGAATTGTATATGTTCAATTTGATTTGAAAAGGATGATAATTTTTTTATGGAGCTCCAACCCTATTTCAAAGCTCTCGCTTCCACATTAGCTACAAATACGTCTTTTAAAATGTATTTATATTTTTAATAACATGCACAATTAAAATTTGAATGCAAGGTAATGAAGCAATATATTTATTTCTTCCTCAACTCTTAAATTATTAAATTAAAGATTTATCATTTAAGCTTTAAGAGCTCAAAAGTATATGGTGACTTAGTTTATTTGATATAATATAAACATGCTTCATTTCATATAATACAAGTTTATTTGATAAAAGTCTTGAACAAATATGTTTATGAATACTACAATCGTAGATTGTCCACTACCTAATAATCTAAGCAGGGCCTTCTCCAATTCATCATTCCTCCATCCAACATAAACCTTTTTATAACATGACACATGCAACATGAGCTTATGTTGAATACTTCTACTACTCTCTCACAGGCCATGTGTTTGATCCTCTCTAATGGTAAAGATGGAGTTAACTGAGTCTGAGCTGAAACAATGAGCATAATTAAACTGATTGATTTGGATAAAATTTTATTACATTTAATGGAACAATCTCAATGCCTCATGACTTTAGTAAGTGTAATGATCACATTCTATGACACATATTTTTAGAGAATGATGTAGAATTCAAAAAGAATGTTTTCAAAACTCCTCCTATGCTCATCTTTCTTAGGTAGAGTTAGTCACTAGACCTAAAAAGCATAAAAATGCTTTAAAATCCTTTTAATATTCTTTATTCTTTTTAGTGACAATTTTTATCATTTAAATATGTTGCATTATAATACCTCCAAGGTACTATAGGTTTTGTTTTCCACTTAATTTTTACCTATCAATTAATATGTGCATTAGATTTATGTTTATGTATTTTTAAAATTGTGTTATATTCTATTTTCACAAAGGGCCTTATTCTTCAAAAATTATGAGGTAATAAAATTGAAGTATATTTCAAAGGCTTCATTATAAAAATGTGAATAATCATAATGATGTCATCGGTATTTACATGTATTGCACATGCATCATCTACCTTAACACATGTCGTGGTTGTTCAATTGCCCTTCTGGTAATTTGTTGTGTTCATGTTTGTTTCACTTACATAGAAACGATACTAATCAACACCAACAAATTATCTTTTTGATATCTTTGATCCAAACTTTTTTAACTACAAATTAACTTTATGGTGGCAAATTATTATTCTACTAATGAAGGTCGTAAAATTGGAACATGTTTTTGCTCTATATTACAACATTCCTTGTCTGATAAAATAAACTACATATTCAGGCTACAATCCAATATATTTGTCCTCTAAAGAAAGACTTCTAAGGAGATTTGAACAATGGGTGGACAAGCATGGGGAAAGTTACAAAGTCCACCTTGAGAAACACATAAGGTTAGAGATTTTCAAGGACAACATGAATTACATTCAGGAGCTTAACCATCAAAATGTATTACATGTGTTAGGCCTCAATGAATTCTCAAACATCAACCACATTAAATTCAAAAGCATGCATGTAGGTAGGTTGACAACTGATTTAAAGAACACCAACATTTGATAAAAAGTTTTGAACAAATATGCTTGTGAATACTACAATCATAGATTGTCCACTACCTAATAATCTAAGCAGGGCCTTCTCCAATTCATCATTCCTCCAGCGAACATAAACCTTTTTGTAACATGACACATGCAACATGAGCTTATGTTGAATACTTCCACTGCCCTCTCATAGGCCAGGTGTTTGATCCTCTCTAGTGGCGAAAATGGAGTTAATTAAGTCTACGCTGAAACAATAGGCATAATTGAACTGATTGATTTGGACAAAATTTAATTACATTTATTAGAACAATCTCAATGCCTCATGACTTTAGTAAGTGTAATGATCACATTCTATGACACATATTTTTAGAGAATGATGTAGAGTTCAAAAAGAATGTTTTCAAAACTCCACCTATGCTCATCTTTCTTAGGTAGAGTGAGTCGCTAGACCTAAAAAGCATAGAAATGCTTTAAAATCCTTTTAATATTCTTTGTTCTTTTTAGTGACAATTTTTATCATTTAAATATGTTGCATTATAATACCTCCAAGGTACTATAGGTTTTGTTTTCCACTTAATTTTTACCTATCAATTAATATGTGCATTAGATTTATGTTTATGTATTTTTAAAATTGTGTTATATTCTATTTTCACAAAGGGCCTTATTCTTCAAAAATTATGAGGTAATAAAATTGAAGTATATTTCAAAGGCTTCATTATAAAAATGTGAACAATCATAATGATGTCATCGGTATTTACATGTATTGCACATGCATCATCTACCTTAACACATGTCGTGGTTGTTCAATTGCCCTTCTGGTAATTTGTTGTGTTCATGTTTGTTTCACTTACATAGAAACGATACTAATCAACACCAACAAATTATCTTTTTGATATCTTTGATCCAAACTTTTTAAACTACAAATTAACTTTATGGTGGCAAATTATTGTTCTACTAATGAAGGTCGTAAAATTGGAACATGTTTTTGCTCTATATTACAACATTCCTTGTCTAATAAAATAAACTACATATTCAGGCTACAATCCAATATATTTTTCCTCTAAAGAAAGACTTCTAAGGAGATTTGAACAATGGGTGGACAAGCATGGGGAAAGTTACAAAGTCCACCTTGAGAAACACATAAGGTTAGAGATTTTCAAGGACAACATGAATTACATTCAGGAGCTTAACCATCAAAATGTATTACATGTGTTAGGCCTCAATGAATTCTCAAACATCAACCACATTAAATTCAAAAGCATGCATGTAGGTAGGTTGACAACTGATTTAAAGAACACCAACATTTGATAAAAAGTTTTGAACAAATATGCTTGTGAATACTACAATCGTAGATTGTCCACTACCTAATAATCTAAGCAGGGCCTTCTCCAATTCATCATTCCTCCATCGAACATAAACCTTTTTGTAACATGACACATGCAACATGAGCTTATGTTGAATACTTCCACTGCCCTCTCATAGGCCAGGTGTTTGATCCTCTCTAGTGGCGAAAATGGAGTTAATTAAGTCTACGCTGAAACAATAGGCATAATTGAACTGATTGATTTGGACAAAATTTAATTACATTTATTAGAACAATCTCAATGCCTCATGACTTTAGTAAGTGTAATGATCACATTCTATGACACATATTTTTAGAGAATGATGTAGAGTTCAAAAAGAATGTTTTCAAAACTCCACCTATGCTCATCTTTCTTAGGTAGAGTGAGTCGCTAGACCTAAAAAGCATAGAAATGCTTTAAAATCCTTTTAATATTCTTTGTTCTTTTTAGTGACAATTTTTATCATTTAAATATGTTGCATTATTATACCTCTAAGGTATTATAGGTTTTGTTTTCCAATTAATTTTTACCTATCAATTAATACTTGCGTTAGATTTATGTGTATATATATTTTAAATTATGTTGTATTCTATTTTCACAAAGGGCCTTATTCTTAAAAAAATTACGAGGTGATATAATTGAAGTATATTTCAAAGGTTTCATTATAAAAATGTGAACAATCACAATGATGTCATCAGTATTTCCATTTATTGCACATGCATCATCTACCTTAACACGTGTCGTGGTTTTCCAATTGCCCTTCTGGTAATTTTTTATATTCATGTTTGTTTCACTTACATATAAACGATACTAATGAACACCAACAAATTATTCTGTTGATTTCTTTGATCCAAACTTTTTTAACTACAAATTTAACTTTGTGGTGGCAAATTATTATTCTACTGATGAAGGTCGCAAAAATAGAACATTATTTTGCTATACATTACAACATTCCTTGTTTGATGAAATAAACTACATATTTAAGCTACAATCCAGTAGATTTGTCCTCTAACGAAAGATTCTGAGGAGATTCGAACAATAAGTGAACAAGCATGGGAAGAGTTACAAAGTCCACCCTGAGAAACACATAAAATTAGAGATTTTCAAAGACAACATGAATTACATTCACGAGCATAACCATCAAAATATATTATATGTGTTAGGCCTCAACGAATTCTCAGACATCAACCACATTAATTCAAAAGCATATATGTAAGTAGGTTGACCACTAATTTAAAGAACACCAACATTTTTTAATCAACTTAAACATGACAACCATTTCCCTACACATGTGAATGTGATATTACACCGATTAAAAACTAACAATATTCTAAATACCAAATTTTTAAAAATCCATATATTTAACCAATCATTATTATTTGAATGTGCATATTAAATCTTCTAATGGATATCACCTCATCTTTTAATGTTTATTTAATTTAATCCCAACTCTCCCATGATAACCCAAAAACCAAAATATTATAAAATAAAATGCCAACCAAACACCTCCTTCACAACGCGGCCCCGGGCCCACCCACAATTTATTATTATTATTTAAAAAAAAAAAAAATCCACAACCCACCTTAGCGCTTTAAAAAACAAAAAATAGAATATACACAATATTTCATTCATAAAAGAATAAATTTCCCTTCTTTGTGTCTTATTATGTTTTACCTTGCATATATCTTTTTAAATATTCAATTAAAAGAGATGCTTATGGAAGATGACTAATTTTTTGGAAAGATAGTAATATTAATCGATTTTAAATTTTTTAAAATATTTAAATAAAATTATGTATTTATTAGGGTATAAATCTCTCTAAATATTAATAGAAAGAGTCAAGCGATTAAAGTTAAGATCGTATTTTGGGTAACTTTAATAGCGCAGATGTTTTTTACTCGGGGACTCATTGATTTAAATGTATACTTACTCATCATAGTAATTTGTTATATGTTTATTTCAGAAATATGGGTCGAGACGCTGACATTCTATGTAATTTAGTGATTCTATGTGAATGTTGCCTATTGAAACATGCACAAAAAAAATTGAATAGAAAAAATTGAAATTAATAAATAATTAAATTTTCGATATAATTCGTTTAATAAATTGTACTTAATTATATTATGTGAAGAAAAACTAAGCCACAAACAACCAAAAAAAGGTGGCCAAACTAATCAATACACTTTTATAAGAATATTCTGCATGCACTATTTTATCAGCAAAATGATTTTTTATATTAAAATCTATTTATATCTCTTACAAATATAAATACTATGAATTATATTCATATAGTGTCCATCAAATATTTATATAGTTCAAAGTACTAAAAGAAAATATTAAAGACAACACACATATTCATTATTAATTGTTTTCACCTGAAATGTTATATTTCATTTATAATTAATGTAGGGCACAGGGTCAATTGAGGTCATTTTCTAAAATATTTATTAAAAAGAGATTAAAGAGAACTGACCTTTGTGTTTACATAGCAAATATTTTTCTAAAAAAGCTTGTAAACATTACATTTCTATCCTTCTTTGTCATATTTGAAAATCGTTTAAATCTCTCTCTTCATATGTAATGTAAGGCCCTTGTTCCAAATTTTGTTTAAATCCTTCCTTATTGATAAATATAGCTTTTGTGGAGGTATTTATAATTAATTAGGACATAAACGAGGTCTCATTCTTTAGGGATATTAATACATGTATTTTGGATGTATTTTGATGAAAGAGGTACAAGGATCAAGAGACATTACATTAATCATCAAAATGGTTGGATAAGATAAATATAATTTAAATACAATAATATAGTATCGGAAATAAATATGAAATGTATAAAAACAAGAGTTTAATATATTTGGAATTTGAAAAATAAAATATAGAAGTACTTAAATTCTAACTTGCTTGTATATTATCGGAGGCTAAAAACAATTAGAAACAGGTCTAAAAGAAGTCTTACATAAAACTCAAAAAAATTGTGCCGATCAGAGAACTACAAAAAAACCTAGAATCAAAGTGCTTGATATTATTCATGACTAGGATCATTGGGTCAACCCTAGAAAATTAAGGTTCAATTTTGGGCATATAGTTCAATCCTAGAAGATGATGTCTAATTATTTTGAAAATTTGTAAGTGCCTTTGTATGTACCTACTAATTAAAAACCTCTCTTGAATTGTCGATTTGAGTTACAGATCTTCCATAATTACTTATCCTTTTCATAAAACCCTAATCCACTCCAAGAGGCCTTACACAAGCATGAAAATGAGTGTGGTTACAAGGGACCTTCTGTAGCCAAACCCATGTTATTAGATAGTTTGGAAATCAATGTTCATCTCATCTAGTAAGCAGTATAATGTAATATAAACATTTTGGTCCTTATCCCCATGTAGAGATGCAAACATCTCATAGATTTTATATGTTCTTTCATTGATCCTTCAAATTTTGGTACAAGGGGTGCATACACTTCAATAGATGGCAGTAGTAAAAAATCAAAGTGTATCTTAAGATATAAATTTCAATCCTTGATCTTGTCCTCATCTCCATGTACTAAAGTATGATAAATCTTGTGTATATATAGACTTATTCACATCAAATTAATACCTTACTGGGCATAAACTGACAATGAAAACCACAAGAAAGTCAACAAACAAGGCATAAGAGACCAAAAAAACTAGGAATAGGATTCAAGAGACCCATAAAAGCAAAATGAAAATGATCGTATGGCTTGATTTGGTCATGATTTGAATTGAATTGTTCAATCTTGGTTAAAGAGACTAAAAATCCCTAAACAATGATTTAGACATTCTAGGAGCATTAGGGATCATATTGAGGTCAAACAAATAGTCAATCAATAGATTTTCAAGCATTTTGGATTGAATAATGGTATCATCATTGACCCATAGTGAACTAAGAGTAAAGTTACAAGGATAATGTGAAACATGGATAGGGAATACAAGACACAACAGAAGGGAAAACATGCCAATAAGAGCCTAATTTTAACCAATGATCCATATGCACAAAAAATATTAATGCTATAATAAATATCTGGTCATGTAGCAAAATTAGGTGTCTACAGGATGTCAGATTTATTAAAAAAATACTTTGTGTGACTCAAACCTATCACCCAATAGAGACAATATAATATTTTTTCCCTAATCAACTATTAAACCACAATCTTCAAGCATGGCTAAGATAAGAGAGTTGATGGACACAATAAACTAGCAATTAAACATTGTTAGGATTTATTATCAAGTTATGATTAAATTAAAAATGGAATGAAGAGAGAAATTCCATTTTTAATGTACTTTTACTTTTCTCCCTACAACTAAGAGGGGATTCCAATACACTAGTGTAATAAGGATAGATGGATTACAACCAAATGCAATACAAATAACCTAATTAATTTTTGATTAAATATATTCATATACATACAAATATAGAAAATACATTTATGATATTGAATTAATTATTTTTAAATTAATTGGACAAAAATACACATAATGTTTCTAATCTTAGCTTGAGTAAGTTACAATCTGGTGGCAATCATTTGAATTTGAACTCAACAGTGATCAAAACTAGACGTATGAAGCTTTGGGATGCTTCAGATAGGTGATGGACAACGTTTGAAAACAAGTTGACAAGTGTGTTCACCTAGTTTTGTTTTCTTATTTCATCACTCTGATCTATGCAATATAACACCTGTAACCTACAAAATAAATATATCTTCCTTTCCCTATAATGGTTGTGAAACTTAAGGAAAACAAAGTGAGTTTTAGAGGCTATTTTGGGGGGTTATCAGAGCTCTAAAACAACGTCTAATTTTCAAACTCCTAATAGTGGAAACCATTCAATAAAAGTATGTTGAAAAGTAGTTAATTGTATAAATGGAAATAACTTTAGAAATAAATAAAACCTTATGTCGTGTCGTAAAATTTATCCATTAGAAATACTAGCTTCAAACAATGATAATTCTCAAATGGTTGCTTGATCCTTTCTTATGCATATGTTTTCTCTATAATATCTTGTGAATGCTTAATAAACAATTATGAATGTTTAGTGTTTTAATGAAATCCTTACAATTTTCAAGAGATAATGCACAAATCATCAAAATGGAAGTGCAAGACAAATCTAAGATAAATACAACAATATAGGCCTAAATTAGATCTAGAATATAAGTAATTGAATTAAATTAAAGCTTGAAACTTAATAAGAGGGATTCTTAGAGAAATATACGAATTATGACTTACATGTGTATTGTCAGAGGATGAAAGTGATTTAAAACTTGCTTGGAATAAATCTCATAGTAGATGCAAAAATATAGTGCAAATCATAGAAGTCCAAAAAAATAACCAAAATTAAAGTGCTCAATTTCAAAAATGACCAAGATCGTACATACAGATTTTGTCAACATAGTTTGGTTTTAGCAGGAAGGGTTTGATTTGAGTCAGATAATGTTAGATCCTCCTAAACTTTTATGAACACCTTCATTTATGCCTTACGATAAAAAAAAATCTCAAATTTTCAAATTGATGTGCATACATTCCATAATTCCTTCTCCAATACCACAAACCCTAATCCAATCCAAAGGACCTTGCAAGAACATAAAATTTTGGGTTAGTATTGAGGGGTCTACCTTAGCCATATCCTTATTCTTAGACAATTTGGTAATTATCCATCATATAATCCAATAACTAGTCTTATGCAATATGAGTATCCTGACCCTTATCCTTAAATATGAGATGCATTAAACTGGTAGATTCTACATGCTCTTTCACTACTTAAATTCAAATTTTGGTGCAAGGGATGCATACACTTTTATAAATACTAGCAATAAATGGAAGGATAATTAAACCTTATGATATGAATTTTAATCCTATTATGTAGTCCTCATGTCTTAAATGTATCAATGCACTTATGTACTTATAAAGTTTTTTAATTCAAGACTAGGGCCTATTGTTTCACAAATCCAACATGTAACAATCATAAAAGTTGCAAAAATAATGAGCAAATACTAAAAAATATGAAAGAGGGGAAAGGGTCGACAAAAATTAAGATGCCCAAGATTGAAATATCGATCTTGGTCAAAACCACAATTGAGTGGCTTGATCTTGGTTAAACAAAGATTGAGTAGCTTGATTTTAGTGAAGACACAAAAAATAAAAATCAGGGGAAAATACAGAGAACAACAAAGCTATAAACCCATAAATAAATAGGAGGGAAAGACAAATAACAAAATAGAAGAAAGCTTGGTGAATAGAGATGAAAAATAGATCAAGGGAAGGAAAAAGATATGAAAATACGCCAATAAAAGGCTAATCCAAATAATGATCCAAAAGCACATAAATACACTAACACCATAGAAAATAATTAGTCCTATGCAAATAATAAATTCAATACGGTGAAAAAAACCATGATTTAATATTAATCCTTATTGTTAATAATGTCCAGTAATAGAATGGCTATGCTTGAAGTTCTGGAAGAGGCAATATCTAAGGTATGATATGGGATCTAATAATATGGGTAGTGGTGCTTGGTTTGTAGATAAGCTAATGGATTTAGATCTGGAAGCTGATAAAGATGAGTTAGATTGGTATGATTATGAGGATGACAAAGATGAAGTGGTCTTCCAAATGAAGGGAGAAATGAATTTGTATGATTCTAAGGATGTGAAAGATGAAGATATTATTCAAACAGAAGAATTTATACCTTGGTTTCAATCTATTCTTAATGAATCAAATGTTGAATTTGAGTTTTTCGTTAAAGATGATCACATTTCATTAGGCAATGGCAAAAAACTATGAAAGAAGGATGTAGAATGGCTATGAAAGATTGAGAAATAACCATTAAAGGATGGAAGGGATATTTTGGGTGAGTTTTTATGGAAAACTTCTAAAGGGTTTTATTTAGATAAAAAGGGTTTTAGAGAATTGGGGGGGGGTGATTCCTGAATCTTTGGCTAGAATATGAAGACTTATATGGTGAAAAGATCACTCTAGAGATGATATCTTTGCTTTCTGAGGAACATATCTGATGATCAAAGGTAAATTTAGTAGGGATTGAGATGAACTTGTGTACACTCTCAAAATTTCCAATGCATAAGATACTTTTTCTTGTCGAAATGTAAATTTAAAGGATTTACTTCTTGAAGATGAAGTTACTCTTGAAACTGAAGGTTTTTTAAGAACAAATCATGATCCAAATTCAGACCTATTTGATTTTTTGGAGGTGAGTCCTTCTTCCACCTCAAGAAATGATTTTATAGAGTATTCAGGTTTTTCTGATTGGGATTAAGTTTCGACCTCTTATCTTTGTTCTTCTTCTCATGACTCTTCAAAAGATTCTATAATTTTGGAACCTCAATCGGAAGGTGCTCTTGTTTTCTCTTTGGAAGAGAATATTTTGGCTTCAAACAAATTATACTAAAAGGAACTATAGACACTAAATATATATTATATAATACCTTAGTTTTATATACTTTACAAGTACTTCTCATGGCCATACCCTTAAGTCCTAAGACCTTATTTCCAAAATGCTCGCATATGCTATTTCTTGTGCCTATTACTTATCTCTTAGTTTAATTGTATGTTATTATAATGACTGGGCCTTCTATACTGTTCAAAATTCTATAAACCAACTTATTCTCATCCTCTACAAGTTTTGGACCTATATCTATTTTCTAGTTCCTTGGACACTTGTGTTTCAGCTGGACGCCTATGTTGATGCTAGTGTCTAGTGTCAAACTAAGTGTCCAATTCCCTAAAGTCATCAAAATTTCAAATGAAACATATCCCTAAGGTTGGACTAAATTATTTAACATGAGATATTTCCAAAAGGGATACACACACACACACACACACAAGATCGACCCTCATTCATTTTGTACCTAACAACTCACAAGGCAACTTACTAAAAGCACTGAATCAAGCATTTAAGTGAGCAAAGCTTCCTTACTATTTCCTATTTTACTATCAAGCATAGGGATAACCCATCTACCGGTTTGAAGTACTAAAAGAGCATTATATGGGCCATATTTTCCAAGTTACAAGCTAGGTCACTCTATGTACTTATCACATGTTGCATCCTTATACACACACAAGCCAACACATAGGAGATAACTACATAAGTCTGAGGCCCTCTTTATAGTATTATATATGTAGACAATACCCATTGATAGAGGGGTCCTTGGGGCATCTCGACACCAAGCACCCTCTAACCCATTTTTCCCACAATCACTCCAAGGGTGAAAAAGCTAGGGTTTGATCATTGGCAAAGAGTGATAACTTGTGTGCAAGATCTGAACACACTAGATCAAAGGAAACATAAAACCCATAAGTTTTTAGATGGTTGTACATAAATATAATTAATATTCCATACTAGACACCTGCATCCAAGTTAGATAGTAACATCGATGTAATCGTCTAGATTTGATACAAGTGTCCAAGGCCACAAATTGAAAATTTATAGAATCTAATGATTGATCCAAAATATAGATCCAGTATGCTTGCAACCTATTTCAATCTAAATCTACATGCACATAGTAAACCAATTAAGTATTGTTATTTTTTATTTGTTATATATCTGTCAGTAGTTGTACTTTGGATTTTTAGCATATCTCAACATTATAAATTCAATATATTGTTTATCTAAATTTATAAATTAATTAGCCTATTATAGATCTATTTATCACCTCTCATGTTTATTCATTTATATATGTTTAACCCTATACTATATTGACCCATCTCAATTTAGGGTTAACATTTGGTGAACCTAACCTATGATATACCTTGTCACATTAGTGTTCTATAATCTATGCTCTTTGCCTTTTTTGCCCTGATTTTTGTTTACTTTATTTCTTTTATCATGGATGATATAGATTATTTTGATGACTATAATTATGAACCTATACAACTCTCTATCAAGGGAGTAAAAATTGATTGTTGTTGTATTTTTCCAAATGCCCAATTACTTCATCTCAGATCTTTGAATGGTGGTAAATACCATCCCTCTGACTAGTTCCATGTTGCCACCATCCCAAGATACGAGTTGAAAAATCTTAAGGAAGATAGACAACATTTTAAATTATATTATACAACCAAATTGACTACACATGAGCAAAGTGTTCCTTCATTTGATCATGCTAGTTTTCATCAAATCCATAAGGATATCATGGCTAATTTATAAACTAGTCAAAAAGGACATTTTCTTGCAAGCACTTTAATTAAAACTCCTATCATGCCCACATTTACAAACAATATCCCTCTTATTGAGGGTGATGATTCACTTTTTCCTTCATTTGATATTGAAAATTTTCAAAATGTGAATAAAGACATCATGGAATTTTTAACCGTTAACATTAAGTCACCATCAAGAAGGGTGCATTACAAACCTAAAATGGCAAAAGCCCCCGATGTTTCAAAATAAGATCCTTTATCAAAGACACCTCAAAGTCTAGTTGCTATATTATTACAAAAATTGGATAAATTTCCAAAATAAATAGTAAAGGTTTTAAAATTCAATGATAATCGATGTGTACTTGTTCTTAATGGAGATGATAATATGCCTATGTGTCATATGGATATAAACTGCAATTTACAAGCAAAGTTTCAACCTCTTCACCAACCCCTTTAAGAAATAATATATCAATGATGAATACCATAAATGATATTCAACAACAAATAATTTCTATAAAATTGTAAATTTCATCACATGAGACTACCTTCCAAAATGATATCTTGGTGGACCAAACCCTTACTAAAAATCTGTTTGAACATCTATATCCATATGAATTTATTATGCCTTTATTATTTATCTTTGATGGTAAAAGAGATCTTACAAATCATTTGAAACAATACATACTCTTTTGGCCATTGGGCAAAGGATGGGCATTTGTTATTAAAAGCTTTTCATAAGAGCTTAACTAAAGAAAATCTTAACTGGTTCTATAGTCTCCCTGATGGGTCCGTATCATTATTCAAAAATCCCGAGGATGTATTTTTAATGCATTTTCATAAGCACAAGTTTCCCAAGTTATTATTGGACCATTCCAAGCATTGACTGAAAATAAGGATGAACTTATTCAAGACTATGTTATAAGATTCGAAGATGTTTTGTATGGTTTAAATTACATCCCCTCGGATTTGGAAATATAATTTATATTTAGTATGGGTATTATTTCTCCACTTAGAGAAAGAGAATTACATAATCCCTTTGTTTCTTTCCATTTTTTATATTGGGATGTGTATAGAAATGCATGTTCATCTACCAACAATCATGATACCAATATTTCCAAGAAGGAGAAAGGTCCTCAAGCTAAATAAATTCAAAATAATCCATGCCACCCAGATCTAAAAATTAAATTATTTGTGGGTGGTGTTTACTTTTGGCATAACTAGTTGATCCTACACAAGCAAAAAACTAATTGCAATGTAAGACGTTTGCAATAACTTGGCTTTGATATAAAAGAGTTACAACATAAAGGAAGTTGGAAAGACTCCCTAGGAAACATAATAATACCAATTGCTTATGGTCTTAAAGTGATTTAGATAAGGGTTTGGGTTATGCCATAAAAATCTCAATACACATTTATAGTAGGAACCCTTTGGTTACATAAAATGGAATAAAAAATTGACCAAAATCAAAAAGACATCTCCTTTTCTCATGAGGACAAATTGATCCATATTCCACATGATGGTAATCACCCTTCTAATTCATAAGTAAATTGTGTGGAGGAACATGCCATGCACCATTTTCACCTATCCAACCATGATCCAAATAATGCAAGTGATCCAATTTAAGTTTGAACATGCCAAGTATTCAAAAAATACCAAAAAAAAATAAAAAATATGTTTAGATTTTCCATGTTTTATTAGCTCCTTGGCATCTATATTGTTAGTTCAATGATGGTGGATATCATATCGTGTATTTATATATGCACGTGTTTCATGCTTATTTTGAATGTGATACAAGAATACCCAGGCACATGATCTATGCACTTTCAGATGTTGAGTCTTCCCTCTACTCATGTCATTTGGACATTGGGGGCATCCACTTCTTTGATCATGATACACCCAAGTTATATCATTTTATGGTCATTTTATATTATCATGTTTGAGCTTATATACTTACACATGCCTTTATCCATGTTTATATCTTGAATAGTGTACTTGATATACCATGTACTTAACAATTTTTTATAAACACATATATCCAGAGATAAATATGATATGTTGATGTTGGTTTCTTATGTTCCATGTTTTCCATTTATGTATTCATTAAGTGTCTTATCTTACTAGTATCACTTATTCGATCATTTGAATGCGATCCATTGTTTGTGGCCCCTGTGCCTATGTTTGCCTATCATTAAATTTGCATATGTCATAGTTTGTTGTATGTTTATATTTAAATATGTCATTTTATTGATTTATGGACATTTGAATAAGTCATGTCCCTTCTATTGTGTGGCATTTGAACATGCCCCTTGTTTGAGGTCTCCTTGGACCATTATATTTTGATTTGCTTTTGAGTACTCTTGTGTATGTGTTTGATTATTTATTGAGATTGTACTGATACTATCTTGATGTTGCCATGATTCAAATCATGCATATTTGGACTTGATGTGATCACATACTATGTACCTCATTGTTATATCTACCTAGACATGCTACTCATATATACTACATGATCCTTACATATATTATACAATTATCTTATCCTTTTGAAGTAAGGTGACTACTAGTTTTTAATTCTCCTCACTTCAAAATGGGGGGCATGTTAGTGGGGGCATGTCATAGAGGCATGGATTTCACACATTTATACTTTTATATTTCAATGGGGGCATGCCAAAAAGGCATGTATTTCACACTTATTCAAAACTTAGTAATTTTATATTATAGTGGGGGCATGTTATGGAAACATATTCTCCACACTTATACTAGTTCATAGTTTCATATTTCAATGGGGGCATGTCATGGGAAATGCCTTCCACACTTACACAATTTACAAATCTACCAAAATTGTGTAGTTATATGATTCAGACACACACTTGTCATAGAATTATATACATTGGTACCATTGTTATACCCAAGTTTCAACTTGAGACATATATGAGGTGCATATGCCATGTAAAAGAGCACCTTAAATTTCAAAATCAAATCAGATTTCTAATTTAAAATACTTCTATGGACTTTACCCTAAATTAGGATGGACTTTTAAGGAATGTTATTGAGCCAATCTACTATGGTAGTTGGTTCAATTTAGGCAAGGTTGATGTGTTTTCATCTCTCAATCTTACCAATTTTTTAGAATGAAGTGATCAAATCATCCAACCACATTAGATTTATAGTGTGAGTTGACTGTGATCACTCATGCTCATTGGGATATACTTGTAATATTACATTGCATGGTTGAGCTAATATAAATTATCGGGTGACAAATCATCTTATCTCCAAGTTTGGGGCAACTACACTTGTAGGTTTTACTATTATCCCAATCTCAAATATAAAGCTTCACAATAAATCATCTCTTCAAATCAAATTTATAAAAGGCAAGATGGTTGCATCGATACATAGGTGTACTCCTAACTTTGCTGTCTTTACTTCTAAGTATTTCATATTCTTTTAATTTAATATTGTATGCATTGATTATATAATGTAACATGCTCTTATTTACAACTCAGCCACTAACAAAACACTCAATTGGGGCTCACGCAAAGGTAAGGTGTGTTATATACACCCAAGTACATATTTCTTTTCTTTTAAACTATAAATTTCATTACTATATTAAAAGGGAGAAAATGTAGACACTAAATCTAAAATATATATCACCTCAGTCTTGTACACTTGGTAAGTACTTCTTGTATACCAAATATTTTCAAATTTTATCAATTACTAATGCTTTTTATCTTGCAAAAACCTATCGAGTCTCAATCTCTCTGAGTGCATACCTTAAGGGGGGCACTGGGAAAGGGGTGGGAAGACTATTGGTGCTTCATAGGATTGTTGTTCCCTATTGCCACTTATTACCAGTCCAACCAAATCCTAAAATATTCCCCAAAGCTATTACTTCTCTTTTTCACACTCCTCCAATCTTTTACCACCTTCATTAACCCTTTTATTAACCTAAAACTTCTGTTGATAGTTTACATCATGACTAGGTTGATTGGGTTGACTTTGTACTCTTATTAGTGAAACTCATTTAGGGTCTAGGTTGACTTTTGGTTGACCTAGCCCGTGACTTAATGAGTTTTTGTCAATAACGATACTAGGTCGACTGGGTCGACCTTGTCAAGTAAAACTTTTAGAAGGGTTTAAAGTTATATCCACCTATATAAACACATTCATTTTGTCATTATTGGAGAGATATGAAGAACTATTATTCATTTGCACTTCTTTGCAATCTACTCTACTACCATTCTTCTTGAGGAGTCTTAGCTTAAGGTTTTTACTTGGAGAAGAATCTAGTCTTATGAAGAAGTCTTGGATGCTTTGGCCTTTCTTAGTGATCCTTACAAACCATAACAACCACTTGTGAAGTACCTTTAGCCAAAGGAGAGATTGAGTCTCGATGGGTTCATCTTCCAGGTAAGTCTCTCTAACTTTTTCTCTCTCTTTAGTAGATAACAATATCATAAGTAATGGTTTTTGAATAATATTACTCTTCCTCTCCATGCATTAGGGTCCTACCTATACATATCTTAATTATGATTATAGGATTATCTTATACATGTTTAATTTTATGTTTACTAACCCCATTTTATGCAACAAGCTTTTGTGAGCACTAGATTAGATTTCTTTGATTTACTTGTTATTAGTATAATGAATATGAAAATATAGGACTTAGTTAGGGTTATTGCATAGTTTTGATTGACTAGAGGCTTTGGAACCCTCCCTAGTGATCTTATTATGGTAATAGATCCCCTAATTAGGTTTAGTAGATCCCTATTGGTCATGTTATCGATTATATAATGTATCCCCAATCAAAAGTGTAAGTAGGATCTATCTTCTCCGAGCTAGGGTTGATTTGTGGATCTGATGCGTTTATGATTACATACATTTTGGGGAACCCGATATGAATATAACGCTTATAGGTTTTATTTCATGATTTTCATTTATTTCATTTTATTATGTTTTTATATTTACGATACTAGGTCAATAAGGTTGGTATACTTTCTAACTTTTGTGCGCAAGTTTAACACATAGTCACATCAAAATAACTTTGTTCTTTCTATGCAGGTCTTCATCAAATATAGGTTACTATATAAAACAGGTTGACACGATACTCTTATTCACTTTTAGATAATAGATTATGTTGAATAAGTTGACTTAGGCTCTTATTTATCTCCAAAACAATAAACTAAGTCATTTAGGTTGACTTAGTATCACAGTCAACTACTAGATAACAAACTAGGTCAACTAGGTCAGTATAGTCATCTTAACAAATTTTAGCAAATAGGGAATTACAAAATTAGGTCGACCCAATCGACATAGTTGGTAGAAATTGCAAGTAGTATTCAAGGTAATTCAACAAAAAATTCATAGTCCTCAACATCTTCTAACCCACCAAGGTTCCTTTCTCTCTTTCTCTTTCAATTTAGTTCTTTCTTACAACTCTATTTTACAAAGTTTGTAGTCTTCAAAACTGTAATCATACATCAAATTAAGTCAACTTGGTTGACCTAGTTCTATATTCTATTTGAAAGATTAGGTTAACCTGGTCAACTTAGTTCTTAAGGACTCCTACTTATGTAGTACAGTAGTGATCCTATTGACTCTATTCTATAATGTTTGCATACACTGTTGCTTGAACCAACTCTATACTGTGCAAAAATTTAGGAATTAATAACTATATGCTAGTAATTAATTCACACTTTCATTTTCAACTGTTTGCATACTTAAAATAACTCACATAGTCTAATTAGGTGGTTTTTCAATATACCATTTAGTTGCACTATTTTGTTCTTTCTTGCACACACTATCAAATCACATAATTTCAAAATGTATTCAAACATTTGTCTACCCAAGGCCTAACTACTTAGATTTCATCACCCAGGGGGAAGCCAACTTGGTTTTTTATCCAAGTATAAACACATGGTTAATGATATATATTGGAAAAGCACTTGACACCCTTATCATTGCAAGATTATGGAGTGAGCGGGTAAGCCCCAATACCAAGCTAATACCATTGCCAACACAGATCCCTTTTAGCCTAAACATCTTGAAACCATCCATATATTACTTTATAGTTCCTTGCTTTCAACCAAATTCCCTATCATACTCAAAATAACACTTTACAATAGTCTAAAAACATTCAAGATGACCACTTAGTTAGCATTTACATTTTAGTTGACTGCTTTCTCTTTGCTCATTGTATGTTGTATTGCAAAAAATTGCATTGGCCAATGTTAGTGCAAGGTTTTGTGTTATGTGCCTTAATTGGATTATTATAATTAACCCAATTGATTGTGTGTTTATTTTCATTTCTTGTTTTAAAGTACATTAAAAAATATTTTCCTATTTTTAGTACATTATCGTTCTATCGACATAGTCTCTTACAAACTATTTTTCTTCCTGCCTACAATACTAAGCTGACTTAATAAAATCTATATCTATTTTACCAGTCAGATTACAATACTAGGTCAACTTGGTTGACCTTGTACCCTTATCAAACTATGTTTTTCCTAGTTTGTAGTACTAGGTTGACCCATTCAACTCTATATTCTTACTATTGTCATGTCTATCCAACACAGTTCTGTATTTCTCCTTAACATTTTGTTCATTTTCTTGAAATCATCATGAAGTCCCCTATTAGAATATTCTTGGATAACCTAAATCCATTTAGACACTATATGGGATATTCATTTCTTCCTCTCCTTTCTTCCCAAGATAACCCTCAATTTTGGAACACCTCTTCCCCTCCATCTATGGATTGCAACATGGTTTAAATCACACCTCAAGATGAAGTAGGTAGATCTGATCCTTTTTGTACCTATCAAGATAATTGTCATCTTCAATATTTTCAACATAATGTATGAGTAATTGACATGAGTCTATCTAATAATCCCACTAATAATCCACCTTCCAATAACCCTCCCCCTAATACCAATTTGTGGAGTTCTCTTACAAACACCAACCCACCAATTGATATGACTCAACTTCTTGCACAAGTCATACAACAAATGAACATAATGGAAACTTCTAACACCTCTCAAATGATGTAATTACAATGTCATTTGATCAATATGGATAATCAACCTCTGACTATCGATCCTCAAGCCAATACAAATTTTATTCCTCCACCTCTTAGAGATGCCTTAGGAAATGTTATTCCTTAACCTATTTTGAATAACAAAATGCTTCAAAATATCCAAAAAGAACCTTTATCTCCTTTCATTATTCCATTGATATTGTAAATATATCTCCAAATATCAAGTATGATGAGACTAAAGACCCTTCATCCTTTCTTAAAGCCTTTGGCAATCTTTATAAAGAGTGGATCCAAACAAATAATTTCACCACAACTAAACTTATAGTTAAAACCTTAATCAACTATGTATTAGAATGGTACAACCAACTTCCCCAATAATCCATTTGGCAAATTGATTATTTAGTCAATCCTTTAGTCAAAGAGTTTAAACATAATTATCTTCTCAAAAATTGTCTTATCCACTTCATCAATGCTAAGAAATCTCCCATCGAATCAACTCATAATTTTATCAAAACATGGAAATATCTGGTTCATAAAGCTGATCATAACATGACTGATGACATTTTGTTCAAACTCTTTATAATTGCTTTAATTCCTTCTCTTCAATATAAGGTTTGAACTTTTTCTCTCCAAACACTTAATGAAGCTCTTGACCAAGCTAAATGTCAAGACTTTCTCATGAAGAAATTTGAACCTAATAACAAATTCCTTAAAGGATATTTTTAAACTTATACCAATGTTATCATCAATAATACTCCTCAAACCAAACTAGGAGTTGCCAAAGTTGACACTCCCCCATCTTCTCACATACCACTCACTGTGCAACAAATGAAACAATTCTTAACACCCTCTAAACCCTTTACTTATCCTAATAATCCTCCTAAGTGGTATGATCCTAATCAATTTTGTTGGTTCCACATCGACATTGGTCATTCCCATGAAACTTTTAGAGAGCTTACTAAATTTTATGTCTCCTACATGCTTGGTGTTTCCTTTAATCATGAAGTCATGATTAACCTCCATCATCAAGAGTACAACACTGCTTCTCAAAAATGACAAGCTTCTAAAGCTTCTTCTTCTAATAACCAATTTTTTTTTTCACATATAATCCTCGACAAAATACCAAGGATGTTTGCGATATTGATGCCAACTATGACTAATATTATAACAATTCTTAATATGTTAACATAGCTAAAGTTAACTATCATCGTAAACTAACTCACAAAGGTCCTGTCACAAAACCTAAGAAACCATCTTTAGAAGAATAACTTCTCAAAGATACTATAACCATTCATTTAGACTCAAAAGCCCATGAGGAATCACCTCCCTCTTCTAAACCCCCAATAACCTCTATTCATTCAAAATATACCTTACCTTCCAAACCTCACACTAGTTCTTCTTGTAAATCACATTGGAACTTTCTTGAAGAACTTAACTCCATGCCTTGAAATATTCTACTTATGGATTTAGTTCGTACTTCCCCTTATCATCACAAGTTATTTATACAAAAATTATAAGAAATTGAAGATCCATCTCCTATAGATGAAGAATCACCCTCTATTGAGCCTCAACCTACCAATGTGCATACCATTGAAACTATTTGTCCTTCAAAACCATCTATTAAATTTCTTGAAGAAGACATGATTAATGATGAAATCCTTTTTCATGCTGATGATCCACCACTATTGATTAAATAGCCATTAATACTACCCTTATCCATAAAGTTTTAGTTGATGAAGGCTATGGTATTAATGTGACATCTTTATGGCTCATCCAATAACTTAGTTATAATAAAGATCATCTTAAGAAAACCTACCTTACTTATCATGGATTTGATAAAACTAATCAAAAGCCACTTGGTTATATTTGGCTTCCCTTAATAATAAGACGTAAGACTGTTTGAACTAAACTTATGGTACTTGATTTACCCTTATCTTATAACATACTCCTTAGTCACCCTTGGACTCATAAAATGAGGGACATCACTTCTTTTGGTAGCTAATGCATCAAAATATCACGTAACGACAAATGATACAAGCATGAGGTTGATCCTAACCCTTGGAGTATTTGACTTCCTAATCTAACATATCAATATCGTATTCCTAACATTCCTACCATCAATAGTGCTCCCTTACCTGAGTTCATCCACATCAATCTAGACTTAAAAGTCACTTTTGCTGATTCGGATGATGATGAACCTAATGACTTGTAACATACTTGCAACACTACCAAGCTACCTCCCTATATATCATAGTGGATTCCTCTTTCTTTATTACCTCATGACTGTACTATTCCTCTAATTGATGAAATAACTAATTTTTCCCCTCCATGCAATGCTCAAGAACCTTCTTTACCAGAAGATGCCTTCGCATGTAATGAATATGGAGTGGCCAAATTATTTCAAGGCCCTCTAATCATGTCTCCATATAAATTCAGTAGCATTGGGATTTCACCTTCTTAAACTCCCCCTGAATCTCAAGCATGTACCATTTCTCTAACCTATGATGATAACTAAATCATGAGCCAAGCTTAATCTCGAGACTTGGATGTTCAACATTATCATAAAACTTTAGCTCAAATACATGCTTTTTATTGGGATGTCCATACCATTTCCATGAATCATGAATTAGATCCCAAAGGTCATGTACCTCCTATTAATTTTCCACTTATTGATACTCCTTGGGTGGTAAAACAAATCCTACCTTTTGAACCTCCAAAAATTCTTGCATCTTCTTTACCACCTACAGATCCTATCATTACATCCAATTTTTCCCCCATCAAAGAAACTAATGATATACCAATCTCTTTTGACCAATATCCTCCTCCTACTCCTGAGATTACATTATATTCCAAAGCCACAGATGTTCATCAGATACATTCTAAATATGATCACCATGGTAATCAAATTCTTGATCTCAAAGTAGATGTTGAGTATTATGGTCCTCTTCCTACTCTACCTAGTGATGAAGCTATTCTCGAATTACTTCATTCCTGAGAACCTCAACTTCCTTAGCAACATCATAAACTTGGGAATTTCAAAAATAAAGCCCCTTGTTTCAAAAACTTCATTGCTATCATCGATCTTAAATCTAATCCATTTTCATCTTTAGCTAATGCACCATACCACTTCCAATATGGCAATGCTATGCTTATTGAAGAAATTGCTTGCATTGAATATGGTACTCCATCACGCCCTAGACCAATTATAGTTTCTCACAAACTCTCACCTATTGAACATGATAACTTTAGTTTATTTTTTGATAAATATCATGAGATATTTGGTTGGTCCTATGATGACATGCCTAGTATTAACCCTAGAATTATGGTGCACAACATCATCACTTATCCCGATGCCAAACTTATGCATCAAAATCAACAAAAATTTCCACCTAATTTTTTCACCTTATGCCATAGAATAGATGATCAAACTTCTCGATGCTAAGTTTATCAAACCAGTGGACTATTCTGAATGGGTTTCTAACATAGTACCTATTTGGAAAAAAGTTACCATTTTCATTTGCATCTACATTGATTTATATAATCTTAATCTTGCTTGTCCCAAGGACAATTTCCCTCTACCTTCAATATATGTCATTATTGATTTTACCACTAGTTATGAAATGTTATCTCTTATGGATGGTTTCTTGGGGTATAACCAAATTCACATTACCCCTGAAGGCCAAATTAAAACAACCTTCACCATAAAATGGGGCACTTATTGCTATGTTAAAATGCTGTTCAGACTAAAAAATGCTGGAGCTACTTATCAATGAGTAATGACTCATATCTTTGATGATCTTATCCATAAACTTGTAAAAAACTATGTATATGACCTCATTGCTAAATCTAAAAGTTGTAAGACTCATCTTTTTGATCTTTCCATCATCTTCAACCATCTACTCAAACACAAATTTAGACTAAATCCTTACAAATATGTCTTTGGTGTTACATCTGGCAAACTGTTAAGATTCCTAGTCTCTCTTCATAGCATTGATGTTGACCCTACTAAGTTTAATGCTATCATCAACATACCCATTCCTTGATCCATTCCAAATATTTTCACTTATCTTAGTAAATCTATGGAAAATAGATGATTCATCCCCGAAATGGCTTATTGCATCCACTCTATCAATTCTCTTCTTAAGAAAGGTAATGCTTTAGAATGGATGGACCCTTGTCAAAAATCATTTGTTAATATGAAAGAATCATTGCTTCACCCACCTACTCTTCATCCTCCTTCAAATGATTAACCTTTGATCTTATACACTTCTTTCACACCCATATCAGTTGGGGCAATGCTTGCCCAATGAGATGATACCAAAAGAGAATATACCATCTACTCTATAAGATGAGGCCTCATTGATTATGAGAAACATTACACAAAAGTCAAACATGATTACCTTGCAATTTATTTTAAAGCTGAAAAACTTTGACATTACATGCTTTATCAGACCACTTATGTTATCATTCATTCTAACCCCCTTCATCACTTATTCTCCAAAGCCTTTCTTCCTAGAGACAAAATTGACAAGTGGATGGTTATTCTCATGGAATTTGATCTTTGAATTATTACTCAAAAATCTATCAAAGGACAAATCATAGTTAATCAACTTATCACAGCTCCCGTGCCCACTACCAATCACCTTCAAGATGGTCTTCTTGATGATAATATTCTCTATATTGAAGGTCTCAACCATGATATATCTCTCAAGGATTAATTCTATAACTTCATTACTAATCTTGAAGCAAGTAATCTTGACAAATCTGCTATCCTGTCTGATACTACTAAACCAAAGGTAGCTATCGAAGAACTTCCTAAAATTATTGTCGATTTACATGAGGATTCTTGGAACCTTCACTTTGATGGTGCTAAATGCATTCAAGGAGCTAGGATAAGTTGTATTCTTAAAATTATTCTTGGAAAAATCATCCCTTTAGCTTTTTCTTAACATTTGACATTACTAACAACATGATAGAGTACGAAGTTTTAATCTTAGGCATGAGAGCTGCTCTTGATTTAGATATCCAATACCTGCATGCTTTAAGTAATTCCTAGCTCATTTGCTACCAAATCAATGGTGATTACCAATGCAAAAGTGAGAATATCATTACTTACCATAAAATTACAAATACTCTTACCAAAGATTTCATCTCCTTTACCATTGAGCTTATCCCTTGAGATCAAAATTCTATTGTTGATTCCCTTATTTCTTTAGCATCTCTTTTTCATCCACACCAAGTTATTACCAATCCTAATTTTCTTATCCAAATAAAAAAATATTCATCCTCTATTTAACCACATGATTCATTTATCTACCACATCAAGGCTATCACCATTAGACAAAGCCCATGGTACAAAGACATCATTTAATTTTTAGAACACCAAACTTATCCTCCCAACTTAGATTCCTGCAAAAAAACTAGTATTCTCAAACAAGTTTTTAAGTATGTATTTTGATATAACATTCTTTATTATAATACTATTGAAGGTACCTTGCTTTGTTTTGTTATGCAAGATGAGGTTCTTCCTCTTCTTGAACAAGCACATGGGGGAATTTATAGTGGCCACTATAGTAGACATGCTATATCCCACAAATACCTATGTATGGGATAATTTTAGCCCACTCTTGAAAATGATGCCATTAAATTTGCTAAAAAGTGTAGTCTTTTCTAGCTTCATGATGATTTAATTCATTCACCTCTAGTCGATCTTCAAACTATCAAATCTCCCTAGCCATTCTCTATGTGGGGATTAGTTCTCATAGGAAAATTACCTCAATCTTAAGATGGGCATGTCTTTATAATCAAAGCCACATAATATTTTACCAAATGGGTCAAGTTTATGCCTCTTGTTAATGTCACTAGTACCACCATCTCCAAATTCATTCTTAATCAAATCATTTTCCACTTTGGTGTCTCTCACACTATCATTTCAGACAATGGTGGTAATTTAAAAAACAAAGATGTCAAACAACTTTGTGCTAAATCTAAAATCAATCACAAATTCTTCACACCCTATCATCAATAATTTAATGTCCAAGTTGAGTCCACCAACAAATTTTTTAATAAAATACTCTAGAAGACAATTCATGGAACCCACATGGATTGGCACTTTCATCTCTATCCTTCTCTTTGGCCCTATCACACTAACATAAGCACTATCATTGGGGTAATGCTATTCTCTCTAGTCTATGCTTTTAAATCATTCCTTCCATTAGAAGTTGAGCTTCCCTCTCTTCATATATCTCTTCATGGTATCATCCCTGATGAAGAATTATTTGAATCTTGCCTTTATGCTCTCGATCTTATTGACAAACATTATCTTTTTGCTTTGTAATACAATCACCAATACAAGCCCTGCATTACCAAATAACATAACAAACATGTTAAAGTTGGCACATTTAATGTTGGTGATCTTGTACTTAAATTAGATTACACTCATGATAAAGAAGGTAAATATGCCCAAAAATGGTGGGGTCCCTATTTAGTCAAAGATATTCTTGGTCCAAGTACCTATCACCTTCAAACCAATGAAGGTCATATTTTCAAAGAGCCCACCAACGCGCAATTACTCAAGAAGTATTTTTCCTAATCCTTCCCTTTTTTTTCATACTTTCTATATGCTATGTATCTAACACATTTTATAGGATATTACATAGGTCTCACCTTCTTCAATAATTCTCTACTTTCACAAACCTTAGTCATTCCTTTTGGGTCTTTTGGTTTACCCTTTTCTCATGAGTTGTATTGTAAAACTATGGATAGGGCCTGGTCTTCCCCATGATGTACTTTTATCCTCTTTATTTTCATACTTTTTACATACTTTTTAGTACCCCTTGGGTTCATCTTTTATGAGTTGTAGTATAAGACCATGGATAGGCCTTGACCTTCCTCACAAATACCTTTTTTTTCTTATCCCATTTATTTTTACAATATACTTTTTGGCACTCTTGTGGGTTTATATTTTATGAGTTATAGTGTAAGACCATGGATATGACCTAACCTTCCTCATAAAATCACCATATTGTCATTCCTTTTTCTAGAATGTGTTTTGTAATGGTTATGAGTTATTGATCCTTTGTTTTTGGCTTTAGCTTTTGTTTCTTTTGATAGATGAAATTTGCATAACAACTTGTGTTAGCATATTTTCCTACATTTCCCTCATTCTTATGATAATGAATCACAATTTTCTATCATTGTATCCCTTTTTATTCACCCTTTGTGACATTTTTTGCAATTTGAAGTAATTCAAATTGTTTCATGTTTCATTCCTCTTAATTTACTTTCCTTTCACTTCACATTGGATAAAATATGGTCAAAGTCAAGATAACACTTTTATTTCACCTAGATTTACGAGAATCTTAGACACCATGCTCTTTGAAGTTATCTCTCTTAGAAACCAAGTCCCAAGTATTCAAATGAAAGTCATCTTTAACACCCTTGTTTGGTTCTCTGAATCCATATGGAGGAGGAATAGAAAAATCCATCAAGAAAGTTAAAATCCAAATCATTTAAAATATGAGACTGATATACAAAAGGCAACATACAAATTTCAAAAGTTAAAATCACACCAAAAAACATGATTATAAGGACATCTCTTATCTCCATTTGAATCTCAAAATCCATAGTTGGCCTCACAATAGAACCAAGATCCATTAGGGTGCGGTAGACCAGTAGATTGGAATAGGATAATTTAACAAACTCTATGGTGCTACCTACTTTCTCACATAAGTACCAATCTTTGTAGTAGACTGACAGCTCTGTAAGGGGTCCTGATGAATGGGGAACATGTTGTGGGAAGGTAGGTCCATTTTACTTTTCATGCATACAACCTTTATGGGATGATCTACATAATTCATTTGTTGACCTAAGACTTGTGTAGCTAGGATAAGTTCTTCAAAGTCCTTAAGTTTGAAAATTCTCTTGTTTTGACAAACCTAATTTGAGTGTCCTGACTTCGATAAAGAGTCCCTCTACCTTGGTTTTTATTTCATTATCCCCTCTACCCATTTAATTTCCCCCTTGATAGGCATAAGTTAATTTCCCTCTTCTACATTTCCATCTTCTTCACATATTAAAAACATGCCAGCACTACTTTTTTTGTAGTTTCATCCATCCTTAGAACAAAACAATATGTTTGAGTGACTATGGATTACTTTTTTTACACCATGGCTCTATATTTCTAGACTTGTGTTGATTTCTTTTACCATTTTCCACTATTGTACTACCCATATTTTATGGACACTTGAGTTCATTTCTATTTTTATGTACTTTTTCTATTATTGAGTGAGGTTGGCTTTTTACTTCTCACTCCTCAATGTTGTTTTCCCTTTTATGCACCTTTTTCCATTTATGATTAAGGATTGTTAATGCTCACTCATCAATGTTGTTTTATCATTTTTGCTTGCCCATCTTTGTTTAAGTAAGGATTGTTACTGCTTTCACATGGATGTTTGATTACCATATTTTTGACATGTAGACTTAGTTTGACTTGGTGAGTTTGCCTTTCTTACTTAAGGTTTATTTGTTTGAGTTTTTTGGTCTTTAGTAGCCTTGGCTTTTCGATTACCTAATTTACTCTAATTTTTGACTTGGTCATTTGGTCTAACATAATACTTATCACCCTAGCTTGCCAAATTTCCAAGTACATCCCATCTACATAGCACCAATTATCTTGGCTTTCTTATGTTTGTTTATTTTTGCTCTTTATTTTTGTATTCTTGGGTTTGTCAAAAGCAGTCTCTATACCCTCAATAATCAAAACTACAAACACAATAGACAAACATCTAGTGATAAAGGTAAGTTAGAGTACACACATAGTTTACTTTTTAGTTATTTCCTTTTCAATCATTTACTTTCAATTATTTTTGCTTTAAAATAGTACAACTTTTTTTTAGACTCATTATTATGTGTTACTATGTTCTTTATTGAAGTACCATCCCCTATTGCACCTGAGTGACATGTGATGAGATTCGAGTGGAGCATATATATACATATAATATTTTAAAACTTTATCAATTACTAATGCTTTCTATCTAAAAAAAACCTGTTCAGTCTCAATATCTCTGAGTGCATGCCTTAAGGGGTACACCGAGAAAGGGGTGGGTAGGCCATTAATGTTTCATAGGATTGTTGTCCCTTATTACAACTTATTACCAATTCAACCATCTCCTAAAAACATTCCCCTAAGCTATCAATCCTCTTTTTCACACTTCTCTAGTCATTTACCACCTTCATTACCCCTTCTCCTAACCTAAAACCTATTTTGATAGCTTACATGACTAGGTTGAATGGGTCAACCTTGTAATCTTATTGGTGAAACTTATTTAGGGTCTAGATCAGCTCTTGGCCAACCTAGCCCATAACCTGGTGAGTTTTTATCAATAATGATGCTAGGTCAACTGGTCGACCTTGTTGGCCAAAATTTTTGGAAGGGTTTAGGGTTAGATTTGCCTATATAAACACATCCATTTCATCATTATTAGAGAGACATCAAGAGTTATTATTCATTTGCGTTTCTTTATAATTTACTCTTTTGCCATTCTACTTGAGGAGTCTTAGCTTAGGGTTTTTACTTAGAGAAGAATCTAGTCTTGTGGATAAGTCTTGGATGCTTTGGAATTTTTTAGTGATCCTTACAAACTATAACAACCTATTACAAAACACCTTTGGCCAAGGGAGAGATTGAGTCTCAATGGGTTTGTCTTCCATGTATCTCTAACTTTGATTTTCTCTTTAGTATATAAAAGTAGCATAAGTAATGGATCTTGAATAATATTACTCTTCCTCTCCATGCATTAGGGTCTTACCTATACATAGCTAAATTAGGATTCTCTTATGCATGTTTACTTTTATGTTTACTAACCCTCATTTTGTACCACAAGCTTTAGTGAGCACTAGATTAGATTTATTTACTTTACTTATTAGTAGTATAGTGAATATGAAAACATAGGACTTATTTAGGGTTATTTCATAGTTTTGATTGATTAGAGGCTTTGGAACCCTCCCTAGTGATATTATTGTGGTAAGATATCTCTTAATTGGGTCTAGTGGATCCCTATTGGTCGTGTTCTTGATTATATACTGTATCCCCAATCGGAAGTGTAAGTAGGATCTATCTTCTCTAAGCTACGATTGATTTGTGGATTTGATTCATTTTTGATTGCATACACTTCTCATAGTTATAACCTTCAGTCATAAGACCTTCCTGCTATTGAAAGGCTCACATCCACTATCTCTTATGCTTATTGCTTATCTCTTAGTCTAACCATATGCTATTCTGATGACTAGGTCTTCTATACAACTCGATATGCTATAAACTTATTTTTTATCATTCTCTACAAGTTTTAGAATTGTACCTATTTTCCAACTTCATAGACACTTGCATCCCAGTCAAATGACTACATTGATGTTATTGTCTAGTGCCAAACTAAGTGTCTAATACCCTAAAGTCATCAAGTTTGTAAATGAACTGAAACTTTAAGATTGGTTGAAGTGCTTTAACATGAGATATTTCCAAAAAGGATTGATATATATGCAATATCAAGCTCATTCATTTTATACCTAGCACAAACCTAAGAAATCACAAAGCAACTTACCAAAGACACTCAATCAAACTTTCAAGTTATCAAAGCTTCCCTATTCTTTCCTATCTCAATATCAATCATAGGGACAACCCATAGATAGGTCTAAGTATTGATAGAACATTTCATGAGCCATCTTTTACAAGTTATAAGCTAGGTTACTTTATGTACTTCTTTTTCACATGTTGCATCCTTATGCACACACAAACCAACATGTAGGGGAGAACTACATTAGTTTGAGGCCCTCATAAGAATATTAACTAGGTAGTTAGTGCCCATTGATAGAGGGGTCCTTGGGGAAATATAACACCATGTTCGTATTAATCCATTTCCCCCATTATCACTCTAAGGGTGTAAAAGTTAGGGTTTGATTATTTGACAAAGGGTGATAGCCTATGCATGAGATTTGAACACACCAAAGCAAAGGCAACAGAAAACCCAAAAGTTTATAGGTGCTTACACCTAGATACAATTGATATTCCATACTGGACACTAGTATCCAAGTCATAAAGTAATGTCAATATAATTATCTAAATCTGACGTAATTACCTGAGGCCATATGGTGTAAATTTATAAAATCTAAGGATTGATCCAAAATATAGGTCTAGTCTACTTCCATTTTGTTTCAACCCATATTTGCATGAACATAGTAAACTAGCTAAGTAATCTTATTTCTAATTTATTGCAATATTAATCAATAGTTGTATTTTTAATTTTTAGCATATCTAAGCATTATTAATATGGGATATTGTTTATCTGAGTTTGTAAATTAATTGGTCTATTGTAGATTTGTTTATCACCCTTGAGCTTATTCATTTATATATTTTCAACCTATACTATATTGACCATCTCAATTTAGGGTTAAATAAGAACCGATCTCTGCATTTCCCACTTCTCTTAACTTAGGAATCCCTACAATTTATTTCTCAGATCTAAATGATTTTACTTTTTCTGAAGAGATTATCTTACTAGATGGAGACTTAGAGAAATTAATGATTCAATTGTCTTCCACATCCATAAATTGAAAAGGTAGTTGGTAGGTTTTGGAAGGATAATAATTTCACTAGGTGATCAAGAATAATTGAAAAAGTGTGGAGTTGAATAATTTTTCTTATCTACCCAATGATTATTTTTTGATATCCTTTTTTTACATCTGAGGACATGGATCAAGTCATCAAATCTAAGTAATAAAATTTAAGAATTTGTCTGATTAAAATACAAGTTTGTGAAGGCAATTTTAAGAGAAAGTCTATTGACCATGAATTTGAGTACTGGGTATATTTGTATGAGCTTTTAGTATGATACTAGAATTATAAATCTTTGAAGTAGACTGAGTATTCTTTGGGCAAATTTTTTACTATGGAGTCTAAATCTTATAAGAGTAATTTTGAGTGGTATGTAAGGATAAAAATAAATTTTAAATTGAAGGATACTTTATTTTCATCTACATCTCTTTTGAATAATGATAAGGTCTTCATGCAATTTTTTTTTACGAGACGTTGGATTCAAAATGATGTTATGTTTGTTATTCCTTACACCATGTGACAAAAAAATTGTAGTAGCTATAAAATTAATCTTGATAAGGGTAATGGTTATGTTTGGGTATGACATGTTAAAATATTGGTTATTAGGATGGGTAACAATGATATTTACAATGAAAACTTTGTTCAAAGTCTTTGATTAAGGATGTTTTATTAAAAAATGATGATATTTTTTCTGTTAGTGCTATAGATGAGGATCAAAGGTTGAGGAAACACTTGCCAGTTGATGAGGTTATTCATAAGGATTGGAAAGGAATAAAAACCAATGTTGTAAAATAAGATCTTAAGTTGCCTCTTCTACTTCTTATCTTGTCTTTTGAAGAGGAAAGGAAGGTAAATAAGGGGGTAAAATAGGTTATTTGTTAGTTGTTGTCTACAACTAGGAAGGAATTAGGGTTCACATTCCTAATCTATGAAGTTGAAAGGACTCAAGCTTTTGTTGAGTTTACTCAATTGAAGGTTATTCAAGTTGCCTATCTTAATAAAAATGGAAGTGCTTATAGTAATAAGTAAAATCATTGCAAGGCTTTAAAGCTAATGGGGGAATTTCTTATCCCTTTTTCTTCATAACTTTACTCTTGTGTTCATAACCACTTTAAGGTTTGGGAGCCTCTTCAATGGTTGGGGGAAATTAATCATGTTTAGTATTTTAATTTTCTCTTAGATTTCAGGTTTAATAATTTATCTTTGATGAGTGCTTGATGGTTTATTCAGTTTGGACTTTGGAAAATAGAGCTCGAAGGATATTTATATTTGTACTCTCATAGTCAATTTTTTGTGGCACCACTAGTTGGGACTTAATATTATAACTTGGATGGTGTCTTCTTGATGGGACATACAGCGGGTAATTAGGGGTTGGTAAGGAGATGCAATCATGTAATGTCATGGATGTAGTTGTACTCATGTCTAATTTATTTATTTTCAACTCACTCTTTATGGATATGGTTTTTTTAGTTTGCATGTGTTAATTTTTTGGCTTCAACCATTCTGTGACTACAAAAGACTAAGAGTGTGGTGCATTAGTTGGTTTTATGAGTTTTTATGCAAGGTCTTCTTATCTTCTCTTCATTATGGGAAGTATGTTAAATAAGTTTGAACCTAAATATCATGTACTATTGAAAGTGAATATGGATTATTTTATAGTTTTTAGGGATGTAGATTGGCTAAAAAGTTTTGAGAAATATAAGGATTTGATGAGGATATTGCCATGGAATTCACTCTTAATTGGGACAGTCGTGTTGATCAAATCAAAGGAGTTATAGTAACTATATAAGAGGAAACCATTATTAGGGTAATTGGGTTACCATTGTAGAGAGAAAATTGGCATCTTATTAAAATAAGAGGGTCTCTTTACAAGTAAGGGTTTTTACTTATAGGAGAGCAAGTGATTGACATTGGCAAATCTTGCACTTTGATTCAAGACTTCTAGCTCATTGTAGCGCTCTTTGTTCATAAGTATATCACTTGTGAGGGTAGGTATTATGTTCTATTCTCATACCACATCAAGTTTATATCTCATTTATGTCACAAGAAAAACATTAATTTGTTATTTTTCTTGTTCAAATTACTTAAAATAATAGCTACAGAGGTTAACAAAGGAAACCAAAAGGCCATGGCTCATCAAGATTGATGAAATTTCATCTTCTAGATGTGTTTACTTTAATAAACCCTAAAATTACTTAGCATGATTTTTTCTTCTTCTCAACTTACATGATACAAAACACTTACCTTTGACTAGAAGAAAAAGATGAAAGCTTATTTTACCACCTTCAAATAGTTCCATGGAGATTCAATTTCAACAATAGGAACCTCCTCATAGTGGTTGAAAATAGGTTCACAAGGAATTTATTTAATAAAAACAAATAAGTAGATCTCAGTTGCATGGGTCATACTTCTCACACTCAGAACTATCCAATAGCTGTTGAGGATTCTAGAATGGAATATGTTTTATCTATCTCTAACATCATTAAGAAAATACAAAGGATGGGAATGATGGATATTAGGGTTTTAAGTTTAGAAATTTTCCATGGGTTGGAAAAATTATATCTCAAGAGGAATAATTAAATCACCTTAGAAATTGTAGAGATGTCTTATACTCCTCCTAATTTGAGTTTTCTTATTTGATTTGGCTGAAAAAGCCTCAAATGTGTTTATTTTACAACACTTTGTATTACAACATGTGGTGTTGGCATTGATTCCTTTGAGTTTATTCATTGGAAGATCATGGTATTAAACTATATGAGATTAATATGGAATGGGATATACTGATAAATATTCCCAAGACATAATTAACACAATCTTAATCAAAGGTTGATTTATTACAAGAGGAATTAAAAAGAAGTAGATAGGAGGTGAAGGATGAGAGGAATGATAAGGATGTTGAATTTAATATATTTAAAATGTTGATGTTCTTAAATTTTGAAATGGAAAATCATTTATCTTCTTGTAGATATATACCTAGGGTCTACTCCTTGATTCTAATAGAGAATTGGCTGAAGCTGGAATTAGGTCAGTTAGTTTCCCCTTAATCTATTGACTTAAGTAGACCAAATAATTTTTTTGAAGCCTTATTTTCCTCCGTCGAGTAGGATAAGAACTTATTGGGTAAAACTTATGTCCATAATATAGTCATTTCAAATGATTTAAGAAGGAATACAAATCCTTTTTTGGATAATGTTATCATCTATGTTTTTCTATCCTATTTTTAAGATGAAATAAGATGGGGTGTAAATAGGTTGAGTATAATATAAGACTTTGGAAGATTCACTTCCCCTATGGCTTAGAGTAGAACACCCAAGGCCCTTGGATATTTAAAGAGAGTATGTAACCTAGTGAAGCATGAAAAAATTAAGGGTGATTTTTTAATATTAAGATGGAGTTGGTTTTGTAGTGGAAATATTGTTGCTTAACATAGGCTATGAAGTCTACATAAATTCATGTGTTAGGTGGAAAGACCTACCTAAAACCCTAATAATTAAGTATCTTTTCTCTCAACACAACTTGAGAGAGGCTAAAGGAAAGGCTAACCTATATTTTATCTCTACGAGGAAGAAGGGTACTTCTTGCATTGGGCTTAGATTTTAGATTCATTTTTTTGGTATGCAGTTATTGACTGAAAAGACAAAAGGATTTTGGACAAGGATGAATAATTATAGAGATGGTTAGAATTTGAAAATAAGCATGGTTTTTATGCACTTCAAGATGATACATGATCAAATGTGTTAGACTTTAGAAAATAATATGAAAATGTTATGCAAATTTAGGCTATTTTCTATTCATTTTAGAGTGATAAATTGGCAAGTATTTAGTTTTTTGTTGCTAAATTTTTAGTAGGGGTGCTTGTGGTAAAAGGCTATGGTAGCCCTATGCCCTTGATAGAGGGAGATGTTTTTTGATCTCAATTAAGGGGAGGATGTATTGTATAAGAATTTAACTTTGGTGTGTGGAGGTACATAGTTTTTTAATTATGGAAGATGTTTTTTTGATATCCCTTGTTGGGTTCCTTATTTTGGTATGAAAATATTCAACCTCTACCTACGAAATTTACTACATATTTTCTACACAAAATATCTTTTGATTTTGGATATGGGATAGGTTATATATGTTTTGTGTTTATTTCTTGATACATATTACATTTGTGGATGTCATAGGTTGACCTCTACCCTTTGCTATGGATAACACTGATAGTTAACTTTCTTCCCTTTCTTACTTTGCCATGTTTCAAGGCATACTATTTATTCATGGGGTTTTTATTGCTTTTTATTGGAGTAGTGGAATATTATGTAAACATTTTTGAGATATTTTGATAGTAATGAAAGGGGTAAGGGACCCCTTATCCCTCTTTTATCGATAAAAAAAACTAGTCTAGTGCCAAATATTAGGTGTCTACATAATGCCTCACTTTGATGTGTGTGTCTTTATGTGTGTGTGTGTGTGTGCATACATATCAAAGTAAGACAAAAAATTTCACTTAAAATATTTGAAGAAGAAGTTATGGTTGAAACCTATTAGTGCACATGTATATTGAGGTTCCAATTAAGGACAATCATTTCATCTATGATGTTTAGTTTGGGAAAATACATCCACACATGAGCACCAAAGTAGGAATAAAACACAAAACTCAACATGCCAATTTGTTCCCTTTATTCATCTTGAAGGAAATTTGGAAAAAAAATGCAAGTCTTTAATGGAAAAGTTTTGAATACAAATTTTGGTAGCATATGCTTCATCGATTTCAAGAGGAGAAGAAAAAATAACAAGACCAATTCTCAATAATAATCTTCAACATAAGGAATCCTAATACAAGTGCCATTTTTCCATTTGAGGTGGGAATGGTCTAACCCAAGAGCTTCCCCAAGTGTCTCCTCTCCTTCCATGGTGTTTCCACTTCTAATATAAGTCAAAGCAACTTGAAACAAATCAAAATTCATGTTTTACAACTTTAGGTAGACCTAATCAATCTTTTGAAACATTTAAAAAGCTTATGAAAACAATTTTTTTAGTTTATTGACTTGGTCAAGATTTGATGGTGCCTAAAAACTTTTTAAAATAGTGAAAGACCTAATTGGACCTCAACCGTCGATTAACATTGAGTGTGTAAACTTAATCATGTTCCCAACCTATTTCAATCTTTAAGTCTACTCCATACTGCATCCAACACATTTGATCTGACATGAACTATTTGAGATTCTCTCCCCACATATAATTGCTTGACAAAATAAATAAATCTGTCAACTTAGTCAACACTCTAAAACTTGCAATCCAAATAAAACACTCAGTTGCCATAGTTAAAAACCTAGTTAGGATCCTTGACTAACAAAGCCAAATCTTGTAACTACAAACTTAGTTTTAATCAACAAACAAAGATCGATTACCATTATTCACTACAACCAAACATTGATGAGACCTAATCAGTAGTCATAGACCAATTACCACTCCACAAGGACTTACTACATGCATTGACCAAATCAACAAATAAAGCTCGATTAACATTATGCCCCAATGAATCATTCCTTCACATTTATAATCAAAATTTGTCTTCTGATTACCATTATAATTACATACAATACTTAGAATCTTAATTACAACTATAAGTATCATGCAACTTCATTGAAGACCAAATCAGGAGTTAGAAGCTTGATTAAATGTATAATTTTTGAATGAATCTCTCTAAGACTTAGAATAAATCAGGTTTTTATCTAACATGGTTTCTAAGAAACCAGGTAATATTACCAAAACTGAGAATGACCCAAAATGGGAACCAAAAAAATAACCTATAACTAAACACACCATAATAAATGTCAAAACAAAACAATGGAAAATAAACATCACTCTATTTCTAGTTGATGCATGATAGCCTATCCACTATGGATGATCCTACTTTAGATACCCATGGTAAATGAAAAGTACCTATTGTCACCAAATCTTGCACCCTAGAGGAGGGTGTTCAAGCCTCATCCATATTTTTGAAACATGGGAATACTCCTAGGTATGTGGGTTTACCTATAGTAGAACTAGACCTCTAGGTTTAAGGGCCATCTCCCTGAATATACCTTGAAATGCTTATCACCTACTTAACTAGTTGCTTGTGGGAAAAGAGATAAAAGTTTGCATTAAATGAAACTAATTTAAGGGGGTGATACACTAGGATGATTTCCAAAAGACATCATACTTATTTCACTAAGAAATAAACTATACAAACTCGCTTCCAAGTCCTAAAAAAATCTAACATAAGTGCTTCAACATTGAGGTGATATGCATGAGACAACACAAGGCAAGTGAACTAGAGGGTAGATTGCACACTCTAATAACAATTATACACTTGAAAGGAGTCTAAAACACTAGCCACACTCTATATGGCTTGTTAGAATAGGAACTCTTGCATAAACATGAGAGGATAAGGGAAGCAAGGATAAAAGAATATCACTTAGCATCACCATATATCACTTTACACACTTAGACAAATGTTTATGAACTCAAAAATAGACTTTAATTTATTATTTAAAGGAAAAATATAATGTCATTCTAGTAGGGATTCACCATACATGGCGTGGTATTAGTCTACAAGAGCAAAAAATGGTTACTATTTATAGAATTGGAGAGAAAGGAGAAGAGAATGAAGTTCATGTTAGGTCATGGAGCTAAAAGCTTCACTGATGTAGACATGGAGGAGGTTGCTGAGTTGTAGAGCAACTGACGTCGGTCTGATCAGCCGACGTCAGTCATATACAGTGAGAAGAGCAACCAATGTCGGTCAAAGATCGGCTGGCGTTAGTCACCTCCAGGCAGATATGGACTGATGTCGGTCGCCTGTGCAGTTCCAGAACTTCCAGTTCACAGACAATTAGTTAACGAACTGGGTGTTTGCATGTTAAGAAGGCCAATTATAGACTTGAAGCTATGGATCTAATTATTGTAATTAGATGTCTAATTATTGTTTGCATGGGATCTATATAATAGACTCATGGGCTGTATTGTAAAAGTGTGCTAGAGAGTAAGAGAGCAAAAATTAGCTCCTTCAAGAGTGAAGAGAGCAAGGTGTGTTCCTCCTAGTACCACAGTGCCAAGAATGGGTGCTGGTTTGGAAAATCAGAGGGATTCCTCATGTATATAGGATCTTAGTCAACAGGTGTGTAAGGCCACATTTGGAGATCTACATGGTAAGTAAGATAATTGATTTGCAGGTATATGTGTGTGCGAGGTCTAGGTTTGTAGGTGTGCAAAACCAGGTTGATCTGTAGGTGGTAGCAGGATCAAGGTGACAACAACACAATAGGTAGCAAGATCAGGCATGATCTACTTAGAGTACGGTGTGTACTCGGTCATAGAGCAAAGAGGAAGGCAAGGTAGTTCATTCCAAAGTAAGATCATTTGAGTTACAGGTTATTGTAAGTTCATGGGAGATCTACTTGGAGTATGTGTGTATACTCAGATTTGGAGTATGTGGAGTACTTGTGTACTAGCAGTAGTGATACTGACTAGTGGTATTGGCAGTAGTGGATACTGACTGGTTGGAGGTGAACACCAAATCTATGTTTGAGTTGTGTGTTGGGACCCTAATTGAGAGAGAGAGCTTTGAGGAAAGATTAATGAGAGTCCTAGAGGTGTGGGAAGCCTTAGAGGTGTAAGAAGACTATGGCACTTCTTTATTGTAATTTTCTTCTGTAAGAGTATTAATACAATTGGGTATTGTCTCTCATATTCTGTGTTATTTCTGAATTCTAGTTACTTGTGATTCTGGTTTAATTCCACATGTTTAGTTGCTTGGTAATCCATGGTGCTTCCGTGGGGTCCTAACAGTTGGTATCAGAGTTAAGATTACAGGGAGCAGGTTTGTGTTTGATTACAGGTCACTCTCAGGGGTTTCTAATTGAGTGGGAGTATAGCAATGGTAGAAGAAAGTAAGCTAAGAATGGAGGAACTAAAAAACATGAATGGTCAATTACGGTGTTATGGAAAGAAAGAGCAGGTAAAGAGAAATTGTTGGTTGGTAGCAGATCAACATGAAGGAATTGAAGATGCAGATGTTGTAGGTGTTGATGCACATGATGCTCTGGGATGTTTCTTGGATAAAGTAGAATCTTGTTCTATAGATTCTGTTGCCTCTTTCCATGCAGCCCCAATTAGAGGGGTTGGTGAGCCTTGTCAAAGTATTGGCAAAGGGGAAGTGCGGCTGAAATTGCAGATGGCCAACACATGGGTGTTGAAGGAGGTCATGCAGGTCCTAGTCTTGGAGATGTGGCTAATTTCTTCAGGAAATTTGGGTGATGAGAGATGCACAGGAACTCTCACAGCGGATTCTTGGAATGTTACCAAGGATGCACTTGAATTAACATGTGGTAAGAAAGTAGGTACTCTTTATCTACTTTCTTGTATTACTGATTCCACTTCTATTACACAAGTGTGGCTTTGTAGGCTTGGTCACATAAGTGAGAAGGGAATGGATGTTCTTAAGACAAATGGTAAGGGTTCTGCTTCAGAGAGCATATACCAAGATTTTTGTGAGCAGGGGGATGCTACAAGAAAGGATTGTGTTTAGTGCAGGAAAAGGAAGACTGATGTATTTAATAAACTTAAAAACTAGAAAGCCTTGGTGTTCTTCGAGGAGATGACAGATAGAGATCAGCTGAGGGGGCTGGATACTTCTGAGCAGGGCGGTTTGGACATGGGTATGATTCAAAGAAAGCTCGCGGGTAAAAGTCATCACTCACAGGCAAACACAGGTATCGCCATCGATTAAGGGGAACCGATGTCAAATAGACAGGTACCGATGTCGGTCATGTGTAGACCAGAGAAGTCGGTGGTGTCAGGCAGGTGGAGACCGACGTCGATAGGGTAACTGATGTTGGTGACTTGGACAGTCACATGGAATTGATGTCGGTCGGATGCAGACTGTGTGGTGATCGAGGTCGGTCACTGGAACGGATTTTGGGCAAACAGTAAGCTATCAAGGAATCTCAAACACCCATGTGGAGGACTAAAAGGGTAAGTAAGCCTCAAATTCATTATTCCTCTTCTTTATACTCATTGCTCATTACAGAGCAGGAAGGATCTAGGAAATAGTGGGAGCATGGCATGAATAGGATGCAGAACCAAATGGGAGATTTGCTAGGGTTTCCAGTCGGTATGAAAGCACTAAAAGATGAATGGATACCTTAGTTAAAGAATAGAGAGAATGGATACGTGAGATGGAAGGCCAGGTCATATGGTCTTGAGAAATCTACAGGACAGTGGTACAGGATTTGACAAGTGGATGACAAAGTAGGGCTTTAGTCACTGTCATTGTAACTATTGTGTTTGTCTTACCAGGTGGATGATGGTCGCGACATTATCCTGTTACTGTATGTGGAGGATGAGCTTGTTGTAGGTTCAGACATACAGGGTTTTGCTAAGCTAAAGGTAAGGTTAGTTCAGTGGTTTGCCATGAAGGATTTAGAAGCAGCGAAATTCTTTTGGCATGAGTTATCCTAGAGATAGGGAGATCACAAGCTGATGTTGTCACAGGATGATTGTGTGAAGGTAGTGTAGGATGCAGAATCAGGTAGCACACCTATGGATGGACAGGTCATAGAATAGGGTCCCCAATCACATGATGAGGTTGAGTACATGTGTACTCCCTGAGTTTTCCCACGTAGTGGGAGCTGTCAGAAAGTTTGGAGCTGATCCGAGAAAGAAGCACTAGAAGGCAGTTTAGTGGATTCTTAGGTATCTGAGAGGGACCAGTAGCAGGTGCACGTGTTATGCAGGGTCAAGTTCTTTTTCTACATGGGTTTGTAGATGCGGATGTGGCATGTTACTTGGATGATAGGGGTTACACCATAGGATGTGTGGTGGTTGGTCTTCAAGGTTGAGCTTGAAGAGGGATACAAGCCAGGGAACAAATTAGACGGTGTACAAGTATAGGTATAGTGCAACTATTTATCTCCAAGTAGGAGATTGTTAGGTTGTGGAGCTAAAAGCTTCACTGATGTAGACATGGAGGAGGATGCTGAGTTGCAGAGTAACTGACGTCAGTCTGATCAACCGATGTCGGTCATATACAGTGAGAAGAACAACCGACATCGATCAGAGATTGGCCAGTGTCGGTCACCTCCAGGCAGACAGGGACTGACGTCGGTCGCCTGTGCGGTTCCAAAACTACTAGTTCACAGACAGTTAGTTAACGAACTGGGTGTTTGCATGTTAAGAAGGCCAATTATAGACTTGAAGCTGTAGATCTAATTATTGTAATTAGATGTCTAATTATTGTTTGCATGGGATCTATATAATAGACTCATGGGCTATATTGTAAAAGTGTGCTAGAGAGTAAGAGAGCAAAAAATAGCTCCTTCAAGAGTGAAGAGAGCAAGGTGTGTTCCTCCTAGTGCCACAGTGCCAAGAATGGGTGCTGGTTTGGAGAATCAGAGGGATTCTTCATGTATGTAGGATCTTGGTCAGCAGGTGTGCAAGGCCACATTTGGAGATCTACATGGTAAGTAAGATCATTGATCTGTAGGTATATGTGTGTGCGAGGTCTACGTTTGCAGGTGTGCATAACCAGGTTGATCTGCAGGTGGCAGCAGGATCAAGGTGATAGTAACACAATAGGTAGCAAGATCAGGCAGGATCTACTTGGAGTACGGTGTGTACTCAGTCATAGAGCAAAGAGGAAGGCAAGGTAGTTCCTTCCAAAGTAAGATCATTTGAGTTGTAGGTTGTTGCAAGTTCATGGGAGATCTACTTGGAGTATGTGTGTATACTCAGATTTGGAGTATGTGGAGTACTGGTGTACTAGCAGTAGTGATACTGACTAGTGGTACTGGCAGTAGTGGATACTGACTGGTTGGAGGTGAACACCAACTCTGTGTTTGAGTTGTGTGTTGGGACCGTAATTGAGAGAGAGAGCTTTGAAGAAAGATTACTGAGAGTCCTAGAGGTGTGGGAAGCCTTGGAGGTGTAAGAAGACTGTGGCATTTATTTATTGTAATTTTCTTCTATAAGAGTATTAATACAATTGGGTATTGTCTCTCATATTCTGTGTTATTTCCGAATTCTAGTTACTTGTGATTTTGGTTTAATTCCACATGTTTAGTTGCTTGGTAATCAATGGTGCTTCCGTGGGGTCCTAACAGTTCAAGAGTCACTAAGACACTTGTAATGTTGATAAAAGGAGTTACATATAAAGGAGAGAGGAACATGGAACATACCATGCAAGGTCTACTTGGACAAATGTCCCTCAAAACATGAAACTCCTAAAATGTGGCATAAAACTTCTCAATTGGTTACTCATAACACTTCCTTAATCATTTGGCCCTCTTGAAACATCCAAAAATAGAATAGGGACAAATATGATGGTTAAATTGAGAGGGAGGGGTTGTATACATGTTATAACATGCATTGGTTACATCCTTAGTCAACAAGATTATTTTGGACATGAGTTATCACTGCCTGCAGTCTAAATAACTCCTCTTTCACTCACCCTCCACACTTGACACCAAAGTTGGTCTTCAATTTTCCAATATGATCCATAAAGAGGAATGTATGACACTTTTGAGGACTCCTCATGGCCTTATATTCCTTAGGTAGACCTTAAAAGGCCTCCCACTAAAAACTATCACCTTCTCACTTGTTTGTTCACTATGCCAACTTGGACTAGCTGAGATGAAGGCACTTGCAGAGGTACTTATGAGATTATCTTAAGCATGAAATGAACATGGTGAGTTTTTAAAAAAAATACATTTTCCACCCTATCCATATAGGTAGGGTACAAATTAATTTGATTGGGAGGAGCCCCAGAGAGTCCCCTACAACCTCCAATCATCTCCCAGTCCATTATAGTTCATCTAGATGCCCCTTCTCCTTCATCTTCCCAATCCGGTCACTACCAAGGGTTTTAGAGGGTTTAAAGTCATTTTCACCCTTAGTGTTTATTCATAAAGGTCTGACATTCAACCTATAAATAAATTCCATAAAAACCTTGTTCAATACCTCCTTCAACATCCCCCAACTCCTTGTACTCTCATGCAAAGCCTCCAAGTAGCTGTGAGCTTTCAAACTTGCCTACTTAGGCTTTGTTCTTCATTCTATGCAGGATTGAGTTGGTCTAAGCCAAGAAATGGATTCTCCATGGTTTTTTCTACATTCCAATAGATTTAAAACTCCTTATAACTCCCCATAAACATGTTCCAATGGATTTTAATGTTCCTAATGTTAGAAGTGGTAGCAGACCCCTTGAGGGTTTTAGTCCTAGACTAGACCAAGTAGATCTGCCTGCATCCTTGTAGGTTTGAACCACACTATTGGGATTATATCATATGTGAGGGTTCCCCTATGTTCATTAGTGTATAAAATTTCTATTATCATCTTCATGGGAGGCCTTAATCAATATTCAACTTAGCCTCACCTTCTTTTCTCAAAACCTGCAAGTTTGTACCCTTGGGGAGTGCCCTCTATTTGAGACAAAATAGAGGGCACTTACCCTATTTACATAGAACAAAGGGTGATATGAAGGGTATTTCCAAGTAATGGGGAATCTCTATTTTGAATTTTAGGGTTTGTTGATACTCCCAACACCCTTAAACACTCTAAAATACAAGATAAACTTCTTTAAAATGTTGACTGTGTATAGGATGCATAAGAATGGACTATAGGTTATCTAATAGAAACCTCTCCCTCACCTATTTCCATGTGGTAAGATTCCTTTAAGATGTTCATTTTCACTATGGAAGTGATCCAAACATGATTACCTCCCAAGTTTTTCCCAAACCCTTCATTGTACACTCTTTATTGACTAGTCTAGACTACAAGTCATATGGCTATGACTGTGTTTCTCCTACATTTAGGTGATACCTGCATGTTTAGAACTTTGATATTTGTCACAAGACCTAATTTAAGTCCCCAAAGTCATTTGGAAATTCATATATAATATTCTCATCATTTTCATGCTATGCCAACATCAATAACACTATCTCCTAACTCACTATTATCTACAGTCAACTGTAATTGACTTATTTAGAACATGTAGGGATATTGTAGGTGGATATTGTTGTCCCCCAAAAGTAGCAGTCATTTTTTGGGACAACATTTGAACTATTTTGGTCTTACAGACCAAAATTGTCTCTTCCATTTCCAAAAATTTGTCGTAGACATTCAGATTCTTCATTTTCCAAGCTTCTTAGAAAATCTACAGACTTTGCAGGTCAAGTTCAATGGGTTTTGCATGTTGATTTCTATGGACTTTGTATCTATAGATTCTATAGGCAAGTTCATATTGGTTCAAAGGAATCTGTAGGTGGTTTCAATCAAAAAAATCAGTTTCCAAACACTTGGTCATTTTTCGAGATTGGTTTAGAACTTCAGTTCAGTTGAAAATCTTCATCGGCAAGCTTTTGAGTGCAAAAAGAGGCTTGAACCATTGAACCGTTGAACCATTGAACCACGTTGGTTCAAAGGTTCAATGGGTTCAAGGTTCAATGGCAGGTTCAACCAAAGGAACAGTTCAAATGGCTTGGTTCAATCAAGTGGTTCAACTCTTTATTTCATTCAGTTGGTTCATTCTTTCAGTTCAACCTTTGGTTCAATGTCTACAGGTTCAATAGCAGGTTCAAAGACATTTTTCAAAGCTTTGTTTAAATCGTTGAACCAAAATTTGGTTCAAACATCTTGGTTTAATGAATAGGTTTATCCGCTTGTTTCATTCACTCAATTCATTGGCTTGAACCATTGACTTCAACCATTTTGGTTCAACGCCTTGGTTCAACCAAACAAGTTCAAAGTCAAGTTCAACTGTTGGTTCAAAGGCAAGTTTAAATGTTTGGTTTAATGTTTAGTTCATCGGTTTGTTTAATTCATTGAACCATCGGCTTGAACCATTTTTGGTTCAACCGATTGGTTCAATGTCAAAGTTCAAAGGGGCGGTTCAATGCAAAAGGAGACTTCTTGAAGGACAAATGCCCTTGTGGAGGACACTTAATCAATAAAAGCACCGTTAGGAAGGGTCATTTTTCAAGGAAGCCAAAAGGTAATTCTTTTGGATTTGTTTAAGGCATTTGAAAATTGGCTAACACTTAATTCTTTCAGACTTCTGTCCGAGGGAATTCCCTCAGACAAAAAGTCTGAAAGAATTCTAAGTGGCTACGGGCTCAAAAGATCCGAAGACCAAATAAAGACTTAACAGAACAAATTTTCGCAGAATTTTGTCCACGGGAATTTTCCTCGGGCAAATTGTTCACGGGAATTTTCTACAAGACAAATGTCCACGAAAATTACCTACGAGAGAAAACACCTAGGGATTTGTCTATGGGAATTTTCCCTGGGGAAATGTTTGCAGGAAACATTTGCCTGAAGGAAGCCTCAAATAGAAAGCCCAGGGATTTGTTCGTGAGAACTGCCAAGGCAAAGGGCTACTGAAGGACCCTGAAGGGTAGGTGCCCTTGCGGGGGATTCTCGGTGGTCAAAGTAAAGGACTATTCTGACTTGATACAAACCATTTCTTAAGGCCCGAAAAGGCAAGTCCAATTTAGAAAAGTACCTAGCAAAACGCTGAAAGCCAAAAGAGGACCAAGGGGTGACGTGCCCGAAGACGTCAAATTCAACACAACCGACTAACCATTGGAAACATAGTGATGGGCGCACGAATGCCAAATTAAAGACAATGAAATAGCTGTTGATCCTTTGAATTCATAGACCTAAATGCATTTCCAGAGTTTAAGACCAAAACCAGTTGAAAGAGAGGAAAGATAGAACAACGAATGAATCCAGGGCCTGATTCAATTAACCAGAAAAGGAGGAACGATGAAGACAAGATCAAACTGCTAGGTGGACATTGAAAGTTGCAATCTTTCAATTACATGGATTGTTTATCTACATTGAGAAGATCAAATGGGTAAAAGGCCCCAAAGTTCCACTTGTCTTCCTAAACAGTTCCCAACGCATCATGATGTATTACTGTTCCCGAGTCCTTCTTGAAGTGGCTATATAAGGGACTTTCTTTCATTGTAAATGGATCTCTTTTTTGACAATCTGAACGAAAATTTGCCCAAATTGAGAGACATCATTGAGACTTTGTGCTCAGTATGTTGATCATATTTTATTACTGGAATAAGAAATTAAGTAACTTTTTTAGACTTTGTGCTGTGATATCTTTGTTGTTGAGGAAACTATTCTTATGTCATATTAAGTAGACTATATATATGAGGTAGTGGTTAGAATTTGATGATCATATTAAGTATTATGCTCTTATTGAATTGTTGTAGAGGTTGCACCCTTGAAGTGGCTCTGTTATATTATCTAGTATTCTACTTTACTGTCAATTATTGTTATCCAATCTCTTATCTTTGATTATTCTGTACGATATATAATTATTCTATGTGAACATCTAAGTAATTTTCTTACACTTATGCACACACAAGCTAACACATAGGGGAAAATTTCATAAATCTAAGTGCCCATTCAAAGTATTGGATATGTAGGTAGTGCCCATTTATAAAGGGATACTTAGGGCAGCTCGACACTATGTGCCCACTAACCCATTTTTACCACTGTCACTCCAAGGGTGAAAAATCTAGGGTTTGATCATTTGACAAAGAGCAATAACTTTTGCATGAGATTTGAACACACTAGAGCAAGGATGACAAAAAACCTAAAAGTTTGTAAGTGGTCATATCCAAATATAATTGATATTCCATACTAGACACCAACATCCAAGTCAAATAGTAGCATCGACGTAACCATTCAGATCTGATGCAAACATCTAGGGCCATAGAGTGCAAATTTATAAAATCTGATGATTGGTCCAAAATATAGATCTAGTATACCTTTTCTTTTTATCATACATCAACATTATAAATTCAGTATATTATTTATCTCAATTTACAAATTAATTGGCCTACTATAGAGTTGTTTATCACCCTTGTGCTTATTCATTTCTATATTCTTAACCCTATAATATATTAACCCATCTCAATTTATGGATAAATAATAACCAATATTTACATTTCCCCCTTCTCTCAACTTAGGAATAACTATAAGTTATTTCTCAGATCTAAATGATTTTCCTTTTTCTAAAGAGATTTTCTTACAAAATGGAGACTTGGAGAAATTAAGGATTCGATTGTCTTCTACATCCATAAATTGAAAAGGTAGTTGGTAGGTTTTGGGAGGATAATACTTTTACTAGGTGGTCAAGAATAATTGGAAAGCTGTAGAGTTGATTGATTTTTCATATCTCCCCAATGACTGTTATTTGATATCCTTTTTTATATCTGAGGATAGGGATCAAGTCATCAAATCTAAGTAATATAAATTAAGGGTTTGTTTGATTAAAGTACAAGTTTAGGAAGAAAATTTTAAGAGAAGGTTACTGACCATGAATTTGAGTATTGGGTGTAGTTGCATGAGCTTCTAGTATGATACTATAATCACAAATATTTGAAGTAGACTAAGTATTATTTGGGCATATTTTTTACTATGGGTTTTAGATATTATAAGAGTACTTCTTGATGGCATATAAGGATAAAGATTAATGTTAAATTGAATGATCCTTTATTTTCATCTAAATCTCTTTTGAATTATGATAGGGTTTTCATGCACAAGGTTTAATGAGAGGCTGGTTTTAAAAATATGTTATTTTTGTTCTTCCTTACATCATGTGGCAAAAAAATGTAGTAGGTATAAAATTAATCTTGATAAGGGTAATGGTTATGCTTGGGTATGACATTATAAAATATTGGTTATTGGGATGAGTAACAATGATATTTATAATGAAAACTCTGTTTAAGGTTTTCAAATAAGGATGTTTTGTTAAAAAAATGATGATAGTTTTTATGTTAGTGCTGTAGATGAGGACCACATGTTAAGGAAACACTTGCCAATTGATGAGGTTATTCACAAGGATTGGAAAGGAATAAAAAATAATGCTACAAAAGAAGATCTTAAGTTGGCTCTTCTAATTCTTATCTTGTATTTTGAAGAGGAAATGAAGGTATAAGGGGGTTAAGTAGGTTACTTGTTAGTTGTTGTCTACAACTAGGAAGGAATTATGGTTCACTTTCCTAATCTCTAAAGTTGAAAGGTCTTAAGATTCTATTGAGTTTACTCAAGTGAAGGTTATTCAAGTTGCCTCTCTTAAAATAAATGGAAGTGCTTATAATAAAAATGAAAATTGTTGCAAGGCTTTAAACTTTAAAGCTAATGGGGGAATTTATTCCCATGTTTTCCTCATAACTTTACTCTTGTGTTCATAACCACTTTAAGGTTTGGGAGCCTCTTCAATGGTTGAGGGAATTTAATTATGCCTAGTAATTTAATTTTCTCTTAGATTTTGGGTTTAATACTTTCTATTTTATGAGTGCTTGATAGTTTATTCATTTTAGACTTTGGAAAATAGAACTAGACGGATATTATATTTGTACTCTTATAGTCATTTTTTTGTGGGCACCACTAACTAGCTCTTAATATTATAACTTGGATAGTGTCTTATTGATGGGATGCATAAAGGATAATTGGGGGTTGGTAAGAGTTATGATCATGTAATATCATGGATGTAGTTGTACACATGTCTAATTTATTTCTTTTTAACTCACTCTTTAGGGATATGATTTTTTAGTTTGGATGTGTTGATTTTTTAGCTTTAACCATTATGAAACCATGGAAGACTAAGAGAGTGGTGCATTAGTTGGTTTTCTAAGTTCTTGTGCAAGATCTTCTTATCTTCTCTTCACTATGGGAAGTATGTTAAATAGGCTTGAAACTAAATATCATGTACTATTAAAAATGAATTTGAATTGTTTTATAGTTTTTAGGGATGCAGAGTGGATACAAAATTTTGAAAAATTTCAAGGTTTTAATGAAGATATTGCCATGGAAGTCACTCTTGGTTGGGAGAATGGTGTTGATCATGATAGATGAGTTGTAGTAATTATATTGGAGGAAACCATTGTTAGGATAACTAGGTTACCATTGGAGGGTAAAAAATTGTATCTTGTTAAAATAAGAGGGTATCTTTATAAGGAAGCATTTTTACGTACATGAGAGCAAGTGATCAACATTGGCAAAGGAATTTCTTGCACTTCATTTCAAGACTTATAGCTCATAGTATCCCTATTTATTCATAATTATATAACTTGTGAGGGTAGGTATCATGTTCTATTCTCATGCCACTTCAAATTTCTATCTCATTTACACCACAATAAAAACATCAGTTTGCCATTTTTCTTGTTCAAGTTGCTTAAAATAATAACTACAGAAGTTAAAAAAGGAAACCAAAAGTCCATGGCTCATCATGGTTTGATGAAAATGCTTCTTCTAGATGTGTTTTATTTAAGAAAACCCATCATTACTTGGCATGGTTTTTTATTATTCTCAACTTCAATGCTACAAAACACTTACCTTTGACTAGAATAAAAAGACAAAATCTTACTTTACCACCTTTAAACAGTTCTACAAAGATTATTTTTCAAAACTAGGAACCTCCTCCTAGTGGTTGAAAATAATATGCTACGCTCAGAGAAATTATTTGAAAAAACAAATATGTATATCTTGGTTGCATGGGTCATACTTCTCATACTCATAATTATCCAATATTTGTTGAGGATTCTAGAATGGAGGATGTTTTATCTGTCTCTGACATTGTCAATGAAATACAAAGGATGAGAAGGATGGATATTAGGGTATCAAGTTTAGAACTTTCACATGGTTTGGAAAAAAATATATCTCAAGAGGAATAATTAAATTACCTTAGAATAAAAATTGTAGAGATGTCTCAAACTCTTCCTAGTTTGAAATTTTTATTTGTTTTGGCTAAAAAATCCTCAATGTGTCGATTTTACAACACTTTGTATAATAAGATGTGGTGGTTGACATTGATTCCTTTGAGTTTACTCATAAGAAAGATCATTTTATTAAATTATATGAGTTTAAGATAGAAGGGTCTATATTGATAAATATTCCCAAGACACAACTAACACAATCTTTATCAAAGGTTGATTTATTATAAGAGGAATTAAAAAGAAGTAGATATGAGGCAAAGGATGAAAGGAATGAAAAGGATGATGAATTTAATAGATTAAAAATGTTATTCTTATATTTTTAAAAGGAAACTCATTTATCTTCTTATAGATCTCCACCTAGGGTCTACTCCTTGATTTTGAAGGAGAATTCACTGAAGCTGAAATTAGGTCATTTATCTTCCCTTTAATCTATTGACTTAAGTAGACCAAGGAATTTTTGTGAAGCCTTATTTTCCTCCACGAAGTAGGATAAGAAATTATTTTTCAAATATTATGTCCATAATATAGTCATTTCAAATTATTTACTATGAAATTCATATCCTTTTTTAGATGATGTTGTCCTTTATGTTTTTTTGTCCTATTTGAAAAATGAAATAAGATGGGGTGTAGATAGGTTGAGTATAAGACTTTGGAAGATTCATTCCCCTATGGATTAGACAAGAACATCCAAGGCCCTTGGATACTTTAAGAGAGTATGTAAACCTTGTGAATAATGAAAAAATTAAGGGGGAAATTTTTAATATTAAGATGGAGTTGGTTTTTGTGTACCATAAATATTATTGCTTGACATAGGTTATGAAGCCTACATAAATTCATGTGTTAGGTGGAAAGACCTACCTAAAACCCTAATAATTAAGTAACATTTATCTCTACATGATTTGAGAGTGACTAAAAGAAGGGATAACCTATATTTTATCTCTATGAAGAAGGGTACTTCCTACTTCGGGTTTAGATTTCAGATTCATTTTTATGGCACACAATTATTTACTGAAAAGGCAAAAGGATTTTGGACAAGGATGAAGAATTATAGAGATGATTGGAGTTTGAAAATAAGCATGGTTTTATGCACCTCAAGATGATATAGGATCAAATATGTTGGGCAAGTAGAAACTATAATGAATTGGCAAGTATTTAGTTTTTTGTTATTGAAGTTTTAGTAGGGATGTTTGTTATAAAAGGCTATGGTAGCCCCCTGCCCTTGATATAGGGAGATGTTGTTTGATCTCAATGAAGGGTAGTATGTATTGTAGAAGTATTTAACTTCAGTCTATAGAGGTACATTGTTTTTTATTATGGAAGATGGTTTTTTGATATCCCTTGTTACCTTCCTTATTTTTATATGGAAATCTTTAGCCTTTACATGTGAAATTTGTTGTTGATTGTCTACATATAAGGTATTTTTATTTTGGATATGGGAGAATTTTATATGTTCTGTGTTTGCTTTCTTGATACATATTGCATTTGTAGAGGTTAGAGGTTGGCCTCTACCCTTGGCTATGGATGATACTGATAGTTGACTTTATTCCCTTTCTTACTTTGCCATGTTTAAAGGTATAATATTTATTCATGGGCTTTTTTATTGATTTTTTTTTGAGCAGTGGCATCCTATGTTAACATTGTTTGAAATATTTTGATAGTAATGAAAAGGTGATGGACCCCTTATCCCTCTTCTATTGAGATATAAAAACTAGTCCAGTGATAAAAATAGGTATCTACATAATGCCTCACTTTGATGTGTGTGTGTGTGTGTGTGTGTGCACGCACATACATATCAAAGTAAAACAAAAAAATGTACCTAGAAGGCTTGAAGAAGAAATTGCATGTGAAACCTATTGATATACACACAGACTAGGGTTCTAATTAAGGACAATCATTTCATCTATGATTCTTACTTTGGGAAAATACATCCACACATAAGAACCAAATAAAGAATAAAATACAAATCTTAGCACATGAATTTTTTCCCTTTATTCATCTTGAAGGAAATTAGGAAAAATAATGCAAGTCTTTAATAATAAGTTTTAAATACAAATTTTGGAAATATATGCTTCACTGATTTCAAGTGGAGAAGAAAAAATTAACATTACCAGTTCTCAATAATAATCTTCAACAAAAGGAATCCAAATATAAGTGCCATTTTTCCATTTGAGGCCGGAATGGTCTGACCAAGAACTTCTATAGGTGGCTCCTCACCTTCCATGACATTTACATTTCCAATGCATGTCAAAACAACTTGAAAGAAATCAAAATTCATGTTTTAAAACTTCATGTAGACCTAATTAGTGTTTTGAAATAGTTAAAAAGCTTATCAAAACACATTTTTTAGTTTATTAACCTAAGTGGGCCTTGATGGCACCTAAACACTTTTTAAAATAATGAAAGACATAATTGGGCCCTTAACCCCCGATTAACATTGAGTGTACACACTTAATCATGTTCCCAACCTAGTTGAGTCTTTAAATCCACTCAACACTGCACCCACCATACATGCTCCATCATGACCTATTTGATATTCTCTTCCCACATATAACTATTTGACAAAATAAAGAATTTTTTTGACCTAGTTGACACTCCTAACCTTGCATATCAAACCAAACACTCAGTCACCATAGTAAAAAACCCAGTTGGGAATCTATCCCCAATTAATAAAGCTAAAACTTGAAACTACAATCTCAAATTTAATCAAGAAACAAACCCTAATTACCATTGTTCTCTCCAACCAAAACTTGTTGAGATCTAATAAATAATAAAATACTGATTACCACTACATAAAGGCTTAGAACATATGTTGACCAAATTAACAAACAAAACTTGATTAACATTATGCCCCAACAAATCATTCCTTCATAGTTTTAATCACAATTTATGTTCTAATTACCATTGCACTTGCCTATGATAGTCATTATAGAACTAATCAAGGTTGAATTCCCAATTACCACTACGTGCTAGCAATAGCAAATCATATGCCTAATCATTAAAATAAACTTTATTAATAAAGGCTTAAACTAAATTAGGGATATAAGACTAATTATCACTGTCAAGCCATAAATGAATCTTTAATGACCTAACCAAAACTTGAAGTGTGATTAACACTATGAAATCCCACTAAGATTTATTGAGACCTAATCAAACTAGCTAAACCCAATTACAACTATAAGTATCATACAACTTCGCTAAATACCAAATCAAGAGTTAGAAGCTTGATTACAACTATAATATTTAAATGAATATTTCCAAGACTTAGACCAAATGAAAGTTGGTCTAACATGATTTATAAGAAACCAAGCAATTAAAAAAACTAATAGTGACCCAAAATAGTAACCAAGAAAATAACCTACAACCAAACACACTAGAATAAATGACAAAGCAAAATTATGGAAAATAACCACCATTGTATTTATGGTTGATGAATGATAACTTGTCTACCACAGATGCTCCTATTTTAGAAACCCAAAATAAAAATGAAAAGGACCATGATATTTCACTCATGAACTTGATATTAACTACTCAATAGTCTTTCCATGTTTAAAATTTTTGGATACATTCATCCAAGTCACATCTTTAGCTGTTTGATCTTTACACTTGACCAAATACTCGTATTACTCCCAACCTCTTGTATTATTACCAACTTGAATATCTATAATTACTTCCATGCCCTATTTAGAAACTCATGGTAATTTATCCTTCTAATCCTCAAATAAAAAATCCATGCTATCACATGTTTCTCCCTTAACATATGAGTACAAATATGCCAAATTGAAGATAGGTGAAATACCTACTCTGTATGACAATTCAATATCATATGCATTACCCAACAATTTTTTTTAATCTTTCAAGGTCCAATATTCTTCCACTTGAGTTTATTATATTCACATTTTGAAAACCTCTCCTTAACGCAAATGTGCCAACATCAAATCCCCAACTTCAAAATTCACTTTCGTCCTTCACATATCAACATGCTACTTGTATTTTCTAGCCTTCTCTTCAAGTCTTCTCTTGACTTGTTGATACACATTATGTTTATCTTTAGCATAGTTTTCATCTTCCTCACTTCTCTTGGTCATCTTAGTTATACATCTTAATTTACATATGATTATAGGGCTTCTCCCATACACTATCTAAAAATGCCTCAGTCTTATACTTCAATTTACTAAATCATTGTAGGAAAATTCAACTTATGCCAACATTAAGTCCCATTGTTTGGGATTTTCACCAACCAAACATCTCAAAATATTATCGAGACTCTAATTCACCATATTTTTTTGTCCATCTATCTAAGTGTGATAAGCTAAACTAAAGTCTAATATGGTACCCAAATTCTCGTATAGTGTCCTACCGAAGTGTCCAAGGAACTTTGTATCTCTATCTGATATAAAACTCTAAGGTAATCCATGCAACCTAAAAATTTATTTAAAGAACAAATTAATAATATGTGTGGAATCACTAGTATTCCTACATGCCAAAAAGTGAACCATATTTTAAAATATATCCACAATAAAAAAAATGGAATCATTACCTCATTGCATTCTCAATATACTAAGAAAAAACCATGCTCAACTCATCTCATTGTCTATCTAAAATGGGTAAAGGTTGATAGAAACCAACATTCTAATTTTACCTTTTACATGTTGGCAAACTCTACATTGTTGCATAAACTTCTTCACATTTATACCCATCCATGGTTAATAACACATTTCATTCAAGTATGCCAAGGTCTTATCATATCCAAAATGATCAACTAAACCTCTATTATGCTTCACTTTAAATAGGTTATCTCTCTTGAAACCTTGTGGTATACACAACTTTCATCCTTTGAACAATAACCCATATTTAATCATGTAATCTAACCATATAGTTTTTAACACATACATTGGATTCCTAAATTCTATCCATGCATCTCATAAATCCAATTCTTTCTCATCTAACTCCTTTTATTGATTTAAATCCAATGACTTCTACCTTCAACTCATTCTCTACCAGAGCTCACCTACTCAAGGCATCTACTACCTTATTATACTTTCCACTTTGATATTTCAACACAAAATAGATTTGAAGAAATTATACCCATTTTATATGTAATTAATTTAGATTACCTTGGTCGTTTATGAACTATAAAGCATGATTGTCCATGTACAAAATGAACTCTTTAAAAAATAGTTAATGCCTCCACTTATTGAGAGATTGCACCATTATATACAATTCTTGGTCATAGACCGAAGACTTCCTCTTAGCATCATTTAACTTCTTGTTGAAATAGGCAATCATCTTACCATCTTGACTCAATGCCACTCCTATGGTTGCTCTACTTTCATCACAATCAACCTTAAATATTTTTCCAAAATTTGGTAAGGCTAACACTCTTTGTTATGTCACCTTTCTCTTTAAAGACTAAAATATACTCTCTATTGGAATAGTCCATTGAAACTTATTCTTATCTCCCTTCATAGTCTTTGTAATGGCTACAAATATTCCATTGAAGTTTTTAATATAATTTCTATATAAACTTGCCAACCCATGGAAAATTATTGATTCAAAAATACTCTTCAGTGAAGGCTAATCCATAATTGCCATCACCTTCTTAAGGTCCATCTTCAACCCATCCTTTGAGATTGTAGTCCTAAATATATCAGGTATGAAACTGCACTTCTTCAAGTTCACTAAAAATTATTATTCCTTGAGCTTATTCAAAATCAATATCAAATTATTCAAATGATCCTATTTAAAATGACTAAAAATCATAATGTCATCCAAATATACTATCAAAAAATTACCCGGGAAAGGATTAGACACTTATTCATGAGCCTCATGAATGTACTTGAAGATTTTGACGAACCAAATGGCATGACCATCCACTCATATAAATTGACATTCATCTTGAATGTAGTCTTTCACTCATCATCTTCTCATATGCAGATTTGATGATACCCACTATTCAAATCTATCTTACTGAAGTACCTTGCTGCACTCAAACAGTCCATTAAGTCATCCATTCTTTGTAATGGAAGTATGTACTTAATGGTAATATTGTTTATTATACATGAATATATACATGTTATCCATTCTCCACCTTTATTTGGTGCCAACACATCTATAACTTCACCAAGATCAGACTCTCTCTGATTGAACCCTTTCGTAATAGCTCATGTACCTGCTTCTTTATCTCCTCATTATCCATTAGAGTTAGCCTATAGGCTACTTTATTAAAAAAATTACTCCTAAAACTAAATCCATATGATGAGTAATGTTCCTTACATGTGGTATTCCATTTGGAAACTCACTTGTCATAGCATCAACATAATACTTCGACATATTCTAAATTTCCATAGGAAAATCACTTATCGTAGTGGCTGTCACAACTTACATAGGCTTTGAAATTAAAACAAATCATATTTATTTCTCTTCATATACCATTAAAAACTCTTTACCAGATACCAACATCATTTTAGAACCATTGTCCACATTATCTCCTTTATACTTCAATGGACTCAATGTGAATATCTTGCCATCCTTCATAATTGTGTAGGTGTTTGCTTGTCTGTCATATATGACTCTCTTATAAAATTGACATGGACTACCCAATAACACATGACACATGTCCATGGGAATGATATCACACAGGACTTCATCCTTGTACAAAAAAATCTAAAAATTCACCACACACTGCTCATTTATAAGCACTTGATGCCCTTTAATCAAACAAGAAACCTTGTATGGTGTAGGATGTGTTAAACATTTCAGCTTAAGTTTTTATACCATATCTTAAGAAACTAAGTTATTATTACTACTAATATCAATCAAATCTCTACAAAACTTACCTATAGACTTGTAAACAATTAAGAATAAACTCTTTTATTATGTCAGTTTGTTCACCTCCTTGGCTAGTTTCAACAACACTCTTTTCATCAACTTGACATCTCCTTATTCTAGCTCTTACGTATGATTTAGTGAGCCCATGCTCTCCTCATATCCAAAATATATATGAGTTTTCCATTTATCTCTCTTACCATTATTCTAAAGGTTTTCTAAACAATCTTGCTCCTTATGAACAACATACTTATTACATAAAAAACAAAACCTCTACCTCTACCTCATTCATAAAAGCCTATTCGTCTAGAAGAGTATCCTCTTCTTGAGCCTAAATTCTAATTTTATGATCCACTTTCCTCTCCATCATTATATTTTTTGACCTCTTCCACTGATGTTCTATCCCTGTCCTCTCGAAGACTTTATTCTACCTCTAGAGTTCACTTGTTGCTTCCTCGTCAGCTTGTCCTCTACCTTCAATGCACATTGGTAGGATTCCTCTACAGTCCTTAGGTTCATAAAAATTGATTTTATCTTGTATGGAAAAAAAATCCATTCACATATCTTGCAAATTTTTTGAGATCTTCCTTAGCATGTCCAACTCTTATTGTGAATGTATAAAATTCTTTAGTTTAATATTTGACATTCATCTCCTTTTATCTCAAATTTTTCAATTTTTGTAATAGGCTCAACTCATAATCCAAGGTTAAGAATTTATCCTTCAATTTAGCCACCATTCAACCCCATGATATTATTTTCTCCTTTTTTTTCTCCACCTCTCAACTTGTACATGAACCCATTGTAAAAAGGCATGACTCTTCAACTTTATGCATGTGAATTTCACCTTCTTGTGTTCTTCCTTAGACTCATAATAATAATATTTTTCAATTTTAGATATCCAGTCCATAAGATATTTAGGATTTGTTAGTGTAGTGCCTTTTTCCACTAGGTTTTGCCTACACGGTCGTATGGCCATTCTATGTTATTTAAGCTTCCTTAGGTTAGTTATAAAGCATCCATAGGCTAATTATATTTAATTTTAATTAGTTAATTAGAAAAATTAGGGTCTTCATCATGTTTCCTTAATCTTCCCTATATGTACCCCAATTTTCCTTTTTGGAAGGTTACTCTCTCATTATTATAATCAATCGACTCATTCACTTTTTGAAATAATTGGGTAATACATTATTTTCCTTATCTTGGAATTTTGGAGCTCTCACACTACCTCATAAGATTCAACATTGATTGCGTGAAATCTGTTCAGAGATCTTGGCACACTCTTTCATGGTATCAAAGATTTCTTGATAGCCTTATGCATTAGACTACCTAGTAAGATCCTCCATGCATTTACCTTGTTGATTTTTCCTCTGTCTTGGCTGCCATTTTTGACCTTAGAGGCATTTTTAAAATCTACCTTGAAACTCATGTCAAAATGCCTTTGATGAAAAATATATTTGCATATATTTTGTGGGTTTTTTGAGATTTAAAATGGGTTATTCTTAGTTTTTTAGAAGCTTCATAGATTTCCTTAGAAATCAATTTCTTCAACTGGTATGATGCCCATACAGACCAAGCAATCACCCCTACAAACCTTGGTTTACTTTTCATAGACCAAATTAGGTTCTTAGAGAGTAATTACTTAAGCCCATAGATCAAACTAGGTTTTCGGTGAGCAACAACTTATTCTCCAAGACCAAATCAAACTTCTTAAGGCTGATGACTTATTCCAAGACCATTTAGGGTTTTTGACGGGTGACTACTTGAAGTAATCAAGTTTCTTCAGCATGACAACTTGTAAGTAGACTAATTCAAGATTTTTGGGTAGTCTTACTTCTCTAAAAACCTAATCAACACTGGTTAGACCCATTCAGGTTTGTAGAGGTCGACTACTTATTACTCCTTACTTGCTTTATATGTAATAAGTCATGTAAGTTGAAGAACCTAAAATGCACTAAGGAAGACCAATCTAGGTTTTCTAAGGGTGATTGCTCATTACTAATTTACTTTATAAGTAGTGTAGTTGCAAGAGTCTGAAGTAGTGAAGGTTGAATAACCCAAATTGCACTAAGGAAGACCAAACTGAGTTTTTCAAGCATGACTACTCATTACTCATTTAATTGTGAAGTAAAGCAGTTGACAAAACCTGATCAACATTGCAAGACCCAATCAGGATTTTGGAGTAGTCTTACTACATTAAAAATTTAAAGTAAAGTAGTTTCAAAAGTTTGACATAAAGTAGCTGCAAAACCATGTGTGATGTTTAGGAGGGCATCAAATTTTAGGTGAAAAGTAATGAAGAAATAGAGTAACGTTGTTTCCTTTTTTGGATTTTTGGATAAAAAAATACAAGTATAAAAGGGTCCACAAATATGTGGGAGTAAGAACCAATAAGTGCTATAACTTTCAATCTGTATCTCCTTTTTGAGTGCCTTTTTTTTGAAAGTGCATATTTTCTTGAGTTCTATGCATTAGTGATATTGTTTTAGGATTTTTGTAATATCCATTTTTTACATGGTGTAATAGCTTAAAACTCTCTTCAAACCTTTCTACCTTTCTTCTTGGATGCATTATCAGCTATGCCTGACATCCCTCTCATACTTTCTCACATTGATTGCTCATAGACGTATTCTCGATTGTGCCCAATGTCCAAGACCGAGTGTGTATGCATTGTAACTTTAGGGGGTATACTTGATAGTTCAAGGGGTAATTATATTGTGTGCTTTCTATTTTTTTCTTTCATTTTAATTTTATAATTTATCTCTTTCTAATCTGCATTAATGGATCTAAACATCAAACCACTCACACCATTTAACTATCTAGAATGAAAGTCTGAAATACAACTTACTTTGAGAGGTAAAGGACTCTATCGGATTACTATGTGTGAGGAAATTAAGCCATCTATAGATGTAAAAAAGGTTAAGTGGTGTAATATATGTGATGAGGCCTATGGTTTCTTATGCCTATCAATGTCTCTTGACCTTCTATTTCATGTTGAATCTACAAAAACTCTGAATGAAGTTTGGACAATCTTGGACAAGCTTTTTGGAGTACAAGACATCATGAGGGGTCATGAGCTAGAGAATGAGGTCATCACATTGAGCCTAGGTGATTATGACACCCTACAAGACTTCTTTACAAATTTAAAATCAATGAGACTATAGTTGAAACAATGTGGCATTAATAAAATAGATGACCAGTTGATTCTATCTGTGCTTGCAAAATTGGGTCATAACTATTCAATTTTCATCTCTATATGTCATGCTACCAAATGTGCACTTGGATCCACTTAGAAAATGACATCATTTGATGAGTTTATTATTGATCTAACTTAGGAGCAAGATAAGTTGGTTCAAATGGGTGCAGTAAAGTCTTCAAAATCACAAACCTTGATTGTCAATCAGGATAAGAAGAAGCCTTATAGTAGTGGCAAACAGGAGAAGAAATAGTCTAACCCTTATCATGAGCATAAGAGGAATAATAAATTAGATACCAAGCCAAAGGCATCATCAGATGAGTCCTCCTCAATTGGGAAACCTAAGAAGGAGAAACTCAATTACAACTTTATAAGAAACTTGGGTATGATGAATCTCAGTGCATAAAAAAGAAGATTGACACCTTGACTAAGATGCTTGAAAAGAACAAAATCAGTGTTCTTGAATCCTCATCTTAGAACATGTCTACACAAGATTTTGTAAAGGAAAAAGACAAAAAAAAGGGTAAAAAAAAGGGCAAAGCACTTATTGTAGTAGCTTCTCAGCCTTCGACTTGAGTTATTGACTTGGGTGCTTCCTATCACATGACCTCCTCAGAGGATCTATTTTCAAAAATAGAGCCATGTTCCATGCCTTCAATTCTCATGGGTGATGAAAATTTGGTAGAAGTTAGTGATAAAGGATCAGTATAAGTAAGTGATGGGACCTTCAATGATGTTATGTGTGTTCTTTCACTATCCACCAATCTTTTGTCAGTATATAAAATAACTCACATAGGTATAGGAAAGCGAGTTGAGTTCACACCTGATTTAGTGCTCATCAAGGAGCTACATAATGACACCATAATGGCTTATGAAAATGACAATCATCAGTCTAGGCTATATACCTTCTCACAATTTGCCCCAAATCAGCCCTCAGTTACACTACTTATTCATGTAGATATATTGAGAAAACTATGACATGAATGGTTTGGCCATTTAAACTACTGTTACCTAGAGGAAATCAATCATCAAAACATAGTTTTAGGGTTACCTAAAGTCAAATTCTCAGATGGCCTATGCAATGGCTACATTATTGGTAAGTATTGAGAAGAGAAATATGACAAGGGCAAAGCAAGCAAAGCTAAATAGAAGTTAGAAATAGTCCATAGTGACTTAGTAGGCCCATTTCCAAAACCTTCATTCAATAGGATAAGATACATGCTCACATTCATCAATGAATTTTCAAGGTAAACCTAGGTATTTTTTTCAAAAATAAGTTTGAGGTCTTTGATCACTTTAAGGACTTCAAGGCACTTGTGGAGAAGCAATCAGAATGTTCCATCAAAATATTAAGGACTAACAATGGTGGAGAGTATGTCAATAATAGGTTTGAGAACTTTTTCACATTAGAAGGGATTCAAATGTAACACATAGTTCCATACAGTCCTCAACATAATGGTGTGGTTGAATGCAAAAACTATACCTTGAAGAAAATAGCCAATTGCATGCTTCAATCAAATTCTCTTGCTCCTCAATATTAGGCTAAAGAAATCAACTATGTGTGTTACATTCAAAACTAAGTTCCACACAATGCCTTAAAGAAAATCTCTCATTTTGAAGCTTGGGATGGTCACAAGCCTACAATAGATCACTTTTGGGTGTTTGCATCACCAACAATGGCTCGTGTTCCTACGAAGAAATTTAAGGCAATGGACCCTCAGAGTTAGTCTTGCATCTTTGTCTGGTATGTAGAGGGTGTTAAGGGATATAGGCTTCTCCATCATAAAACTCATGAGTTGTTCATTGAAAGGAGTGTCAAGTTTTGTGAGGGCCCACTTGAACATAATCATGACACTCCAGACTCTTTAAAAGTCTCACTAGACATTGATTCCACTTCTAATAGTGACATATATCCACCTTAAGATCCTTTTGATGATGAGGCTAACTCTTATTTAAGTTCAAGTGATGAGAGAAGTGATGAAGATACTCCTCCTCCATCTCACACTGACACTATAGATGATGAGGAATCACCTCTTAATTTTCCAATCTCATACAATTTTGGTCCTATTTGGGCTAGACAAACACTTCAAAGTGCTAAAGGATGGGTTGGAAATCCATCAGATACAAGGTAAACATGATCATAGTTTTAGGGGACATCACATGCCTACTTAGCCATTACCTCAGATCCCTAAACCTTTCATGAGGCATCTAGCATTCTAGAATGGGATTTTGCTATGTAAGAAGAGTACAGTTCCCTAATTAGGAATAAAGCATGAGACTTGGTCCCTCTTCCAAAAGGAAGAAAATTCATCTATTGTAAATAGGTTTATCAGACCAAGTATGGTGCAGATGGGTTAGTTGATAAGTACAAAGCTTGTTTAGTTGTAAAGGGTTTTTTATAAGTGCCTGACATAGACTACACTGAGACATTTGCTCATGTAGCCAAGATGACATCTATAAGACTCACTCTATCCATCACAACTGCACATCGATGAGATGTTCACCAAATGAATGTAAAGAGTGCTTTTTTATATGGTGACCTCAAAGAAGAGATATTTATGGAGCAATCACAAGGCTTTGTGGAAGATACCTCCTTAGTCTATAGACTCAAAAAATCTATCTACAAACTCAAATAGGCCCCTCGAGCATGGTATGCCAAGATGGACTCCTTTCTCCTCATAGTTAGATTTACTAGATGCCACTTAGATTTGAATATCTACATCTTACGATAAGATGACTCTTTGTTAATACTATTTCTCTATGTGGATGACTTACTGATTACAAAGAGCTCAGGATCATCCATCTCAATAGTGAAAAATGCACTTTTGGATAGATTTTCAATGACAGACATGGGATTGCTGCAATAATTTCTTAGGATTGAAATCATTTAGTCAGATTCTAAGATAACTTTATCACAATCCAAATATTCTCTTGATTTGCTTACAAGGTTTAACATGGTTGATTGTAAGCTAGCTTATAATCCCTTTTTATTTGGTGTGAATCTTGAGGCTGATTGTCCTACACCACTCTTTGATGCAACATCGTATCGATAAATCATGGGTAGTCTTATCTATCTCACACACACTAGGTATGTTGGTTTATGTAGGAGCCACATGACTTGCAATGGAAAGTAGTAAAGTAAATTCTTCACTACATTCAGGGTTTATACAACTACAAGATACAATACAGAGTAGGAATAGAGGTTGATTTGATTGGATACACATTCTGATTGGGTTAGAGATATCCAGAGTTGAAAGTCCACTTTAGGCTATAGTTTCTCACTTGGTTTGGGTCCAATAAGCTAGTCAAGCAAGAAGCAACATGCAATTTCTTTATCATCTATAGAGGGGTTGTCAATGCCACCACTGAAATAATCTAGCTTCAGGGGATTCTCACTGAGTTTGGTGTCCAATTTCATAAGCCAATAATCATCTACTGTGACAACCAAAGCACTATCTAGATTTGTAGGAATCTAGTTCTCCATAAAAGGGCCAAACACATAGAGATTCACATGCATTTCATTATGGAGCTTATCAATGAGTAAGTCATTGATCTTTGATATTGTCCAACATCAAAACAAATTGTAGATATTCTGACCAAACCCTTCACAAAGAGTAAATTTATTCATCTACAAGATCTCATTGGGGTTAGGGTTGCTCCACCTTCTTCTTCATCTTATGGAGGTTCATCACTATATACTTGGATACCTCATTAGGCTTTCAATGTTAGGACCCAATTCTCATCTCACCTAAGCTATGCTTAAGGGGGGTGTTAGTGTAATGTTTTTTCCCACTAGGTTTTGCCTACATGGTCATATGACCTTTCTATGTTATTTAAGCTTCCTTAGGTTACTTATAAAGGGTCCATAGGCTAATTATATTTAATTTTAATTAGTAAATTAGGAAAATTAGGGGCTTCCTCATGTTACCCTAATTTTTCCTACATGTACCCCACTTTTCCTTTTTGGAAGGTTGCTCACTCATTATTGCAATCAATCAACTCATTCACTTTTTGCAATAATCAGGTAATGCATTATTTTCCTTCTCTTAGAATTTCAGAGGTCTCACACTACCTCACAGGATTCAACATTGATTACGTGAAATCTGTTCAGAGATATTCGCACACTCTTTTAGGATTCAAAATCCCATTATAATAGGGTGTATCTGATTTTGGCTTACTACCAAGCCTCGCTATGGCTTTGAGAAATCTCATCCCAACCTCATTTTCCATATGTTCCATCCCAACCTCATTTTCCATATGTTCCATCCCAACCTATTGAATTCATTTTTCCTCATCCTCACTCATGTCACCACCATAAGCCACTCTCTTTTGAGCTATTTCCATTGCATTGAACCTTGCTTGCATACCTCTCATCATCTTAGCCAAATATGCAACTCGAGGTCCTCTGAATCTTTCCTCTTTTTCTAACATATTTACTTTGTGTGCCATCTCTCCCATGATGGAAAATTATCTTTCATAGTGTTCCAATAGACTTAGCCAAATTATTATTCATACACACTCTCCCAACAAGAAAAATGTAGCTCTGATACCAACTAGTACACACACAGACTAAGGTTCCAATTAAGGATAACCATTTCATCTATGATTTTCAATTTGGTCAAATACATCCATGCATGAGAATAAAATTATGAATAAAATGAATAACAGGTTTCAAATACAAATTTAGATAACATTATGCTTCACCAATTTTAAGAGGAGATGAAAAATAATATTGCCAATTCTCAATAATAATATTCAATAGAAGGAATCCCAATACAAGTTCCATTTTACCATTTAATGTGGGAATGGTTTGAACCAAGAGCTTCCCCAAGTGACTCCACCTTCCATGGAATTTCCATTTCTAATGTGGGTCAAAATGGATATAATAAATAAAAAAAATCATGTTTTACAACTTCAAGTAGACCTAATTAGTCCTTTGAAACATTTAAAAATCTTATGAAAATGTACTTTTTAGTTTATTGATCTGGGTAAGCTTTAATGGAACTTAAACACTTTTTAAAATAATGAAATACTTATTCAAACACTCAACCCCTTATTAGCATTGATGGCACACACTAAAGCTTATTCTTACTTGGGTCTTTAACTCTACTCAGCCCTGTGTCCAACATATATGCTCCAACATGACCTATTCAAGATTCTATCCCTACATGTAATCACTTGAAAAAACAAAGAAATACACAAACCCTACATACCAAAGCAAACACTTGACCACCATTGTCAAAGACCTAATCGGGAATCTATCCCCAACTAATAAAGCCAAAACTTAGAACTACAAATTTAGTTCTAATCAAGAAACAAATCTTGATTATAATTATTCACTCCAATCAAATCTCGTTGAAACCTAATTGGTAATCAAAGAATAATAACCACTACACAAATCACTTAGAAAATACATTGACCAAATTGGCAAACAAAGCTTGATTAAAATTATGTCCCAATGAATCATTCCTTCATTTCTGTAATCAAAATTTATGTTTCAATTACCATTGCAACTGGATATGATAGTCATTACCAAAATAATCAGGGTTGAAGTCTTGATTAGCACTAGGTGCTACTAACATAAAACCACATACCTAATAAAAAAAATAAACTCAATTAGCAAAGGCTTAAGCCATAAATCTTTTCAATAAACCAAATTGGGTATACAAGCTTGATTACCACTATCAAGACACAAATGAATCTTTACCAACCGAACCAGAAATTGAAGTGTCATTAGCATTATGAACTCCCATTAAGATACACTAAGAACTACTCGGACTAGAGAAGCCCAATTAAAAGTGCAAGTATCATGAAAATTAACTTAAGACCATATTGGGAGTTACAAGATTGATTACAAATGTAAGTTTAGAATGAATCTATCTAAGACATACCAAATCAAATTTTGGTTTAACCCAATTTTCAATAAATCACACAACTACACCAAAATAGTGAATGACTCAAAATAAGAACCAAGAAAACAACCTACAACAAAACACAATAGTACAAATGATAAAGTATACAATGAAAAATAATCAACACTCTATTTTTGGTTGATGCATAATAGCCTATCTGCCATGAATGCCCCTGTAACACATATAAATGTTGCTCAAAGTAAATATTGGATATGATAATGTTATTAAATTTAAAAGGAGGAAACAATTTACACTATCATTGAGTTTATCTATAACAACCTACAAAATAAAAAAAAACCACCTCGCTATCTAAAAAAATGTCTTGAATACCATTAAGGGTCTACAAACAAGCATCAATGCTCCTATCTCTGATGTATGAATATTTAGTGTACCAACATGCATACATTTTTTTTAAAGAATATAAATGGCTATATAAATAGATAATAATGAAACTGATGAAATAACTAAATAAAAATGAAAAGTAGAAATGAATATACGTGGTGGTATGTGAATTGTGTTTTTATCTCTATAAAATATTTGAATGTGTAAAGTGTGTCTTATAACTCTTTGATGATCATAATGTGCCTTATGACTCTTTGGTGTGTGCCTCTTAGCTGAAGAAGCAAATATCTTATAACTCTTTGGTGTACACCTCCAACTATGTTGGAAAAAATATTTGAAATACGTCATGTTAACTTCCCTCAAGGAGCCTAATTATAGCGTGTCTTGATGCTAAAGATAGAATAAGTAGATCATATGCCCCATTTCAAGGTGAGTGGGACCCTGCATATCAATCATATAAAAAAGAAAGGATTATGCATACCATACATAACATATATAAATCATAAGAGAAAACAAATGTTGAAAGTGTATTTGTAACACATTTTGGTAAAACATAGGAAAATGGTATTTATTATTGAAAAACATGTATATCCAAAGAAAATATGACCATTAGGGGTGTAACCATGTAAGATTTATATAAGTTTGAAAGTGTATATGGTACTTGTTATCACTCAGAAGTGCACTCTACTAAGAACGTGTGCTTTGTTCTCACTTCTATTGACAGAATATAAACTCTCCAAGGTGTGGGAACGTATGTTGGAGAGAATCTTCAGATGAAGGGCTGGTTCCATTTGGTACACTCACCTATTTATCTCTAAACTATCTAATTCTGTATTTCTTGACTAGGAAAGCGTATAAGGAGCAATGCTAAAGCTAGAAATGGAAATGAAAACTAAAAATTGGAGTGATGCACCAATATTAAAGTCAATTATTCTTATACTTGACACACTTTGGAAGCTAAATAACTTGCACACATTCAATTCATCTTCAAATAATGAGTCTTGCAAAATTATTTCACACAGAGGTCTTAATAGACACATACACTAGCTTGGGAGGAATGAATAATGGTTGAATTCACTTTCAGATTAGGTAAAAATAAAAAATAGACATTTTTTATGACCTAAAAGAATGTGTATTTGATGCATAAATTTGAGATATTTAGATGTAAACATAGGAAAAACAATCATTCACTAAGTTCTATCAATGAATATTAAGAATGCACTTCATGAACAACTTGAAGATAGAGAAAAAATTCAGCTCTTTATTGATTCAAAAGTGAGGTAGTACAAATTTTGATAGAGTTTCAATAATCCAAAGGCATAATATATTTATAATCATTACAAAATGAATGTACATATATAGAAGAAGAAGAGAGAGAGAAAATAAGAAGTTTCAGATGAGTCCACATGTAAGTCCTAGTTCACTCTTGCTTCAATTAAAAATTCAACTCTAAATTAAACTCCACCTTCAAATCCACTTTTAATTCCACTAAAAATCTAATGTAACATTTTATTTTAAACATTATTTCATGGAATATGCCATGGTAGGAGAGAGGGAGGCTATTCTTTCATGTTTGAAAAGTCAAAGGGCTCTTCATGCAAGCTTGAGTCTTGAGTTAACTTGATATGATCATGGAAACATCTTGATAATATTTAGTTAAATATTATTGGTATTTATTTAAATCATTGTAATCTTACTGCATATTAAATTTAGATTTTAGTTACCTTCACTTGCATCTTGAGTTGACTGGACTTATCTTGACTTCACCCCTGGAGAATAACTTGAGCATGCATGTTTGGTCTCATGTCTCTTTTAAAAATTACCCAAAGTGGGGAATAGTAGAAGTGGGATGCATGTTTCATTTTTAAAGGAAACAAGAATATATTTAATAAAAATAGGTCTCCAAATTTGATCAATACCTTAACTCCACTTATTCACCTTTGCATATTTTGGAACTCCAGTTTTGTAGGGCTAATTGAAGTCTCTTTGTTGTTGACTTGAACTTACTAAATTTATCCCAAAATGGGGCACCATATTTAGAGAGGTGATCATGTATATGTTTAATTATACATTAAATATTATTAATAATTATGCACTTGATGATTACCAAATCAAAGTTCCAAACTAGTTCTTCTTCCATATGCCTATCTTGTATAGCTTTGACAAACTTCTTGAATGCACTACGAGAGACATAAACTTGATGGATATATATAATATGATAAAAAACATGAATGAAACATAATAAATATGTTGACATAGACCTTTAAACAAAATTTTACCTCCAAACTCTATGTACAACTCCAAAGAATACCATTTTATGATCTCATGTGCTCTCTTGTTCTCAAGAAACCCTAATTTAGATTAGGGGCTCTAAAATGAGTTATAGACCTGAAAAAACACTCTTCATATGGTTTTTGGATAGGTATAAATGGGTCATACCTATAAAATTTTTAAAATCTCTGAAACTCTTCACCAAACCCCCTAAGAAAAATTCACAAAAAAGTGCCTACTTGTTGCCCTGAGGATGACCTGGAGATGTTTCTCAGTGATATGAGCCTATTTTGAATTTATTTTAATTTAATTATAATTTATTTATACCTTTAAATTAAGTATACACAATCTAAAATCAATTTTTTCCATTAGAGGGACCGTAAACAACTATTTTCAACTCTATTTGTGAGCAAAAATGTGAAGAAACTTTCATTTCCTTCATGATTAGACTTTTATATTAGAATATTATCACTTATAAAGTAAAATAAAGAATTAAAATTATTTTAAAACATTCAAGTACATGAAAAAATTCCTTCATGTCAAATTTCAAGAGTTTTCATTTAATAAAACTCAAAATATACACTTTTTTGGTGTTGACTAGCTTGCCCAATTTTATTTTTGAACGTCTGTAGGTTTGTGATTTTCTATTTTATTGAATTTTATGATGCATAAAGACCTAATTATTTTTTTATTATGAAATTTAATAACCTTTATTATAATTACAATAATTTTATGTGATTAACCAATCACTTAAACCACTTAAAAATTGCCTTTTATGATTGTCTCTTTCGTTTGCTCAAAACCCTAATGCTTGTACCTTTGCCTTTATTCATTATTTGACATAATTTTTTAAATTTTTAAGGTTTATAAAGGTATTATATGCCAAATAATATCTCACATCACCATTAATTTTAAAAAAATAACTAAAAAATGCAAACATATTATTTAAATCGAGTCATGAGGGTTTAAAAGGGGTTTTAGAGCACCTGTTCTTAATGATTGTTCATAAAGTTAATTCAATGTAACCTGAAACAAATGTATATAATATTAAGATAATATGGGCCAAAAAATCCCCATAAACCATTTTATCCAACTCCTCTTCACCTTCATGTACCAAGTATCTGAAAATTGCCTTCACTATCTTACAAATAGCTAGTTAGAGGAATAAAAGAAACCTCTATCAAAATTTAGACTTGTGAGTTGTTATTGAGAATGATTTTGGAATTATGAATGTTTTATTATATTTTTAAGACCTTTTTTTTACCTTTAATCCATGAATTGAGTATTCTTTAAAACCTGCACATAATTAACTTTGACTAATGGTGGTAAAATTGTCAACATTCTTGGTGACTTTGCTGGGATGTTTGTCTACTAAACACTCAAGACAAGTAGCTCTAGCCATTGATTTATAGAGTCATTAAAATATCACCCAATAAAAAATTGAAATTTTCTTCCTCAATCAATTATGACACTTTTTCATAAGCACTTATTGAATTGAAAACTAGAACAACTACCAACTGAAAGATGTGGAAGATAACACTTAGAAGAATTAAAAATTAAAGCTACTAACTGAATATATGCATAACAACATTTGGAGAAAATTGAAAATATAAAAATATTATTTACAACATTTAATATCCACTTGGATTAAAAAAACCTCTTAAGTCCTTTCCATGTGGTTGACAAAGATGAGGAAAAAATTGCTGTCTAAGTGATATTCTGGTTGAATCAATTCTTTATATGTTTGTCAACCTCTTTGACTTGTATCTAAGTGAATAAACAGAATAAAACATATGTCCAATATAAATAAACTCATCATGTGGTTTAATACTCACCTCATATTTATCTTAAATATTGATAAAGCTCTCTGATATAACCATATTCTGATCAATAGGAATAACTGTAATTTCAACCTTTAGTGGCTCATTAGAACAATGTTATTAGCTTTCTGTGACATCTTTAGATATGCCATATTAATTTTAAACTACTGAAAATTGCTCAAGATATTCATCAAAAACTTATTAATCCTCACTTTTAGCTTTTCCATCATTACTTAGTTCATGCACAACGCTGCTTTCCTTTTGAAACCACTGTTGCAATTTCACTAACTGCTACCATATCTTTTGGGACATCTTCATGATAGGATTCTTGAGGCTCACTTGCTACTTCAATTTGATTTTTTAATGGTTCCTCAAGGGCTAAAACATGATCTCCTTTTATTTCAAATTGAATTTCATTTGACCAACACAACTCTTGATCATCTTCTCTTGATAAATTCTCCTATTCACGTACATGTTCTTCTTTTACCTTCTATACAATAGGTTCTCTGTATAAAAGGGAGATGGTGGGAGGGCAAGATGTTCCATTTGGTGGCATAGGAATATAAGTCACTATTGGTTGCTCTTAAATGTGATTTTATATTGAAGAGATATTAAGAAGGATTGTATTCATTATTTATTTGAAAGAAGGGAAATAAACTTGTGTTAGGGCTTCATGCTTCAATTCTTCACACTTCTCTCTCCACTCAACAATAAACCTCTCACATTCATATTCATGGAAAAATTTATTTTGAAGGATGGGTGGAGAGATCAATAATCTTATAAAAAAATTTGGTTTGGCTTCAACAACTTTCTCCTTCTCTTGATTTTGGATAGGCATGGGAAAAGGCTCTTTCTCAAGAGTAGGAATAACATAATCAGGGGTATTAGTATAAGAATGCTTCCAAGATGAAATAGTTTTAGGCTCTTTAATAGGATTAGGAATCCTAAAACTAAGCAAGTAGACTCTCTTGAAGGTTCAAGGGCTTCTAGTTCTTCTTGTTTCCAACTTGAGATTTTGGATTCAATTCTTTGTACTATCATGGGTAGCTGTTGTATTGGTTCTCTTGTAACCTCATTGTATCTCTTCAATGATTTAATCTCTTGCTGATGTACATAGACCTAGTGGGTAGATGTAGGATAATGGGGGACAAAAGGGGGGGTATAAGTGACACCTTCTTTTTTTTTGAAAATAATAATAGTTGAACTTGGAGAGAATGTTAGAAACACTTTTAAAAGAAATTTGACCATGACATAAAAATATGAATTGTGAAATTTTGAATGTAGTTTCTAAATATATAATTTTTTACAATACCTGGATGATAAAAGTGTGAAAAATATATGCATTTATGATAATAGGTTGGTGATTCTTTGTAAAAATATAAGGAAAGTGCATGTGTACGAATACACTTTTTTTGAGTAAAAGATTGAATTTTTGTATGAAATTTCATATATAGATAAGTGAAATGTCGAAGATTGTTGAGAATATTTTTTATTATATATATAATTTTTAAATAATTTTACAAGTCAAGACAACTAGAAAATTGAAACTGCAAGTGTATGAACACAACCTTTTGACCTTAACTTCATGAAAATCAATTTTTTTAAAGCGCAGTTGACAATGTGTAGATTGTTGGGCTATAAATTTTATAAACTTTTGATTAATAGTCAAAAATTTATAAGAGAATTTGTGACAATATGTATATAGTCCATAATGAGGTATGTTATGTATAAATTAAATAATAATTATAAATAATATTTTAACATTAAAAAAATTATATATTCTAAAACTACACTTTCTCCTATACAAACCCATATATATATATATATATATATATATATATATATATATATATAAAATAAAAGCTGCCTGATCAGATGTGTCAACAAAGATGAAAAAGACACCTAAATTTATTAAGAATTAAGTTGGCTAGTCCATGACCAGTTTCAAAGTAGGTTCGGACCTCCCCAAACCTTTTCCCAAGGCAGATTTGGGGGGAAAATGAAAAAAAATAAAATGTTTAAAGGGCATATGCCCTTTATAAAGGATGCACACCCTTTGAAAAGGGTGTGAATTCTTTGTGAAAGGCACGCATTCTTTATAAAGGGCGTATGCCCTTTTGGAGTGCAATTTTTTTTTCAAGCCATATATATATATATTTGGTTTGTAATTAAAAGTTGGAAACCTATGTACTTTATTTTCTATTTTGTAATTATATGTATTTTATTTGCAAGGATATATTTAGTAAAATAAAATATTTTATATTCTTATATTTTATATATATTGTACTAAATATAATAAATTAGGGCCACTCAACATCTTCTGAAATTGATTACAAAGCTGTAGGAGTTACCATTTAAAAGTCAGTTTTTCAAATTTTATTCCAGCCAATACTTAGTTTTCAAAATTTTAGGATCAGAAGATAAAATGAGAAATGAGGTTAAAAATTATGTTACGTATGTAATATATATATACCATTGATTATGCCCTCATATTTCACCTAATTGAGTATGCCCTACCCGATTGAATACTCGAGATTGAAGGTAGATTCTTAAATAATTTATGGGTTTTTCAATCAATGGGTCTATCAATATGCATATAGACTACCTTGTATCATGTAACTTGTAACATACCTATAGTCATGATATGGTCACTCATACATAACATCTATCACATACCTATTACACATATGTATGCATTTACTCATACATGACATCTACTTTTAATCATGATACGATAACTTATAATTGACATGAATGTAGCTAATCACCCTAATAGACTCCATTTGAAATAGAATAAATCAACATACCATTCAAATTCATTCTAAAAAGATAACCCACTTTAAAAAAAATGTTAGATAGATGGTTTTAGTCATGTAAAATGTAAAATTGTACAACTTTAGTATGGCTAAGACACCTAATCCATAGTTCCTCCTATTGGCTCACACAACCCTTCTAGGCTACTTCTTTCACTAGTTTTCAATCATCCAAAGATTTCTGGACTTAGCCCTTTCATACCCAAGCAACCCTTTTAGGCCTAGATATATCCCCCTAGGTCTCATCCCCTTAGGATAACATTGTCAAAAGAGGACAACAACAATGGAACCCAGGGTGTCTTGTTTTCAATGCTATTGTCTAAGTTCATTTTGGCCTCCAATAGTTAGATTCTTCCACTTCCTCATCTTTTTTCCTGTCAGCCTCACATGAATCCATTTAACCCATGATCATTAGTTTTATTATAAAAGTTCATTCAAATTCCATTTAAAAGGGTTGACACTCATCTACAAGAGAGACATAAGAATACAAGAAAGTATACTCAAGCACTCCTCTCTATTCTTTGCATATAGCGCTCCAATATTATTCAAAGCCTACTCAAGTCATTGCACCAGTCCCTAGCCAACTGAAGCTCATCCAATTTCACATTCTAGTTACATCAATCATATTTTAATTACACCAAGCACTTCAATGGGAGAACTACATTAGCTTGATCCCTCTTCAGAGTATTGTATGTAGGCAGTGTGCCCACACATGGGGTGCGAAGTGTGTCCAATGTATCCTTTACACACTAACCCCTTTTCTCTCTTTCTCAAGTTTGTATTCAAGTTAAATCACTAGGTGTCAGGGAAACCTAGAACAATAAACATGCTCTGATCCCTACTTAGTCAGGATCTTGCTCTACCAATTAAAGCACATGTGATTACTTCTTATATTAGCAACTAAACACAGAATTTAGCCATAATCAATAAGTAACTAGAATTATGAAACAACACAGGAATTGAGAGACAATACACAATTGTATTAATAATCACTCAGAAGAATATACAATAAAGAAGATGCCACTTCTTCTTCCACCTCAAAGGTTCGCCACACCTCAAGATCTTCTTCCCTCTCTCTCTTGGTCACAACAATCAACTCCAATACAGAATTGATGTTCACCTCTCCAACCAGTCAGTAACACGCTGCCAGTTCACCAAGTACACAACCATACTCCAAGTAGATCTCCTGCTCTCTGCTGCTACCTGCAAATCACTAGACCTTACTCACCATTGTAGATCTCCAAAAGAAGCCATGCTCACCTGCTGACCAAGATCATACAAATATGAAGAACCCTGCTGATTCTCCAATTCAGTACCCACCTTGGTACTGTGGCACTAGGAGGAACGCACCATTACTCTCTTCTCTCTGAATGAGCTTATTGCTCTCTTACTCACTAGCTACAAGTTTTACAATACAGCCCATGAGTCCATATATAGATCTCATGCTTACAATAATTAGACTAACCTAATTACAATAATTAGACGCGCAACTCAAGACTGCAACTAGCCTTTGACATGCAAACAAACAGTCCAAAAATAGACTCTCCGGGATCAACATGCGAACTGCCTGTTCACGCACAGGCTGTCGACGTCGGCTCCTCCATGACCGATGTCAGCCGACTAGTAACCGACGTTAGTTACTTCTTCTTTGTTATCTGACCGATGTCAGTTGATCAGATCGATGCTGGTTTTCTGCAATAGATTTTGCAACTCCCCACAACTCTGCATCCTCCGTAACTTCTCCTATTTGCATCCTGGTGAAGCTTTTAGCTCCACAACCTAACAATCTCCCACTTGGGGATAAATAGCTGCACTTGTACCTGTACCTGTACACTATTTAAATTATTCCTTGGCTTGTATTCCTCTTCAAGATCAACCCTGAAGACCAACCACCACAAAACCTGTGATGATACCCCTGTCATTCAAGTAACCTGCCACATCCGAACCTACATATCCATGTAGTGAAGAACTTGACCCTGCATAACAAGAATCCCTGCTGCTAGTCCCACTGAACTGCCCTCCAATACTCCTTCCCCGAATTGGCTCCATACTTTCTGACAACCCCCACTGCTTGGGAAAACTCAGGTCTACACTAGACCTTATGTGATTTTGAACCCTGTTTCAAGCTAAGCTTGAACTGTCCAGCCCTTGGTGTGCTTTCTGATTCTACATCCTGCATCATGAACCCCGCCAACACCGTCTTCACATCAGCTCCCACTAGAGATAAAATCTCCATGTCTCTTATGCCAAAGAATTTCGCTGCTCCAAATTCTTCATGACACACCTCTGAACTAACCTTACCCTTAGCTCAGCAAATCCATGTATGTACAAACCTGCTAGCAAATAACCCACATACAGTAACTGGATAATGTTGCAATCATCATCCACCTGGTAAGATAAAACCACAATAGTTACACTAACATTGACTGAAGCCATGCTCAGTCATCCACCTGTCAAAACCCTGTACCACTGTCCTACAGCTTCTTCAAGACCATATGCCTTGGCCTTCTGTCTCTCGTATCCATCCACTCTCTTCTTTAACTTGGGAATCCATTCTATCTCTTAGTGCTTACTTCCAGCTGACAACTCTACCAAAAAATACCTGTTTGGTTCTTCTCCAAGGACTCACACTCCTCATCCATGCCAAGCTTTCACTGTTTCTAGATTCTACCTGTATTTCCTCTTCCATCTTCCTAGTTCTTGACCATCAATAAGCAATATAAAGAAGGTGAACAATGAATATGAGGTTCACTTACCCTTTCTGACCTCAACATGAGCATTTGAGACTTGTTGACAACTTGCTGTCCGCCCACTATCCGTACCAATGACCGATCTTGGCCATCTCCCAGTCTACTCCCGATCGATGTCGACTCCCTGTACTGAACCTGACTATCGACGTCATTTTCCTGGCCGACGATAGTGTCCCTTCCTGCCAACGTCGGTTCCTTCATGATCGACATCAGTCTTCCTGCTGCCGACGTCGGTTACTGTCTAACCAATGCTGGTACTTGTGTTCGTCTGTGAGTGATAACTTTTTACCCGCGAGCTCTCCATGGATCAAAATCCTAATCAAATCAACCCTGCTCTGCTCAGAATAATTTAGCTTCCTCACCTGATCTTTGTTCATCATCTCCTCTATGAACACCAAGGCTTTCTAGTTCTTTAGCTTGTCAAAGACATCTGACTTCCACTTCAAAACCTGCATTCTCCTTTTACATATGTGACCAAGCCTATGAAGCCACATCTCTGTAACAAAAGGTGAATTATTAATATAAGTAGATAGATAAAGAATACCTACTTTCTTACCACCATCTAATTCAAGTGTATCCGTTGTGAGAGTTACAGTGCATCTCTCATCACCCAAATTTCTTGAAGAAATTAGACTCATCTCCAAGACTGGTACCTGCATGACTTCCTTCAACCACTGTGTGTCATCCGTCTGCAATTTCAGCTTCACTTCCCCTTCGTCAATCATCTGACAAGGCTCTCCAACCCCTAAATAAATCTCTCCAAAGTCTCCAAAGACATACCCATGAAAAGATGCTCTATTTCGGGCTACTCTTTCTTTCCATCAATCATACCATTCGTGCTATTCAGTTTCTCCATTTGTAGCTTACTTTCTTTTGCCATTGCTATACTCCCACTCAATCTAAAACCCCTGTGAGTGCCCTGTAATCAACAAACACTACCATATCTGAAACCACCTGTTAGTCAACCCAACCAAAAGCTCTGATACCACTTGTCAGGGAAACCTAGAATAATAAACATGCTCTGATCCCTACTTAGTCAGGATCTTGCTCTACCAATTAGAGCACATGTGATTACTTCTTGTATTAGCAACTAAACACGAAATTTAACCAAAATCAATAAGTAACTAGAAATATGAAACAACACAGGAATTGAGAGACAATACACAATTGTATTAATAATCACTCAGAAGAATATACAATAAAGAAGATGCCACTTCTTCTTCCACCTCAAAGGTTCGCCACACCTCAAGACCTTCTTCCCTCTCTCTCTTGGTCACAACAATCAACTCCAATATAGAATTGATGTTCACCTCTCCAACCAATCAGTAACATGCTGCCAGTTCACCAAGTACACAACTGTACTCCAAGTAGATCTCCTGCTCTCTACTGCTACCTGCAAATCACTAGACCTTACTCACCATTGTAGATCTCCAAAAGAATCCATGCTCACCTGCTGACCAAGATCATACAAATATGAAGAACCCTGCTGATTCTCCAATCCAGTACCCACCTTGGTACTATGGCACTAGGAGGAATGCACCATTACTCTCTTCTCTCTGAAGGAGCTTATTGCTCTCTTACTCACTAGCTACAAGTTTTACAATACAGCCCATGAGTCCATATATAGATCTCATGCTTACAATAATTAGACTAACCTAATTACAATAATTAGATGCGCAACTCAAGACTGCAACTAGCCTTTGACATGCAAACAAACAGTCCAAAAATAGACTCTCCGAGATCAACATGCGAACTGCCTGTTCACGCACAGGCTGCCAACGTCGGCTCCTCCATGACCGATGTCAGCCGACTGGTAACCGACATCAATTGCTTCTTATTTGTTATCTAACCGACGTCGGTTGATCAGATCGACGTCGGTTTCCTGCAATAGATTCTGTAACTCCCCGCAACTCTGCATCCTCCGTAACTTCTCCTGTTTGCGTCCTGGTGAAGCTTTTAGCTCCACAACCTAACACTAGGAGATCCTAAGGGTTTTGAATATTAAAATAGGCACATAATGAGCTATGAAATATTTTAGACCCTAAAATTTTAGTGACAAGGTAACATAGACATTTCGAATAGAACCTAGAAATCTTTCAGCCTCAGGATAATGGTACTAGATTAGGTCTATAATGCCAGAAAAATGGGTGTTCTATTTTTGGTGATCCTATCCAATCAAGAAAAAAGTTTAGATACCTATTCATAATTATTTCTCAGTCTTGCTCCTCCAGTATCAGACCTTGTCTTAGTCCAGATCAACCAAAATAAGCTAAGTTCTAATCTCTCTCATTTCCTACTATATTTAGAAAATGCAAACATACAATCTGTTTACACAAATTAGTAGGTTAATTCTTGCATATTTATTTACTGATTTACATTTCTCAACCCCTTTGTTGTTTAGGAACATAACTCCAATATTTAAAAAATAATAAAATAATGGTCAATCCATGCATTCTTGAATTTCAATCTAATGCATTATTCCAAAGTCATGTAGAATAAAGTCATATTCTAGCACTCCAAATTCACATAGGACACTCCCTTATTGATCCTCATCATACCTAATCACTTCCTCATCAACCCTCATATTCATTATTATCATCCTTATTCATTCCCTTACGAGTTCTCATTGTCCCTAATTATCCCTAATCACTCCCTCATTGGCTATCATCATCCTTCATTATTGCTAATCACTCCTTCATCATCCCTTATCATCCATCATTGTCATTGATCATCCCTAAATACTCTAGTTAATAAAACCTCATCAACCCTAATCATATATAATCACTCTCTCATCATCCTCAACATCATCCCTAGTCACACTCTCATCATCACTCATCATCCTTAATAACTCCCTCATTAACCATCATCATTTCTTATCATCCCTATTCAATACTTCATCATATTTCATTGGACCTCTCATCATACCTAATCACTCCCTCATCAACCCTCATCATCCTTAATAATCCCTAATCACCCCCTCCTCATCTATCCTCATCCCTCAATGTACCTAACAATTCCCTCATTGTCACTCATCATACCTAATCACTCTATCATCATCCCTAGTCACTCCCTCATCTAGAAGAGTGTGTTTTAATCTAGTAGTTAGTATGAATTTATTTTAGACTAAACAATATATTTTTTAGATGAATCTTGAATGGTGTTTCAATTCCTTTTATTCTAATTGGAGTGTATTAGGGTGATTATTCTCATTCATGTCTAGTAGATTATATAGGGTCATGATAGATTACTCTAGGGAGATTGTTGAATGATTTAAATGGTGAAAATAAGATAATATTCTCTTTGGACTTGCATGTAAAAAATTAATTTTGAATGTTGAGGGATGATGAAAAATGATGATAGATAAAAAAAATTACCTCTTTGTGCTTACTTCATATGAGGTGAAATCCTTCTTCTAGATAGTTATTTCCAAATCATTGAGCGAAAGGGTCAAATTATTTTGGATCTTCTCATGTTCATGATTTTTTCTCAAAGAATGATGTGGGTCATAAGTATAAATTATTAGTAATTATGCCATTGACATTGTTATGGCATGTTTTCTCCTTGCATTGAAATTTTTGTGCTTATTTAGGAATTATGATAGGAAAGTGGAGAAGGGGTTGAGCTAAGCTACAAATGATTGCATCATTCTTTTGTAGTGTGGTCTCCATAATGTATGTTTAGTGTTTGTCATTTAGGTTTCATTTTTAGGGTTTCAGGTTAAGGGTTTAGGGTTTAAAGTTCATAGTTTAGTGTTTGTAATTGATTGTTTGGGTTTTGGTATTTAGGTTTTAAGGTTTAGGGATTATCTAGTTTTAGGATTTAGGGTCTATGGTTTTGGGTTTGAGGGTTTATGATTCTAGGTTTATGGTTTAGGGTTCAACTTTCAAGGTTTATGGTTTAGTGCTTAGGGTTTCAAGATTAGGGTTTAGTGTTAAAAGTTTAGGGTTCAAGGTTTTGGGTTTAGGGTTCGATGTTTAGGGTTTAAATTTCATGATTTTGAATTTTGTGTTTAAGGTTTAGTGTTTAATATTAAGGACATATAAGGTTAAATTTTTATGGTTTAGAGTTTAGGATTTAGGATTTTAGGCTTGTGGTTTGGGATTTAGGGTTAAGGGCTAAAATTTTAGGTTTTAAAGCTTAGGGTCTAGGATATAAAGTCTAGGGTTTAAGGTTTTAAGGTTCTATGTTTAGGGTCTAGGTTTTGGGGTTTAGGTATTATTATTTTGGGTTTAGGGATAATGTATTAGGGTTAAGTGGTCAAGGTTTATGGTGTTTAGGGTTTGGTTTTTAGGGTTAATAGTTGAGGTGTAAATGAAGTATACTAGGGTGATTACCTACATTTGTGTCTGGTATGAGTGACTATACATGAATACATGAATATGCCATGTATGAGTGACGACATACCTACATGTAGTACTATGTATAGGGTAGATGTAATGTTTGAATGACTGCATCATTATTATATGTATACTATAGGTTGAATGCTACAGGATAGCCATTTATGCACATTGATAGACCCATTGATTAAAAATCCCATAAATTACTAGGAATTCATCTTGAATCCACCTTCATGCCTTTTACATGAATGTCCCTAGTCATTCCTTTCTCTATATAGGTTAAAATGATCCCTATCCTTTCAAGATATGGCTCAGGGTCTAGGGTTTAGGTATATTACTTAGTGTTCATGGTTTAGGGTTTATGGCTTAGGGTTTAGGTTTCAATGTTTAGAGTTTAAGGTTAGGGGTTTGGGGTTAATGGTTTAGGTGGAAATGGAGTGTACTATGGTTATTATCTATAGAAGATGTAGAACATGGTATATAAGGGTCTAAGATAGAATGCCCACCTACTGGCATACCTTTTTTGAGTAGGCACATAGTCATAATTGATTGTAATTTAAGCCTAGGTTAGTAAAGAGTACACTTTGAGGAGTTGGCAAGAAATAATGGGTTCTAGACTTGATTATAACACCTTAACCATGGTTATTCCAACCTAATGAGATACTTAAGCCAAGAAAATAGGGGTGGAAATTGAGATCAAGCCTTAACCTATAGTTGAAACATAAACCCTTCACACAATGAGTGCTCACGAAGTCTACCTTGGGGTTTTATGAGGTTTGGAGGTGCTAGAAGTGTGAACCAACCATAAAAATTTGTGAACCTTTATTTTATAGATAAGGCCACAAAGAGATCATTTATAGGCTCAAGAACATGATAGGGTGCACATAATGGCTTGAAGAGCTTGAGAGGACAAGTTTGGAAGCTCACATCAGTATAGATACCTATCATGGGAGTCTGAGGAGCTAGGATAAGTTGGACAGGGTCCTAAGTAAGGATCTAGTGGAATTTATTTAGGGTTCAGATGTCATAATTTTATGAACTATCCTAAGGGGTAAAACTACGTAAAACCCTCTAAAACCCTTATTGATTACTTAATTGGGAAGAAGTGTAAGAAAAGGCATCTTAAAGGGCTAGTTTGACTAGGAAATGATCTTGGACTTGCAGAGGACTCTCTAGGTATCTCCTATCAAGTTTACTTGTACCTTATCTATACAGACATGGTACATAATGGATTTTATTGATAATTTTTTATGTTTGTAGGTATAGAATATTCCCATATATGAGGATTACTTTGAGAGATAGAGGAGACATAGCCTCCTCATATCCATTTATTGCCTTAACAAAGCATATAAGTACTTATACAATCACTTTTGCTTTAGCTAGTCTAAAAAGGCATAGTGAATAGAGAGTGATCACCAAGTGAGAAGGTGGTAACTCTAATTTGGAGGCCTTTTAAGGTATATCTCATGGATCTACAGACTTGAGGACCATTAAAAAGTGTCATACCCTTCCCTATATGGATTGGATTGAGAAATTGATGGTCATCTTCATGCCATGAGCCTATCTATCACCCTCCCACCTCATCCCTTCTTGAAAAAGAGCCCATTTTGTGAGAAGTAAGTGAAGAAGAAAAAGATCAAGACATAATTGATCAAGAGGATATTCTAAGTGACTATGAATAAGAAATCACCATAGGGACTCCCCTTGGTGAACACAAGTGCAATTCCATCTTCTCGAAGAAGAGTTTATTTTAGGTTAATTTGGGTTTGAGTTAGTTTTATTTGTGTGTGTGTTCCATAAGTGATCATGAAACACAAGTGTTTGGTGTGTTGTTTTGTGTATTTTAGGGTTATAATATAAGTGTTTGAACTGGTCTAAGAACTTCATGAAATTTAGAGACATGAAAGAGATTCATAGCATCAATGGCAGAGGTATAGTATTGGTTATGGAACTAGTCTACCATGTACATAATCACATATCATACATTCACATATAGACCTCTTGCATACACACATATAGGTGTTCCCAATAGGGGAGTGGGTAATTAAATATTAGGTTTTATGGTTTAGTGTTTAGGATTAGGATTTTAGGCTTATGGTTTGTGATTTAGGGTTTAGGGCTTAAAGTTTAGGTTTTAGGGTTTAGGGTCTAGGGTATAAAGTCTAGGGTTTAAAGTTTTAAGGTTATATGTTTAGGGTCTAGGTTTTGGGGTTTAGATATTATTGTTTTGGGTTTAGGGATAATGTATTAGGGTTAAGTGTTCAAGGTTTATGGTGTTTAGGGTTTAACATCCAAATTTTATGTTGTTTAAGGTTTATGGTGTGGGTTTAATGATTTAAGTGTAAATAGAGTGTACTAGGGTGATTACCTAAATTTGTGCCTGGTATTAGTGACTATATTTCAAATACAAGACCGACATGTGGAATTAGGTATGGGGTATATGTAATGTATGAATGATTGTATCATTTTTATATGTATGCTATAGGTTGAATGCTACAGGTTAGACATTTAAGCATAGTGATAGACCCATTGATTAAAAGACCTATAAATTATTTATAAAATCATATTGAATCCATCATCAAGACTTTTACACAAATGTCCCTAGTCACCCATTTCTCTATATAGGTCAAAATGACCCCTATCTTTTCAAGATATGGCTTAGCCAATGCCCCATTTCCTTTCTCTATATAGGTGATAACTCAAGATTATGGTTTATGGCTAGAGGTTTAGGATTTATAAATTTAGGGTTTAAGGTTTATGGTTGATGGTTCAAGATTCACAACTTAGGGTTTAGTGTATAAATAATAGAATTCAAGGTTCAAGTTTTAGTGTTATGGATTAGGGATTAAGTTATAGGCCTTATTATTTATATTCTATGCTTAAAGTTTTGGGAATTAAGGTTTATGGCTCAAGGGATCAAGAGTTTAGATTTTAGGGTTTAGGGCTTAGTGTTTGGGGTTAGGGTTTATCATTTCACACTTAGGGTTTAAGGTGTAAGGTTCATGGTTTTGGTTTTGGGGGTTTGGTTAAGGGATTGGGGTTTGGAACTTAGTGTTTAGTATTTAGGGTTTGGGATTTAGTGTTTGGGGATTAGGGCTTAGGTTTTAGGACTTGGGGTTTAGCATTTATGGTTTAGAGTTTACAGTTTGGGGTTTTAGGTTTTAGGATTAAGGGTTTAGGGATTTAGGTTTAGTGTTTAAGGTTTTTAGTTTTCAATTTGGGTTTAGAATTTTTGGTTTAGGAGTTAATCTTTAAGGTTTAGGACTTATGGTTTATGGTTTTAGACTTGGGGTTTAGGGTTAAGGGATTACATTTAGGTTTTAGGGTTTAGGATTTTAGGTTTATGGTTTGGGGTTTAGGGTTAAGTGCTTACATTTAGGTTTTAGGGTTTAAGGTCTAGGGTATAAAGTATAGGGCTTAATGTTTTAAGTTTATATGTCTAGGGTCAATAGTTTAGGGTTTATGGATTATTATTTTTGGTTTAGGGTTTAAGTATTAGGGTCTAGGGTTTAGTTATATTATTTAGTGTTCATGGTTCATGGTTTATGGCTTAGGGTTTAGGGTTTAAGGTTTAGTGTTTAGGGTTTAAGGTTTAGTGTTTAGGGTTAGGGGTTAATGGTTTAGGTGGAAATGGAGTACACTAGGGTTATTAGTTTCATTCATGTCTAATATGAGTGACCATATCATGACCACATGAAGATGTCATGTATGAGTGATCGAATACCTACATGTAGTACCATGTTTGTGGTAGATGTAATGTATGCATGACTGTATCATTACTATATATATGCTATAGGTTGCATGCTATAGGCTATTCATTTATGGACATTGATAGACCCATTTATTAAAGTTCATTTTCTATGTTGAGAACAAGGTTGTTAAGAAGATTTCAAGGCAAAGATAGCAAATTCCAAGTATAGTACATCTTCAAATTTGTTGATTGAGTATAAACCTCTTATGAAGGTCCAATGTTATTATGTAAACACTATAGAATAATTATAAGTAAAGTGATTCAAATCATTTGATAGTTAAGCCAAATCAATATCCTTCCAAGAAAGCAAATTAGGCCATTTGGACCTAAAGAGTAGAGTTTTCATTAAATTCTAATTCTTAAGAAAACAATAAAGGAAATTGGTTTATTATCCTCAAATATAGTCTCCAAAAATATTATTAAAGCTTTATAAGAATCATTTTATGAGCTTAAATTAATAACACCTTTTCAAGACCAAACATGCCTATACACAATATTATAGAAGTGCTTAGGACTTAGTCAACATTTTGGGCAATTTGGTGATCTAATTGGTATCTTGAGATTGTGTAAAGACACCTATGAGTCTTGTATCATTTTCTTGATATTTTAATTTAGTTTTTGAATTGAATGAGTCCAAAAAATAAGGTAGTTGTAGAACTCTTTGTATCAAGTCCTTAAGAGGTATAATTTACCCTAATAGGCCTATAAAGGGTAGAGTTGTTGTCATCTGAGATTTGAGTTGAAGTTCTTCATGCACTAAGAAGATTGAGTCAAATAATTGGTGAAAACCTCATAGTATTATTCAAATAAGTGAGGATGTACAATTGAGTGCTTTAAGAGTCAAAGAAGGGTTTACTTGAAGGTAGATTACTATCTTAGGACTGAGTACCCTATTTTAAGTCATTGAAAGTATCTTTTCATCTGACTACAAAGGCTAAGAAGTCAAGAGATAATAATAAAGAATAATGTCATTAGTAATTCAATACCAATACTTAAAATATATTTTGTGATAGGTCAAGAGATAATTTATGGTTAGGAAGAGACCTAATTTTAAGAAAGTTTCTAAAGGACTTTGAAGTAGACTAGGTTGAGTAAGTGGGCCACTTAATTTGACACTAGTAGAGAATAATAAATATCAAGATATGGATTGTGTATTTAGGTAGGGCATACTCTTTGAGATCAAACCATGGCTAGACTATTTAATCAGGTAGAGCATATTCAAGTAGATAAAGCATATAGGGAATAGTTAAGTAGGTAAAATAAACATGTAATCCTCAATGGTAAAGATCTATTACATACACAACATGATTTGTAACATCACTTATCATTCTATATTTTGATCTTGAAAATATAAAATCTAAGTATTGGATATAATGGAATTTGAAAAACTATCTTTAAATGGTAACTTCTACAAATCTGTAATCAATTTCAGAAGATGCTAAGTGGTCCTAATTTGTTATATTAAACATAAACATATACTTAAAATTTATTTTACTAAATATATATTTGTAAATAAAATACATATAATTGAAAAATATAAAAAAATACATGGTTTTCAAACGTTTAATTACAAACCCAAAAAAAAAACAAATACATGGCTTGAAAAAAGATTTTTTTTGCACTCCAAAAGGGCATACACCCTTTGAAAAGGGTGTATACCCTTTATAAAGCACACATGCACCCTTTAAAAAGGGTGTACATCCTTTACAGTCCAAAGGGTGTACGCCTTTTATATTTAAAAGGGTGTAAACCCTTTAGGGTTGGGATTGAGCCAACCTCATTATTGCATCAATTTAAAAAAAAAAGGTGTACGCCCTTTACAAAAAAAGCTTTTTATTTTTCATTGTGTCACTTTTTTTATCCCCAAAATTTGAGCATTTAACCTGATATGTAAGATATTATTGATTCTTATTGTATTAATGCTCCCTATCAATATTTATATATTATCTCTCAAAGTCAAGAATTATCTTTTGCACACTTCTTTTTAGGCTGATTAGAAAGAACATAATTTTGCCAAGGCTAAATGGAAACATGATTAGGGTTGGGAAGGGGGTAAATATCATGATAATATTGATATACTTATATTTTAGTTCTACTTGAGGTGAATCCATCAATATTATCATCTTGATATGAGGGATATGAAGTTACAAAAGTTGCATTTTCATAAAATGGATGATTAAAATACATACCAAATGATGATTTTAGGTACTTAGATTGATCAAACCAACTATATATAACTTTAATTCATCAGATATTGAATAATTGAGTAATGTATTTTCTATAAATTACTAAAACTAGCACCAATCTTTAGCAATATTCTATGCTATTATCCCACTGGGTGTGCCAAAAACTATTATCACTAAGAAGTGCACCCTACTGAGAAGGTGTGATTTGTTCTCACTTCTATTGAGATAATGAAAACTATCTAAGGTTTTGGAATTTATGTTTGAGATAATATCTAGATTAAGGGCTAGTTAACTTTTGGTACACTCACCTACTTATCTTTAAACTATCTAATTTTGTGTTTTTTTACTAGGAAAAAAGTAGAAGGAATAATGTAAAGATGAAAATGGAAATGAAAATTGAAAATTCGAGTGATGCACCAATATTAAAGTTAATTATGTCTATAATCAACACACTTTTAAATATAAATAACTTGCACATATTTAATTTATATTCATACAATGACTTTGGCAACAGTATTTTATAGAGAGGTTTTGTCAGACACTTACACTAGTTTGGGAGGAATGAACAATGGTTGAATTCACTTTTAGATTAGGTAGAAATTAGACTTAGAAATTTTTTATTTTATGAAATAATGTTTATTTTATGCATAAAGGTGATATATTCAGACATAAATATAGGAAAAATATTCATCACTAAGTTCTATCAATGAATATCAAGAATGCACATCATGAACAACTTGAAGATGGAGAAAAAATTCAGTTCTTTATTGCTTCAAAGGTGAGGTAGTATAAATTTTGGTAGAGTTTCAGTAAGACAAAGGGATAATATATTTATAATAATTAAAAATTAAATGTACATATATAAAATAAGAAGAGAGAGAGAAGACAAGAAGTTCCAGATAAGTCCACATGCAAGTCCTACTTCACTCCTGCTTCAACTGAAAATTCATCTCTAAATTGAACTCCATATTTAAATCTAATTTTAATTACACTTAAAATACAATGTAGAATTTGAGTTTAAACATTATTTCATGGAATATGTCATGGTAGGATAGAGGGAGGCTATTCTTGCACGTTTAAAAATTCAAAAGGCTCTTCATGCAAGTTTGAGTCTTGAGTTAACTTGCTTTGATCATGCAAACATATTTATCTCATTTAGTTAACTCTTATTTGTATTTATTTAACTCCTTTTGATATTTAATTCATATTAAACTTAGACTTAAGTTACCTTCACTTGCATCTTGAGTTGACTGGACTTATCTTGACTTCACAACCGGAGTTCAACTTGAGTTATCTTGCATGCATGTTTGGCCTCATGTTTCTTCAAAAAATAGACCAAAGGGGGGTGTAGTACAAGTGAGATGCATGTTAACTTTTGAAATGAATATCTTGACTAAAAATATTTATCCAAATTTTATCAAGACTATAACTCCACTTGTTCACCTTTGCATATTTTGGAACCCACTTTTGTAGGGCTAATTGAAGGCTCTTTGTTGTTGACTTGAACTATCTAAACTTAACCCAAAATGGGCTGACATAGTTAGAGAGGGGGGAGAATGTGGATTTTGAATTATAAATTTAATATTATTTATAATTTTTCATTTGATGATGACCAAATCAACCTTCTAGACTAGTTCTTCTTCCATATTCATATCTTGTGCAACTTTGATAAGCTTCTTCAATGCACTACGAGAGACATAAACTTGATGGATATTAATAATTAGAATATAAAATGAGAAAAAATATTATTTTAATATAATCACCATGGTGGCATGACCATTAAATAGAATTTTACCCCCAAACTCTATGTACAACTCCAAAAAACACCATTTTATGTTCTCATGTGCTCTCTTGTTCTCAAGAAACCCTGATTTAGATTAGGGGGTCTAAAATCAGTTATATACTTGAAAAAATACTTATAATATGCTTATTATATATTTATAAATGTTTAATACCTATAAATTTTTTAAAATCTTAAAAAATCTTCACCAAACTCCTTAAGAAAAATTCATAAAAAGATGTTTTCTTGTTGCCTTGGGGATGACTTGGAGATGCTTCTCAAAGAGATGAGTCTATTTTAAATTAGTTTTAATTAATTTATAATTATTTATAACTTTATATTAATTATAAATACTTTAAAAATAATTTTTGCCATTGGAGGGACCTGAAACACCTATTTTCAACTCTATTTGCGAGCAAAAAAGTGAAGAAACCTTCATTTCATTCATGATCAAACCTATATATTAGAATTTTATCTATAATAATATAAATTAATTATTTAAAATTATTTTAAAAAATTTAAATACATCAAAAAATACACCCATATCAAATTTCAAGAGTTTTTATTTAATAAAACTCAAAATATGCACTTTTTAGTGTTAACTAGCTTGCCCAATTTCATTTTTGAACATCTGTAAGTATGTGTTTTAACATTTTATTGAGTTTTAGGAGGCATAAATACCTAATTATTTGTTAATTATGAATTTTTATAATCCCTCCTATAATTAAAATATTTTATGTTCTCAACTAATCAATTAAGCCACTCAAAAATGATCTTTTCTAATTGTCTCTCTTACTTGCTTAAAACTCTAATGCTTGTACCTTTGACTTTATCCATTATTTGCCATAAAATTTTTATTAAGAAATGTGAATAAATATATTATATTCAAAATAATATATCATAACACATTTAAATTTTAAAAAATAACTCAAAAATATAAACATACTGCTTAAAATTGAGCTTTGAGGGTTTAAGAAGGGTTTTAGAGCACCTGATTTTCTTAATTATTGTTCATAAAGTTAAGTCATGGTAACCGAAAAATAATGAATATAATATTGAGGCAATAGGGTACTAAAAATATACCTAATACCATTTTATCCAATTCCTCTTCACCTTCATGTACCAAGCATCTAAAAATTGTCTTTACTAGCTTACAAATAGCTAGTTAGAGGAATAAAAGAAACCTCTGTCAAAATTTAGACTTGTGAGTTATTAATAATCATGATTTTGGCCTGATGAATATTTTATGATGTTTTTAATACATTTAATATGTGAATGGATTCTAATTTAAACCTTTCACATAATCAACTTCGACCAATGGTGTCAAAATTGTCAACATGACTCGAGAGTCATATTGTTATGAAGTGTATGTGACTCAAGAGATTATGAATATTATGGTCCTAATGATATTTAAGTACAATGTAATAATGATATATCATAAATACACTCAAATAGTATGACCACTAAGGGTATAATAGCATTGTGACATGTCGATGTGACTAATGAGAGTCCAAATGGGATCTATAAAAGTGTGAGTAATAATATGTCATGAAATAAGAAAGATAAAATTAACAAAGAATGATGGTAATATGCCCAAATATAAGTAGTGTATAATCAAAGTCTACATGGGCATATCATTCCCCCTATGTGTATATGAGAAAGGGGTAACAAATCATGGTGATAGCATGCCCCAAATATGCAATGTAATCCCAATGTGTACATGGGCGCATCATGCCCTCAATGAGAAATATATAGGCAATGAAGCTCAAAAATATTATGCCCAGATGTGGACAAGATATAATTGATATATCACATGAGTAGTGTGTAAATGTCATGCCCCTTTCTGGGAAATATATGATCAATATAAGTGTAATAATGACATGCACAAAATATTGATAAGATATAGTTAATGTAAATATCATAGTATGTGCCCATTGGTATGTAATATATAATAAATGAAGTGATAGTGTAGTATAAGATATGGGTTAGTGAAAAACATTGATAAATTTGAACTTTTGAAGATAATTTGAGATGGTTGCACTCAAAATTTGAGGATCGTGTAAGAACATGAATCGTAGAATTTTGAGTCTAGTTTTCAAAAAACTATTTTTTTTAAATGTTTAAGTATAACTAGGTAAAATATATAAAATTTGAACATGAAATCCTATTTTTTTAGAAAAAATGAGTAGATAGTCGATCGTGTGGCTACACATTTTTTGAGCATCATTTAATATTGTTTAAAACCATTTGGTGAAACTTTAGATAAAATAATCTAGTTAATAACTTATATTTTTTTTATAATTTTTTAATGAATATATTTTTTATTAATTTTACAAGTAAAAAGATGTTGAAAACTGAGAAAAAATGTATAGCCCACCATGTGTCCCCACTAATTACCTCAAAAAAATGAAAACTATTTTTTTTAAATGCATGTAGAATTAGGCCTAGTTTGTAACCATTTTTTTTGCATTTGGATCAATGAAAAAAAAGATACACAAACATATATAGGCAAGTATATTTTCAACATGTAGTGGCCTAAAAAATATATAGTTAGAAATCAACATAGATTGAAAACTTACATTAGCCCAAAAATTATAAAAATCATATATTTAGAAAAAACAGAGCATGCTTGTCATTATGGTAATAATTTTATGAATTTTTTCATTAGAATTTGTAGCATATTTAGTGATGGAAACTGAATTTTGTTGTTTTCTATCAAAACTCTCATATTTAGCTGTGTGTTGACAGATCCAAGCCTATGGCTCAAGAATCCAATCTATTTCTGAGCCAAAAGGCTCAGTTTTTTATTTAAACAAAGCATAGTGTATACATGTTATAATGCATATGCGTTATAATGCATACACATTATGTTGACATAACATCAAATTTAGTCTACTCATACATGTTTATATTTATCTATGTATTATGATATACACTTATTTATACTTATTTAGTTTATGTTTATAGTGATTTAGTTCACATTTATAAATTATATATTTTTATTTTAAATTGGAGCATGTTATGTTATACACTACCAAAAAAAGGACATAATGGATAAAATGATGTCATTTTAATGAGTTTGCAGCCATAGTCATAATCTTGACTATATACAACATGATTTAGGGTTCTGCTAGGCCTAATTTTATTAAATGAATGAGTTAATTCTTTTAATGGTGGAGGAATTTTTGATCAATTTGAACCCCTTGAACATAATTATGTGTATATGATGTGATTTAATGTTAAATCAGCTTAGATTAAATGAATTGGTGTAATAAGTGATACAATTTGAGTAAAATTTAGCCTCATGAACCTAATTTTGACTATAAAAGATTTAATTTGGGCCTGTTGACCCCAATGTCATAACTAAATAAATAAAATAGTCCAATGGTTAAAACTAAAGGTAATTGGAGCTAATTTGATCCCCTTCAACCTAAGTGCATGACTATAAAATGTGATTTAAGGTTTGATCAGCTCCAATTTCATCAAAGAATGAAGTAAACAATCATTTGGTTCAATGACATGCAAGTTTGACATGTATAAGATGTGTTTTTAGGCTCAATAAAGTTGAATGTCTTCATATAATAAATGAAATAGTTGTCTGGTTTAATTGTGAAGGCAATTAGGGTGAATATGAGGCCCTTGAACCTAATTGTGACTATACTATGTGATTTAAAGCTAAATTGGCTTTGATTTCATTATAGGTTGAGACAATTAGTTAAATGGTGCAATCAGTGACATGATTTTTAAAAATTTAAGTCACATGAACCTATTTTTCAATTGTATATGATGTGATTTGGAGTGAAATTAACCCTAATGTCAACATATAATGAACCAAATAGTTGATTCATTCAATCAAAGAGGACTTTGATGCCAATTTTAGCCCCTTTAGTATAACTACAAGAATAAGATATAGAGCTAAATAAACCTTAATTCTATCATGAATTGATTTAATAAGTCAATTGGTGTGATTAGAGATGTGATTTGGGCCAAATTGAGCATGGTAAACCTAATTTATGGCTCAATAAACCCTAATTTTATCACAAATGTAAACATGAAGGCAATTGGGGCCAATCTGAACCTGTTGAAATTAACTACAAGTTTAGGATGTGATTCTAGGGGCTAAATTAGCTCACATTTGCTAACATGTTGACCTTAAACCCTAAACACTAATTTAATCTAAACCCTAATTTTATCACAAATACAAACCCTAAACCCTAACTTTATCATAAATACATTTACTTGAAGGTAATTGGGGTAAATGTGAACCTAGTGAACCTAATTGCGAGTCTAGGATGTGATTTGTGGATAATTTAGTTCATTTTACGAACATATGATAAAGGATAATTAGTAATGAAGTGTGGCCTTCACATAACACTACTCATTATCAGTTATTGTAAAGGATGTCATATGTAACATGAGTATGGGTGTGTGTGGATTTGAATTAAAAAAATTTAATAACTATAATGAAAAATTTGGCCAAATTATTGTTATAACTCTATACATTATTTGCCCACATGTACCTTCTATATTGCTAGGCATGTTGATTTAAGAATTAAGTCAATATCGATCATTATTGAGTTAGGCTCAAATCAGAGTATGGGAAGTGCAAAGTTAATTCATTATGGATTTGGTCATTGATGTATTAATGGTTTGAAGTCTTGAAACTTGAAGTGGCATGTTTTATAGGTTTATGATCATTAAGTCTTAGTTCTTACCTTAGAAAATCTATTTTTAGTTCATTTGGTAAACATTTAAATAAACTGCTAAATGGATTAACCAAATTCTAATTTTGGTAGGAGTGGTTAACAAATTTGGTAGATTGTTAGGGACCAATGCAAGAACTACACATCATCACAAGTGGCAAAAAATAGTTATGGAAGTATTTAGAGGTAATTATTTTGGTTTTTATTTCATTCTTGACAAGATTGTCACAGAAGCAAGACTCTACTTAGATTAATTTTGGAAAACTCAAAGGAAATAGATTGAGATTTTGTAAGCAATTTTTAGATTGATGAGGTATGTGCAAACATTTGTTTGATTCAAGAAATATTTGTGAAGATGTGGCTTGAAATGTGAAAGTTGTTGCATTTTTGTATTCTAGTCATATTATCATAAATTTAAAGGAATATTCAAACAATAACTTAGACATGCCAATGGGTCTATAAATAGATCCCTAACTCAAACAATAACTTAGACTCTTAATTTAGACAATTATCCTCGTAGCCCAAGACTCTAACTGGTCTCAACATGCAAACTCTTCGTTCACTTAACTAACTGTCCGTGAAACGAGTAGTTCTGGAACACACAGGCGACCGACGTCGGTCCCTGCTTGTCTGGTTATGCCGACGTTGGCCGACTTCCTGCCGTCGCCGGTGGCCTTCTGCACTGGTCTCTGCCGACGTCGGTCCTACTGCCGATGCCGGTGCTCCTGGATCTTAGCAACCATTGTTCCTTCAGTTTACAAAGGGTTGAAGCTTTTAGCTCCACAACCTAACAATCTCCCACTTGGAGATAAATAGCTGCAACCTGTACCTGTACCTATACACCGTCTAGTTTGTTCCCTTGGCTATGTATCCCTCCTCAAGATCACTCTTGAAGACCAACCACCACAAAATCCGTGGTGCAAAACCTGTCATCCAAATTACCTGCCACATCCGCATCTACAACCATGTAGATAAAGAACTTGACCCTGCATAGCATGTGCACCTGCTGCTGGTCCCACTAAACTGCCCTTCAGTATTACTCTCCTGGATTGACTCCAAACTTGTGATAACTCCCACTGCTTGGGAAAACTCAGGTTTAGTACATACCATGCACTCAACCTCATTATGTGAATCAAGACACCTGTTCTGTGAACTGTCTAACCATCGGTGTGCTAACCGGTTTCACACAATCATCTTGAAACAAAGTCAACAAGACCTCCATGTCTCTAGAACACACTCATGCCAAAGAATCTTGCTGCTTCCAGATTCTCCATGACACACACCTGAACTAGCTTTACCTTTAGTTCAGCAATACCTGTATATGTAACCCTGCAACAAGCACATCATACAAAAAATAGGATAATGTAGCTAATATTATCCAACCTGGTAAAGAGAAACACAATGATCAAACCTCCATTGCCCTGCAGCTAATACAAGATCATATACCCTGATCTTTCATCTCACGTATCCATTTCCGCTCTTCTTCATCCTTAACATCCATTCATCTCTCAGTGCTTACTTCCAGCTGGCAACTCTACCCAAAACACTTGTTTGGTTCTCCTCCAAGGAATCACATCCCCATCCATGCCAAGCTCCCACTGTTTCCTGGATCTACCTGTTCTGCTTCTTCAACAACTTCCTGGTCCTATGCCATAAGTGAGCAACAAGTAGTTTAAAGAAGGTAAATGACGAATTTAAGAACTTACTTACACCTTCAGTCCTCCATATGGGCGCTTGAGACTCCATGACAACTCGCTGTCCACCCAAAATTTGTCTCAGTGACCGATGCCGGTCACATCTCAGTCTACAGCCGACCGATGTCGGTTCCCTATGACTGCCTCCTTGCCGACGTCAGTTTCCCAATGTCCGACGTCGGTCCTTATCTGCCCTGAGTCACCGACGTCGGGCTGCACATAGCCGACGTCGGTCCCTGTCTGGACACCGACGCCGGTTTTCCTACCGACGTCGGTCTCTGTGTTTTTCTTGTGAGACCTGACTTTTTCCCGCGAGCTCCTTTTGGGTCAAACCCTTGTCCAAATCACCCTTGCTTTGCTCAGAATTTCTCTGCACCTTATGCTGAACTCTGTCCGTCACTTTCTCCTTGAAAACCAAGGCTTTCCTGTTCTTGTCACTAACATCGAATTCCTCAAGAAACGTCACCTTCTTCTTCTGCATACAGAAACCACGATCTATGCCTTCCAAATCTGAAAGCATACTCTTTGACTCAAGAACCAACATCTCCTTCTTATCTATGTGACCAAGCCTATTAAGCCACATCTCCGAATCTACAGCTGAAGTAGATAACCCAGAAAGAGAATCAGTAAAACAAGTAGATAGATAAAGCGTACCTACTTTCTTACCTCTAGCTACAACAAGTGTACCCTTGGTAACCTTCCAAGAGTCCACTGTGAGAGTTACTATGCAACTCTCTTCACCCAAACTTCTAACATAAATCAGATTCCGCTTCAGAACTGGGACATGCATGACCTCTTTTAACACCCATGTGTCACCTGTCTGCAATTTCAGCTTCACTTTGCCTTTGCCAACAATCTGACAAGGCTTACCATCCCCTACACAAATTTCTCCAAAGTATCCCTGGACATACTCATGAAAAAATTCCCTATGTGGGGATGCATGAAAAGAGGCACCTGAATCTAATGCCCAAGATTCTACTTTATCCAAAGAATATACCAGAGCATCCTGTGCAACGTAACCCGCAACATCTGCTTCTTCTCCATGTCCTTCATGATGATCTTCACCCGATCTTCAATCTCTCTTTAAGTGCCCTTGCTTTCCACATTTCCAGCAGGTTATTCTGCCATACCTGGACTTGGATCTCCTGCCTGTTTTTGACCTTGATCTCCCACGCTCTGTCTTCTCTCTTGGCCTTCCTCTTCCTTCAACACTCAAAGCATCTCCAGATGATTCACCTGTGCTTTTCCTGCGTATCTCTTCATTCAAGATCACACTCACAACATCATCCACTTTTAAGACTTTTGAAGGAGACACAGTATTAGAAACTGCCATTACCAAACCTTCCCAACTTTCAGGCAATGAACACAAGATTAAGAGAGCTCTAAGTTCATCATCAAATACAATATTGACTGAACTTAACTGGTTTACCAAACCATGGAAATCACTAAGATGGCTATGAACAGATCCACCTTCCAACATTTGCAAATTAAATAAACGCTTCATAAGAAATACCTTATTAGAAGCCGAGGGTTTTTCATACAAATTTGCCAAAGATTTCATCAACTCCACCATTGTCTTACACTGTGATAAGCTGTAAATCACAGATGATTCAAGACTCAATCTAACAGATCCCAGAGCCTTCCGATCAAGAACCTCCCATTCTTCATCTTTCATATCCAAGGGTTTGCTAGCAACCCCACCCAACGGTAAGTACAAATCTTTCTGATACAGATAGTCCTCAATCTGCATCCTCCATAATTGGTAGTTCTTGCCATTAAACTTTTCCATTCGTAGTTGACTGTTTTCTACCATTGCTCAACTCCCACTCGAAAAGAAACCCTGTGAGTAACCTGTAATCAAAACACACTACCCAGATCTACACCAATCTGTTAGTATCCCAACCAAAAGCTCTGATACCACTTGTTAGGGGGGTGGAGGAAAATCCAAGAACAAACACACCTGTTCTAATTCCACCTGTTAGGATCCTGCTCCTTAGAAAGAGCACAGTATGATTACCAAATATAAGCAATTGAATATGCGAAAATAACCAGAAACACAAGTAACTAGAATTCACCAATAGCACAGAATATGAGAGACAATACACTATCTTGTATTAACACTATACAGAAAAGAATACAACAAAGAGCCGCCACACTCTTTCACCTTACAGAGGTTCGCCACACCTCAAGTGTACAGTAATTCTTATCACACACACTCTCCTACACAAAAAATGGTCCCAACAACCAACTCACACACAGAATTGGTGTTCACCTCACCAACCAGTCAGTAATAACCCTGCCGGTACACCAAGCACTCTATAGCACTTCAAGCTGATCTCTCATGAACCTGCAACCTGCAATTCAAAGACCAAGCTTACATGTAGATCCCCAATGAGCTTGCAACAACCTGCAACTCACAGATCTTACAACTAGAAGGAACTCTTCCTTTCTATCTCATACATTAACAATACATGCCAATGGGTCTATAAATAGATCCCTAACTCAAACAATAACTTAGACTCTTAATTTAGACAATTATCCTCGCAGCCCAAGACTCTAACTGGTCTCAACATGCAAAATATTCATTCACTTAACTAACTGTCTGTGAAATGAGCAGTTCTGGAACACACAGGCGACCGACGTCGGTCCCTGCTTGTCTGGTTATGCCGACGTCGGCCGACTTCCTGCCGTCGCCGGTGGCCTTCTGCACTGGTCTCTGCCGACGTCGGTCCTGCTGCCGACGCTAGTGCTCCTGGATCTCAGCAACCATTGTTCCTTCAGTTTGCAAAGGGTTGAAGCTTTTAGCTCCACAACCTAAAAATGGAAGTATTTCGAGGTAATTATTTTGGTTTTTATTTCATTCTTGACAAGATTGTCACAGAAGCAAGACTCTACTTAGATTAATTTTGGAAAACTCAAAGGAAATAGATTGAGATTTTGTAAGCAATTTTTAGATTGATGAGGTATGTGCAAACATTTGTTTGATTCAAGAAATATTTGTGAGGATGTGGCTTGAAATGTGAAAGTTGTTGCATTTTTGTATTCTAGTCATATTATCATAAATTTAAAGGAATATTCATAAGTTGCATGTAGTATTGAGTTCTTCCTTAGAAATATATGAAATAATTTAAAAGTGAATTAGATATACAACTTGGTTTTATTTTTGGTATGAATAATTTTTTTATGCATGCATTCTTGTTGAAAAGATAATGGTCCTAAAAATGTTTTACATTGTTTGATCGAGTATTATTTATTTTGGGAGTTTATTACCAATAGAAGTTGTTTAGGTTTTAAAAAAGTTATATGGAATTTAATCTTAGCCTAATAAGAATAAATCGATCATTTTAGTTTTTGGGTTCAATAAGAGTCATGTTATAGTTATATTATTTCATTGGAAATATGATTATAGTTTTATTTATTATTTTTGTGTGGTATTAGGCTTGTGTTGTGGAAGTTTGTGTGTTCTTTTTCTCTCAATTAGTTTGATTATCAAAGAGGTTTTAAATATGCAGTGGGATTTGCATGAATCTTTGGGTTTCATCGTGCATGTGTTTCTTTTGGTTAAAAGAAATTATTTAGATCATTCTGGTGATAAAATCAATGGTAATTTTCAGAAGATTTGTTCATGGTCTTTATTATACATAAAAAAATTATTTTAAAGTAGTGCTTATATGCATACAGTTGTTTATTTATCAAAGACATGAGCTAGTTTTACAATGGTTCTTCAATGCCAAATATATTTTGGTTGATTTTGGTTTTCACTAAGAAATATTAAGGAAACAAAGGTTATGTTTAAATAAGTCATATTTTTTTGATATATTTTTTTTTTCAGTTACATCATACTTTTGAGAGCATCTTCAAGATTTGGGTATTTCTAGACTTTATACATTGTCAAGATTATTATAAATTATATATTCAAAGGAAATTTTGATAAATGATGTTTTTAAATCAAATTTGCATTAACATATTTTGACTTCAATGTTCTTATTTGAACATGATAGTGTTAATTTGGGTTAAAATGGACATAATAACCTAGTGGTTATCATCGACTGTAGTTAATCTTGGTTATTATGAAAGGTTGCATGTTAAGTTTTTAACAATATTTATATTCAATATAGTTATATGGTTGAAATCTTAACAAAGTGTTATAAATTGATCTTTTTTGATGCATGTATTTTTGAATATATCAAGTATTGAGATATAAATCATTTACATGGTTTATCCTAGTTGATTGATTTTATTGGAGTATGCTATATGAAAAATAACATTCAAATTTTGATAGTCAAAACAAGGTAATATACATAAATGTTAAGTATTTGTCTCATTATGGAAACTTTTGAGCATTTGTTGAATGAATATTAATAGTGGTAAAATCAAAATTAGTTTAAATTACACATTTTTTATGAATATAATATATTAATTTCATTAAGGTTAGGATTTTATGGATTTGAATTCATATATTTAATCATTTTTAGTATATGTTAGTATTCAGTAATATTTGTGGTTATTTGATCTTGATGGTTTTGAACATCTTACAATCTATATAGACATGAAATGGATCTTAATATATACAGTTCGGTTTTGAATGATATTTTGTTTATTTTAGTATATAAAGATGTTGAATTGGACAATAAATTCAAATCATTCTAGCAGAAATGCATGGGGTCAGAGTGAAGATCAACATGGTGAGCATACTTCTTCATAGGGTAGTTCTTGAGGTCAGTTCTTTCATGGACTTAGGGCTACTCACACTTTCCCTAGGCCATTTAACTATGGAACATAAGTCTCCATCCATTTTGATGTCACTAATCATACATTTTGAAATATTTTGGATTCATTACCTATTATCTCTTTCAAATTTTTAGGTAATAAAGGGTTAAGAAAGGCATATGGGAGATATTGTCCTCGTAAACAAGGTACCCCAAGTGAATCATCCCAACATATGCATATTACTATACAATCTACCCAAAATAATACTCTAACACCCTCGCTTCCTAAAAATGTGCTTGATGTGACTGTGAAACTACACCCTCATTCATTTGTGCCAATCTATATTAGGCTTCCCTCATCTGAATCTGAAAATAAAATTAAACATTGTACTAAGTTGTCTCTTGATCGATTGATACCATTTGCACTTGAACATGAGAGGCCAAATCCTTCCAATGGAAAACGTGCAAATAGTCCTACAACCTCACCATTGATAATGAGAATAGTTAAAAATATTAAGTTGAAAATGGATGATGAAGAAGACACCAAATTGATTAACTTTCCTACTACATTAATGGAGTATACTGAATATTTGACTAATAGGGGAGCTCCTTTGATTGAATTGATTTCATATTTTGATGAGTAAACTATGTTTTAAATTATGTTCTATTTGAAACTTGCTACTTGATTATCTATTGATTATACTTTGATATTTTTGACATATGGACATATTTAGATAACTACGGTAATTTTAATCGAAGTGATATTACTTTTCTGCATGATGAGATGTTTGATTTATTGAAAATATTACAAATATGCTCATAATATTTGATATTTTAAGTATTTAATTTTATTTAATATTCAGTGGTCATTATGGATGTCATGTTTATTTAATATTTATTTTGATTGTCTTCTTATGAGTTATTGGCCCCCACCTATTAGAGTTTGTTTTAGATCTATTACTTAATTGATTTGATCTAATTATATTTTATTAAAGTCTACTTTTTAAAAGATTAAATTAAGTTGACTAATTAAATTTTTAAAGTTAACTAAAACTAACTAACAGGTTAGTTAAATTATTTTGTAATTTTCTCTAAAAGAGAACTTTATAAATAGATCGAACTCACAACACAAAAAGAGAAACACATGTATTGAAGAGTTTTCAAGGTATTCAAGTTTCATCTTATTCTCACTCCGTGCAAAAAATCTTTGAGACTAAATAGTCATTTGCAAAAACATTGAATAATAAATTCTTTGACGGTTAAGTGATCCACTTGTTTAGCGTATGTATATCCATGTTTCTTATTTGGTTTATAAATTGATTATCTGAAGTCTATCAAACCTAATATCTTATGATGATTGTAGTTATGCAATAATATGTATAGAATAGCAAATACTTGACCTGAATAATGATGAATACATTGTTTTATGTGACATTTCGTTGATATTTTAATTATAAATGATTGTCTTGTTGAAGACAGTTTGTACTTAAGTTGTTTCTCAATAAAATATCTTTAATTCTTTGCTAAGACGACTCTATTTTATATTTGCACTTTATTTAATTTTATTTTTAGATTTAATTTTGATTTCTTACTTAAATTGGAATAGATACTTTGCACTTTTAATTTTTCATAAGTTGTATTTCTCTTTTACTTAATCATTTAGTTTTATTTTCATGTATTGTTATTTATTAACTTTATTTTGTTTCTTCTTTTGATTAGACCTTATTATTGTTTTTAAATATTTTATTAACTTAGTACATGTATTTAATTTTGCTTTTGAATTAATTTTAAATTAAAACTTTAATTCAATTACATAGTTTATTTTGGATATCATAATTGTTATATGTTACATAGAAAAATCTTCAATTATGCATATTTAATTAGTTTGGTTAGGACTTTTGTATGTTCTTAGATTAGACTTCTTTTATTTCATACTAGATCTTTTTGATTAGTTTTAAGGGTATTATTTTGATTACTTCTTGTTTAGTTATTTTTTTTCTTACTTAGACCTTTTGTTCTATAATTTTAGATCAGTTTAAATTATGTTATTTGAATTTCAGGTTGTTTCTTGATTCATTATAATTTTAGATTAAGTTATTTATTAATAAGAGGTTTAATCATTTTCTTTATTATATTTGTTTTCATTTCTATTTCTTTATTTGGTATTTATTTTTAGTTATTTTATTTGTCTTTTAGTTCATTCTATTTCTTTTCTTTAAATTTTTTTTGAGTTGAAAGAGAGATGAAAGGATTATAAATAATTGATTAGAACATAATTATAAGGACCATAAATATTTCTTTCAAAATATTATCTGATTCGTAGGCTTTCTATATTAGATAGGTTAGATTACACAGTCCTAATCTGATTCTTTATTTGATATTCAAGTGATATTTGATTTTTGAATATTAATTGAGCATTGCATAATATTTAACTTACTCTTTTTTTTAGAACATTTAAAAAATTATCTCTACATATTTGTGGAATCAAATTTATTCCTAAGACCCATACTATTAGACTAGTATGATTTCACTTTAACCTTCATGATAGGTGAAAGGGTTGATTCATTGATGTGACATTTTTCACCATCAACACCTTTCACTGGCATCTTTGATATGTTATTGGAGAGACCTTAGATCCATCCACTTTGATTAGTACCTTTTCCAGTGCATGGGTGTGTAAAATACATTCATGCCAATCAGGTAGTCATAGTTTCTGAAATTACATATGAACATCCTCTTGAATAAGAGAAAACTATACCCAAACAATTAATTACCATTATTGTTAAGGCTCACTCATTTCAAAAGGGTAAGTAACAAGTAGTCCCCTTTACTAATCGGCCAATACTTGGGACACCATTACATTACAGACATATGGTGGATTCTACAAAATCTTTATCTACTACACACCATGTTCAGATATCTAAAAAACCTAAACATGCTTCTACTATTGTCAATCCAAAGAAACCACAGAGCACTCAATAATGAGTTCCATGAACCCCTATTCATATTAATCCTACTACTGTTTCACAATCATAGAGTCTTATTTTACATATGTAGACCATTATTGATACTATTGTGACAAATATTGAACCTATACGTGCTCGTTGACAATGTCACAAGATTATTACACTAGGTTCATAATGGGGAGATATATATCACCATCAATTGGATTTAATTATTACATAATTTTTGATTTTCAAATAGTCTAATAATATTAAAAAATCAAATCATTCAAAAATACAAAAATATTTTTGGCACCTACACGTTCTATTAACTCTTTGGCATTTATGTGTTAGTTTCATGTTAATAGATGACATATTCAATTGCTTCTACATACACACATGTGTCACACTTCTACTTGAGTGTGATACATGCATACACAAATACATGATCTATTTCTATTTTAGATGTTGGGCCTTACCTCTACTCATGTCATGCAAACATTGGGGGCACCCGCTTATTTGACCTTGATACACATAGGTTATATGATTCAATGGTCACTCTACATTATCATGTTTAAGCTTACATATATATTTACACATGCCTTTATCCATGATTATATCTTACATAGGGTACTTGATATGCTATACAATTGATATGTTTTTCTAAAACATTTGATCCATGGGATATTATGACATGTTTATGCTTTCTTTTATGCACTTCCTTGAGTGTCTTGCTTTGTTATTGCATTCCTTGTTCGAGTATTTGAATATGATCCTTTGATTGTGGCCTCCATGTATATGTATGATTTCATTAACATTTACATATATCATTTTTTATTTTATGGACATTTGAATATATCATCTTTGCTTTTGTGGACATTTGACTAAGTCATGTCTCTTTGATTGTGCGGCATTTGAACATGCCCCTTCTTTACGATCTTCTTGGACCATTACCTTTTAACTTAATTTTGAGTTCTCTTGTGTATGAATTTGTTTGTAGTTTGCATATTGAGCTTATATTATTACTATCTATCCATTTTCATGATCATTATTATGTATCTTAGGCCTTCATGTGATCACATTGATTTTATGTGCTTCAATGTTATATCTACCTAGACATGTTCCTTCTATATGCTACATGGTTACATTGAAAAATTATACATTTATCTTATAATTTTGAGGTGAGGTAACTACTAGTTATTATATTTTCCTCGCTTAAAAATTGGGTATGTTAGTGGGGGCATGTCATAGAGGCATGTTCTCCACACTTGGCATAGTTTTTAGATTTAGTGGGGGCATGCTTTGGAAGCATGTTCTCTACACTTATTCAGTATTCAACATCTCTAGATTACATAGGGGGAATGTTTTAGAAACATGTTATCCACATTGATATTTATATCAATTTTTATATTTCTCCATATATAGTGGGGGCATGATTTGGAAGCATGTTCTACACACAATTTTTTGAATGGACTAAATCACATAGTTATATGATTTAGATTCATAATTGTGGCATAATTATATACATTGGTAGCACTGTTATAAATATTTTTAGCATGAGACATATCTAAGGTGAATATGTTATGCAATGTGAACCTAATCTTGCAAAATCTAAATTAGTTTCAAATTTTAGAATATTCTTAGAGACTGTCACCACCAACTAGTTGGACTTTTACAAATAATTCAATATTGACAAGTTTTTAGGTTGGATTTGATAGTATCATCCAGCCTTACCAGTTTGAAAACATGGTGATTTGGTTCACTCACACTCACCATGTTATAAGTATTAGTGAGTTGCATGGTTGAGCTAATCTTAACTACCAGGTGGTGACTCACTTTTGCTCTAAAATTTGGGGCATGTGCCTTAAAATATATATTTATCTATCTCATTGGATTTATGTACTTTCAATATTTATTTATATTTATTCTAATCTTAGTTTTTAATTCTTACAATAGTACAGATTTTTCAAATAAACTTGTCAATAGGTAAGGTCATTATATTGACACATAGGTGTACTCCTAAACCTTGATATTTCAATTTCAATATATTTCAAGTACTTTAAATTTTATATTATATGCATTGATTATTTAATGTAACATGCTCTTAGTTTCAGGTTAGTCACCAACAAAGCATTCAAGTTTGGCACACACAAAGACAAGGTGTGTTATACACACCTAGGTACACATTCCTTTTATTTAAACTAGCAATGTCATTACTAGATTAAATGAGAGGGAGACTGTAGATAATATTTATGGATTATATAGCACCTCAGTCTTGAACAATTTTCAAACTCAGATCTTGGATGTTCCTCTTAGTTATAGACCCTTTCCCACTTTTACTAGTCTTGTACCTATTCTATCTTGTGCCCATTTACCTATATCTCTTAGTCCAACCAATATTATGTTGATGACCCAGGCATTTATCTTGAACAAAATAATTAAAATGTATTTACCTTCCATCTCTGTAAGTTCTGACTCTGTACCTAAATTTTTGATCTAATGCAAGTGTCTAGTGCCCTAAATTCATTTAATTTGTAAATGAAATGTATCTTAATGGTCAACTTAAGTGCTTTAATGTGAGTACTTATCTATAAGGATTGATATAAATATAATATCAAACCTCATTAATTCCTCACCTAATAACACATGAATAATGCCTAGTATTCTTCCCAAAGAACATTCAATTGAATAAAGCTTCCCTATTTCCATACTAGTCATAGGATTAACACATTTACAGGTTTGAAGTACTAAAGGATCAACCCAAGATCCCAATTCTACAAGTTAAAAGCTAGGTCACCATTATAATTACTTTGCACATATTATATGATTCACACATGAGCCAACATGCAGGGGAGAACTACATCAGTTTGAGGTTCTCTTCAAAGTATTGGCTATGTAAGCTACGCTCACTAACATAGGGTATTTGGAGTCATCTTGACAATGTGTGCCTAGTAACCCATTTTTTCTCAAATTCATAATGAAGATGAATAACTAGGATTTTTATAAATTCATGAGGACCAATATTCCATGACCTAGATCTAAAAGCACCAGAGTGAAGGTAAAGATAAACCCATAAGCATCTAGTCAGTCGCATCTTTTTCTAGTAGGTATTCCATATAGGAACTTGAACCAAACCCAGATAATATCATTGACATAACTATTCCAAGATAAAATTAGTGTCCAAATCTCCATAAACGTTGGATTCAAAATTTGATGACTATTTCAGAATCTCTTTGTAGCCTGTTTCAAATCTAACACTATGTTAACATCAAAACTAAGTATATTACTTCTTTGTCATTTTAATGCATAGCTTAGTTTTAATTTCTATATTTAGTCTATTCTTAGCATAAAAAAATTAGTGTATGTTTATATTTGAGTTTAGCATCCAATTAGTATATGCTATAGTTAGGATTCTTACATCTAATTTAGGGTTAAATAGTGTCTTATCCACCTAAAATTTCATGAGCACCTTTGTACATGTCTTATAATAAGAACCTCTCTAAAATTTTCAATTTGATGTACAAATATTTTAAATCTACTTCTCCAATGCCACAAACCCTAATCCACTCCAAGAGACCTTGGAAGATCAATTTATGAGGTTGTTGCTAAGTTCAAGAGTCTAAATTTTTGAAAATAATAGTTGTGACAACATTATTTTTATTAATTTAACCTCTAGGTAGGATCTACTTTGTTTAAGGATTTTTTGAAATTTGTTCTTCAGCACGGTTGTTTAATTCAATAGGTTGGGTTACCTATTTATGAATTTATCGAGCATGATACCTTTATTATTATCTCTAATTCCTACATTGGATAAATTATTTATAGCCTTGAGGTCATACTTATTTTGTAATTTCCCTTTGATAGCTTCAGTGAGAGTTGATATTTCTTGGTTTCTATAGCCATACTCTTGTGATTATGTAGTTGAAGCCACAAGGCTTAATTTTTTTGGATGCTCTTAATTAGTTAATATTAGCACATTATCATCACCTCTAATTACATTAACCTATAAAGCATTACTATATCCTTCCTTTTTTTCCCAAACTTCTCCTTCCTAATCAACTTGAACTTTATTTGTGTCAGACTTGAGAGGAGTGGGTGTGATTGTATCTTTGACCTTCTTTTCCCTATTTCTTAGGTGAGGTTTGGGGTGTTGTATGAAAGGTGATAAATTTTTTTGTGGATTTATTTGAGGAGGAGGATTCTTCCCTCTTGGGAAAACCCTTAGTATAGGTTAATTTCTTCTTTTCTGTTTCAACTCTGTAACATCATTGGATAAATCTTTCAAAAGCCTAGTTAATTTGTTAATAGATTCAAGGTTTACCTGTAAGGATGGAGTTTGGAATTTTCTTCTTTTTATTATTTATATTATTTGAAGATGCAACTATTATAGGCCTTAAAGCTTTGGTTTTTCCACAACCAACATATTATTTTCCAAGTTTGCAACATCGTTGAGAAGTGTATTAACACTTTGGGATTTCCTTGCTCTGAGGAGAAATGAAAACTCAATTTCATGCACTAAATGATATGTTTCTATTGCTAATGAATATTTGGATTTTACCATTGTTGGAGTGCTACTATATAATTTCATGAATCTTCTATTCATCTCATTCACACTCTCCCTATAATTTCTTTCAAAATGGTTGTATTGTTGAGAATAGTACATGTTATCCTTTTTTCCACCCCACCTATCTTTGAAATCCATTGTCAAGGAATTAATATTTGATAAATTACCTAGATCCAAAGCCTTGAACCAATTTATAATATCTCCTTTGAGGGATTATATGAACATTCACATGAAAACATCGTTATGTTCAACTATGAAAATGTCTATATAATCTTGAATGGTTATTACATGTTTCTTAATAGTAATATCATTATTACCATTAAAAATGGGCAATTCCATTAAATAATCCTCAGACATATCATGTAGTAATAATGGAATTTTAATTAGAGCATATCAAACTATGACCTAGGGATTTTGAGTTGCCTTAGCTACACCAATGAGGTTTCGAGTTTTTGCTACTGGGGTATTGAAGTTGTGAAAATTAATGGAAGAGCCATATATTCATTTGAAATGAGTAATCTATGAGAAGGAAAGAGAACTTAGAATTAGAGACAACGGTATTGGTTTGGCAGCCATGCATCTCTCATTAAGATAATTTTCTATACTAGGTTGTTTGAGAAGAAGCATTTTTCTAGAATTAGATATAGTATTAATTTTATGAGGTCTCAGTTTAAAAAATACCTTTAATCTTTGAATGATGATTAGAGATTTTTATGAGAGTAGAGGTTTTGTGATCTTCATGATTGATCACTATCCAAGATAGTATATGTGTGGAGTTTGATTGGAAGGAGTAGTATATATTGTATTGTATGTGGTGAATGATGTTTATCAGGTTTCCACTAGTGTCAAAGTTAAATTATATTGTATTGTATGTGTTGTAGATATTGTATTGTAATTGGAAGCAATTTTTTGTGGATTTATGCATTACGGACAACCATTCATGTTCATATTAAATTGGATTCGAGTCACCAAGTGGAATATATATGAATTACAATTGTTTAAGTGTCAAATTGATCCATTATCAAATTTTCTTCAATTTATCGTAAGGAGAATGATTTATTTCCCTAGAAATGGGGCCACATTAGATGTTTTCCCTTGAATTAGCACGTAAGCATAGGTTGTACTTCTGGGTAGTTATGAAGATAATAGATATTTTCATTTTAATTTACTAAAACCTAAGAGTGTTTAGTCTCAATATCACTGTTTAAATAAAGTTTTTATCTCTTTCAAACTTCAAAAGCTTAATTGATTTGGTATTTATTGAGATATATTTCAATCTTTAAATATAACAACCTCAACATATTTGGCAGTCTTTTTATACTTATTTTATAAAAATCAAAATTGAAATAGAAAACTTTATAAAACTAATTTTCTTTATCGAATGAAACATTGAAAACATAGGAGTGCTATTAAGCAAATTCCTAAGTTGAACAACTCAATTGCATGACATCCTATCAAGAGAATTTCACATATGATAAAATAGTCTCAAACAAAATGAACAAAAAGATTGTTTATAGTTGTTCAAAGATTGATAACCTTAAAGGGCATGACACTATACCACCATTCAATCCACAATGGTTCAAAATTGTACCACCATTGCGTGGTTATTTACAATTTTGTTTAAAAGAATATTAGTGAAAGCTTTTCACCTTTTTTTTATTGATTAAGTCTTCAATTAAGTGTTAAGTATTGAGGGGATCCACTTTGTCAAATTTATCGAGGATCAAACCCACCCTCATTCCTTATGATATTGGGTCTTTACATTTAAAAAAAAATGATATACAATGAATTATTTATGAACCAAACGAATTCACTAATGAACCAACGACCTTTCAAATTTTCTCACCTATTTTACATTACAATACATACGTTGATTTGTATTTTATAGTGACGCCTTTCAAAATGGATTTTTTGAATCACTCACCATCATTAATGGCTTCAACCTTCTCTTCTAATTTTTACTTGATTTTAAGATGAAATTTCATCATCGTATATTTTTAACTATGTGAACATTGAAATTTTGTCATCATTACAAAAGGAAATTCATGGTGTTACTAGGTGAAAAGATGTCTTCGCTGATGAAATAGCTCCTACGAATTATTCTATGGAATTTTTGCTCTTCATTCATGGCATAAAACTAAAAGGATGTAATGGGGTGATTACAATATTAGAAACAGATGACCAAGCCACTAGATGTTGCATCTTTCATGGCTGATAAGGTAGAGTTTGAGGTGGCATGGTGAAGACAAAAATAGTTAAGATGCTTAGATCAATCTGTTCAAAATTTTCTATGCCATATGATTATATTTTCATTTTGTATAACTCAAATGCAAAATGAATGGATTACTCAACCAAAAAAACAAATTAAAAAAAAAGGCCAAATTGGTCATGGTATTTCAATTGAATCTAGCTCAAAAAGATTTCAAAAAGAAATGAAATCCTGCTCTGCAAGGCCATTTTAAATAAAATAAAAAAATAAAAGGGTGGTCTCATGGAGGGGGAAACAACAACTATTTTGCAGGTGATCCCATACAAGTGTAAATCTATCGAACTATGAAAAATAAAATCTTTTCCTAAAAAATAGGAGCAGCGACTGCATAGGAGAAAGATTTTTAGACATGGGTTGAATCTGGGGACAAGAAGTTGTAGCACCTATAGAGAATATTTAGGGACTTTACAACTAGTAAAAAGTGTTATATATATATATATATATATATATATATATATATATATATATATATATATATATATATAAAATTTGGTTTTTGAATTTCCTCTGTAGGTGTAAATTTTGTAGTTTTTGAAATCCATAGGACATTTCACTGCATACCTACTCCTAAATAATCTCTGTAGCACTTACAACTATTTTTATAGTTTTAGTGTCACGAGACCAAGATATAAACCCCACTATTTTAACTAATTTTGAAGCAACCACATATACAAAATCACTTCAAAATGAACGATCAATACGTATGTGGAGATGGCTTAGAAGATGTTTGGATACCATACAAGGATTAAAAATATTATCACATGATCATAAAATCGATACCCATTAGTCCCAATATGCATAAAACCCTACCTTAATATGTACGGATTTGAACCTTTTAGAAAACACCTCGAGTTCATCTTAAATAATTTGAGTTCATCTAGATTCTTTTATGAAAGAACTCAGATGAATTTGGGTAGTTCAGGGTGAATCTGAGCATAACCCACACAGAATCTAAGGTAAAAACATTTTTCTTTATTTTTTTTCAAAATTAAATAAAATAATAATAAAAAATACATTATAAACTCTAAGAGTTAAGTAAAACACAAAAACATACAATAAAAAATACAAATGATAAAATCAAAAAACACTTACCTCCCATTTTTTGATTGCATAATTACTTTCCATTATTGATCTAGGTTGAAGCTTTATCAAGTAATATTGTAATCATTTTCCTACATTGATTGAGGAGTCCATTTGTTACCTTTCATTGTTAATCTAGGGTTGAAGCTTTATCAAGTAATATTGTAATCATTTTCCTACATTGATTGAGGAGTCCATTTATTATCAAGGTAATGTTTTAAACTTTTAATTTGTAGTGTTTTTTTAATTTTTTTTAATAAGTTGCTTCTTTATGGTTTGTTTTTATTTTTTTTATAATTTTGTATTAGTTTTTTAATTTGCAATTAGATATACTATAATTTCAACAAGTTTTACCTCTGTGGGCCAACCCAAATTTAAAATTGATGCACAATCACTGCTTTGGAAGTATGTGACAATGTTAGAGCATATTCTAGGTAATGGGGGGTATATTTACAAATACGATGCTTACGATATTAAAAATATTAGCACATAAGTTGAGTGAAAACCTAATTATGTCACATACTTGGTACAAAGATCAGAGGTTACAAGGGGAAGGATGGTATTGTTATGATTCCATATTTTCATTACATATATTCTATTTTTATTACATTGACAATATGATGCTAGACTAGTTTTAGCTATTGTTTAGATGGATTATCTATGGTACTTGCTGAAACATTATTGGCTACGTACTTATTTATATGATTAATTATGCTATGAACTATTTATTACTATTGATGATGATTTCATAATATATTGATTATTGATTTATGACATAATGCAATTATGCCATTTCGATGGTTGTAGGTTTTGTCTATGAGTTAGGTAGGTGATGGAGGTCGTAATCTCGATGGAGGTCGTAATCTCGAAACAATGATTTCTAAGCATGTCAACATGTTTGACAGGTATATTATTATTTGATTATCCTTCAGATAATTCGATTTGATTGTTATGTTTGTCGGTTATGGTCCTTGTATTCGTAATTATCAATATACCAATTCTATTATAAGTCATTAATTATGGTTATGATTTGTTATATTTTTTGTTATATGTTTTGTTGGTAGCAACCTTTCTCATACACACAACTTCATTCTCTATTCCTATAAGATTTCTAAATCACTTATGTTCTCTATTAGACCCTATCAACTTATTCAATTTGTACTTAAACCTAGCTAAACCACCTAAACCTAACCCCCTTGAAAACCCTTGTCACCCCGATGCTACACTAACCCCCTTCGACCTAGCATTATTATTTAAGGCTGGTGGCATATTATTTTAATGACTAATATAGTCATGGTTTGATTTAAACATGGTTTAAATTCTTTGATGCTATTTTAATAATCATATCAACTTAGATCGATGACTTATGAGGGAAGTATGTTAACCCTATTAAATGAGGCAGGTGGCATTACGGTGAAGGTTTCAATGTTTATCCACTTGATTTATGGTTAATCTGATTTGATTAACACCAATACTCTTTTCTATTGGATGAGGGATGCTTTGTCATCGAGTCTTCCAAACTCACCATTAATGGAAAAGTTGACGTGATTGCCTTGGGATACGATCTCTCCTCTCAAAATTTAATGCAAATTGATTGGGGGTATGGGGGAATGAATAAAAATAATGGGGAAGGTGGATGGCATACAAAATGTTAGAAAGATAGAGAATTTGGAATGCAAATAGTATAATGGTTTGCCTAGTTTTAATGGCAAGTTGGTTGCTTTGGGAAAGACATAATGACATTGGGTGAGGGATGCTTTGTCATCGAGTCTTCCAGACTCACCATTAATGGAAAAGTTGACATGATTGCCTTGGGATACGATCTCTCCTCTCCAAATTTAATGCAAATTGATTGGGGGTATGGGGGAATGAACTAAAAATAATGGGGAAGGTGGATGGCATACAAAATGTTAGAAAGATAGAAAATTTGGAATGCAAATAGTAAAATGCTTTGCCTAGTTTTAATGGCAAGTTGGTTGCTTTGGGAAAGACACAATGACATTGGGTGAGTCTTAGAGTTTTTCATCATTTTTTGAATCTCCTGTGTGTTTGCAAGTAAGTATTTTTTTAAGTTTTTTGGTTTGATTTTTACTACTGTGTTGTCATAATGATAAAGATTTTTAAAGGTTGCACATGCAGTCGAAAGTCTTTGGACTTTTAGGTGCATATGCATACCTATTATATCGATATATTGATACGTTCATTGCATATGAACTTGCAATAAATATATATTGATAAGATCAAATTCTTATCATTATGCAATCATTATATTGTTTTGAGAATGGGTTGTGGTCTACATTGAAATGATGTGTGTTATTTACGTGTTAAATGACTGTGTAATGATTGAATGCTTTAAGGGTTGGTAACTTTGTGTCTATCTATATAAAGATTATACAATCATTTTTAATGTCTATGGTTTTTCTTTATAATGGTGAAATATTATGAAGATTTATAAGCTTGGAAATTTTTTTGTGAATCATCTCTTTTTATGATTGTGCTTTATAAAGTGATTTCTGCATGATTCTTAGAGATGCATGTATGGGTGTTTGAGTTTGTAAGAACTAAATATATTATCTTATGGATAAGATGAAACCCAATTATAAGTAATTATGTTTGATTATAGGATTAGACTATGTTGAAAGGAAATATCTAAGTCTTTTTATTATGTTATTATTGAATGTACTAGTTGGGTTTTTATCTCTTGAGTATATCTTGATTGATATCTTCATTTGGGAAAACCCATTTTTTTCATGACCTGTGACTAAAATATGAACAAGTTTCATGGTTTACAACTTCCTGTGAATTTTATAATTGATAACCTGGTTATATAATTATAAAGTTATAGACATAGCCGTTGTGGTCGTTATTATCTTAGATTTTGGTTATACTGTTACTGATTTTTTGTTGCGTGATGTTTTATCAAATTTGTGTTATGCTGGTATCTTGGTCATTATGATTTTATTCGATTAAACTTATGGGTTTATTGGATTATTGGACATGATTATTCTTGGGTTTTGATCTATTATTATTTTGTTTCATTATGTTGTGTTGAATGCATCAACATCTTGGCCATTTTGATTTTATTATGGTTTGTATTAATCTGTTAACCTTTATACTTATCGCATCATTTAAATTGATCTTTATTCATTGTATTAGAAATGGGCTATGGTATTTTACCTATCTATGAAGGAAAGTCGTGACTTTGTTTTTGTGATGGTTCCTAGGTTATCTAGTTTCGACTATTATAGTGTTGATATTTTGAACCTTATTTCTTGTATGTAATCTTAAACCATTTTAAATTAATTGTGGAAACCTTTTATTAAGTGACTGTGTTTGGGTTTTCCTTATCGAACTATACAAATGGTTATATTTATGATAACATAGACACACACACACACACACACACACACATAGACACACGCAAGTATACATACACATATATGTATGGATGAGTTGTATGGTTTGGTTTAGTGATGACTGTGATTTCAAAATTTTGGGTTTTTATAGTTGTGAATTGTTAATAATTCAAGCCTCGTCTCTTTTGTTTATAATTTAGAAGCCAGTAATAGAATTAGTCTCAGTTTTATAATTGTATTGAACCATTTGAGTGTTTAAACTTATATATATGTATATACTTATATAGTTACCTGCATCATATGAGATATGTGAATATGTTTATTTTATGATTGGGTGGTTTGATTGAGCCTTGTATCCTTCATCTCTACCCTGGTAAATGAGAATTAACTTTTATTGAGTTTTATTATTATGATTGGGATTAATGATGTTGTCCATGTCATTTTATTGACTGTGTTAATAATATGATTTTATTTTGACTTAGTATTTTCAAGTTTAATGGGTCATGTTTAGACCTGTTACATTGAGAGGCATGATTAATTATTTCTGTTGTGATTAAATTAATATTTTTAATTAATTAAGTTTGATTATTATTTCAATTATTTTCGTTATTGATTGGAATGTATGTATTTTCATTCCTAGACTGGACCTAAATAGTTACAAGTATATATTGTGGGTGTAGATGATTAAAGACTGATTGAGAAATTTGATGTGGTTCCAAATGAGATAAACTTGAAGGATATATAACGGATTAGGATTAATCCATTTTATATCATTCGACAGTCTAAGTTAACCATCTCACTCTTAATCTATCCTTAGACAGTTTAATTATTCCTGTCTTACTTTGGAATGATTTGATTATGTTGGGTATGTATTTTATTCGGAGGTCGACGTGTTCATAATTCATTATTTGTTCCTGATTATCACAACCATCATCCTACTAATGGTTGGGGTGTTAAGGGCCACTGATGGAGGGCTCATAGGACTGCTGGGATGGGTTTGTCCTAATCAACTGGATCGTGTTTGACTTCTTATTCTAATGACTTCATATGGAAGATGGTAACTAATGTTTATTAATTTGATTTATTAATAAACATGTATAGATGATATAAATATATTTTTTGATTTTAATAGTGATCTTGTTGGCTAATAACTAATGTTGTGTATAGGTTATGAAATTGGAATATTGAAAAGTTAAATTAAGTATTGGCTAAGCTATATACATGTACCTTGTATTATTTAATTATTGAGTTAAATCTTCTTCTTTACAATCACAATAAAATAGGAATTGATTGGACAGATTTCTAGTCTTTATAAGTTATAACAATCTTATATTGACTTAATAATCCTAAGACTGGATTTGGGTGTGTAAAATAATCAATTCCTATATGTTGGTTTATTACTTCAATAAATCTTCAATGATCTATCATGCTTGTATGAGATTGATTTTATCCTAGTTTAATTAGTTGAAGATTCATTATTAATTCTGGATGTCAATTGAATTAATTCATGAATGTTCACTTGATATTTACTCAGACTTTTCACATCTAATTCTAAAAATCTATTTTAACTAGAAGTTAATAATTATTTTAAGTTTTGTCATTTCATGGAATACATATACATAGATACCTTACATTAGTTGAAAGTGACATAGAAACTTGCCTTAGCTGAATTATTAATTGGATAGCTGGTTACTTTCATTCATAAATACATAGATGCATTTGGAATGTCTAACCCTTGCAACAATGCATAAGCTGGATAGCTGGACTATGAGAAAAATAAAATAAATGCTTCCTCTATCATGCACTTTAGACCTATTGGTTGCGTGTAAGGTGTGTTTTCCATTTAAAATTATGAAATATCAATTCTAAAAATTAATTTGGATTATGAAATCTAAAAGTAATTAGTAAATATTTATATTAATTAATGTTTAATTAATTCTTAAAATTCAATGAATGATCATGTACAATAATTTTATTGTATTACTTGATTAGATGAATACATATTATGAAAACTATAATATGGTTAGAAATGATAAATAAGTTATCATATCATAATACATAAGTTGTACGCATGCTGTTTACTTTACCTTCCTTCCCTCTCTTTAGATGAACTTGCTTGGCTGATTGCCTCGACTGCCAACAGTGGAATCTGTAAGAATTCCTTACAAGGAACCTTTTATTTGGGTTCCACTCACCTTGAAACTTGAATGAATTTTTTTGCTTATGTTGCTTGAATTTTGCCATTGTTTGCTTGCTGGTTTCAATTTGCCTAGTTGTAATGCAATGAATTCGTAACATACTTATGTCTTTAAAATATTCACTTATGAATTAAAAAGATTTTTTTATTAAATAAATAGCAGATTGAACTAATTATTACTGGTTGCACAAGATAATCCTTTTATGTATAAATCTTAGACTTAATTTCTTGTACACCTTGAAATCTTTCATAACATTGGCTATGCTAATTTAAATAGCTGCATAGATTATGGAATGTTAATGATAAGTTATAAATTGTTATAAATAACCATGTTTGTTATAAAAATATGTACTAATAGTGCAATGACTGTAAAGGCCGAAGGGTGTTATAACCCAACCAGTATCACTAAGGAATCTCATACTTAATTTGTTTTCCCTTATGCTTTAACCTAATTAGTTACGTAAATAAATAAAAATATGCAAGTGATTAATTAATTCTGTTTGCTGATTTTTTTAGTGCTTGTTTAAATTATATATCATGCATCTTGATTTTAACCCCTGATTAACCTGAATGATAACTTAATAATAACAAAGCTATCCTTCTCAGTTAAACCAATCCTTTAACTTAACCATCGTTGAGTGGGACTAAAACCTATTGATGAGAATGAGGTATTTACCTAGGGTTAAGGACCTAAAAAATGGTCCTATGAGGAAGTAGAGTGCCACTTAGGGCACTCTAGACTTTTTAGTATATGCATACACTGATATGCTCTGAATTCTACAATCCTTCTAAATAACAACTAGCTTCCCCATAGTGCCTTTTGTATATGTTTACCTTTAGCGAATTGCCTTAGTTCCCCTCTTTTGGTTCCAATCACGTATGCATATATTACATCAAGTGTTTTCATTTCTTTAACAAGTCCTTTAAGTGGGTCTAACACGTGTCCAAAGTGTACTCTGATATACGATTCCAAATTTTTTGGGGTTGTTTTAGGTAATTTGATGACAAAATAAAAAATTATTAAATACATCAAGGAGTAAGAAGATGTGGATACAACCTATGTTATGAAATAAATGCACCATTTGTCAAAAAAAACTAAAGGATTAAAGAAGCCATTAGTTTCCCCAACTCCTCCTGGCGTTACCTAATTAGGACTGCAACACGTCAATTTTTCACAACACCCTCCATGTACGAAGATGTTTCTCCTCTTTCAAATAAGAAAATAACTAGATTGTTAAAAAGATTTTTTAATAATAAGGTTAGGGATATCATTGATGAGCATATCACTTGATATTTGGATGCAAATTAATTGTCCTTCAATGTAGTTAGGTCACTATATTGAAAAGAAATGGTAAGATCAATCAACGAGGCCCCAAAATTTTACAAAATTCAAGGGTTTGAGAAACTCTACACCACATTATTGACAAAGGAAAAAAACATGTTGAGGATTCTTTGAAGCCAATTAGGAAAATATGGATTGAAACAAGGGTTTCCATTATTTCGAATAGATGAAAATATGTCAAACACATGCCTCTAATCAATGTGGTTGCAACGTGCCCTAAATGAACAAAATTTTTGAAGGTTTTTGATTATGAAGAATGTGTGAAGGATCTCAAGTTCATCGTCAATACCCTCTTCGAATCCATTAAGGTGATGGGGCCTCAAAATATCATCCAAGTTATAATGAATAACACAAAAAATTACAATGTTGCAAAGATGTTGGTAGAGGTGAGGCATGGGCACATTTTTTGGACACCTTATGTTGTCCACTCACTCAACTTCGTGCTATAAAAAATGGACAAAAATATTGAGTGGATCAACAAGTGTATGTCTATATTGAGGAGATTCAAATGTTTGTCACAAACCATCACCTTTCCTAAGGTATATTTAGATGCTTTTCAACTTTGGAGTTACTGAAGGTACTTATATTTTTTGTTTTTGTTTTTAAAAATTAATAATTTTGATCTAATACTTATTCAATTTCATAATTATTTTAATTTTTTAATAGCTTGTTGAGACTAGATTCATCTCTCACACAATTGTCTTGAAATGACTTTTGAAAGTGCGAGAGACACTCACTAGCATGGTCATTAGTGATATGTACATCATATGGAGGAAGTCAAAAGAGTGTGCCCCAAAAGTGAAAAGTATGATCGTAGATGATGATTGGTGGGCTGATGTAGATTATTTTTTTAAGTTTTAAACAAATCCCATTATGATTATGATTTGTTGCATTAACATGGATCAATCATTTTTTAAAGAAATATATGATGGCATCAAATCAATTTTTTTTTATATAATGGAATATCAAGAACAAAATTATATGCATCAATGATGCAAAATAACCATCAAAAATAAAAAATAGACTGATCCAGAAGAGGGCAACCCTTGACAAGTCAAAGTGAAGTTATCTATATTACAATATAAAAATGGCCCCAAATAGGTGACACCAGCAGAAAGGAAAGAATAGAAATCACCTAGCTAACCACCCAAAACAGAGGATGGCACCATGAACTAGTTTCTACATCACCAAATCATCGGACACCCTCCTATTAATGACATTTTCCACACCATAACCATCATTCAGATCAATGCCCACAATAATAGGACCCACTACAATGTTTGACTCCACACTTAGTCCCATCTCACCCAAACCACTATTAAAAGGTAGAATTAAATGGTCGACCTTATCAAGTAGAGACTTCATATTATTAGATTTAACATAATTCAACACATCTTCAACATTTGCAACACCACCCCTTTCAATGAGATTTTTCAATGTGCTAGCAAAAACATTCACATTGTCATCGATCATTTTCCAAAGATCATTTTCCTCATCATAACTCTACAACAGGGAGGGGAAAGTATAAGGGGGAATAGATTGATTCACATCCTTTCCAACAGAGCATAGATCAACCTCAAGGTCCAAAGGAACATCATCATCCTCAACATCCTTATTCAAATTAGCACATATGATCGAATCAATACTTTAACCAACTAGAATTACATCATTATTAACAGCAAGCCAACTATCAAAACCATTGTTATTAGACTCAAATGAATTAACTCAGGTATGAACAAGATCATCTGCCTGATCAAAGTAAGCATCTTTAACATAGTCCCACTCATGTTCAAAAAATTTAACTTTAGAAACTGAGCCATGACATATAGCCCAATCCAGATGAGGACTAAGTTTAAAATAGCCATTAGAGTCAATCAAGAAATCATAATTATTTTTTAGCATTCTAGTCCTCAATAAATGTTCTAGTTACGATAGTAGTACCTTCATCTGAAGAAAAATCTGCAAGGAAACAAGGCTAATAATAACTTCAACAATGAAGTCAGTAAGCACCCTAGTATTTGCTTGGAAAACATTAAGGTTCCTTTGCCTCCATAAAAACCAAAATATTTTAGTGGAAAAAATAAACCAAATTTTGTGAAAAAAATATGGACTTTCTTTTTAGGACACACATACCCAAACACAATATTCAACCAACTAATCTCATAATCAAAGACCATGGCCCAACCATTAAGACAACAATTCTAAATTTTAGTAGGATTTAATTAAGAAAAAATAGTTGCTCAATATATTCAATAACACTACATAAAGAACAATAACGCTGACCTAAACCACTTATAACCACAACATCACTAACAATAAGCTTATTGTAAATCAATAACCATCTAAAACATGATTTCTTTTGTTCAATATAAGATGCCCAAATAATATCGAATCTAAAATACCAAGAACGTAAGGGATCACAAACACTCCAAATACAATTGAGGGTGAGATAAGGGACCTTGGAGAAAGAGAGTTTATCATACAACATTTTAGTGGAAAATTCACAGAGGGGCGGTCCCTTCAACCATTTAACATTGTCCCAAAATTCATCCTCTTCATCCATAATAGAGACATTATTAACTCCCTGTAAAGCCTTTAGTAGGAGACTATATGTCCTAGTTGAGAAGAAGGAATTTGAAATCTTTGAATTTATATTCAATAGGCCCAAATATTTTGAGAAAAAATATCCTTAACATTTCTCAACTCTTTAGTGAACCACTCAAAGGTAGAACAACCCTTGGTGAGTACACGAGGCCTCCTGTTAACACATAGATTCCACCATAAATATCTATACCCCTGGAAGCATGTCAAAAACCAATTAAAAACATGTTTAGAAATCATAAAAGGCTTGATATAATCCTAGGTAGACCAAATAGAACCAAAGATGGGGGAACCAACCACTTTAATCGAAAGGGCCCTATGAGAAGGTCAACAATATTGATTCCTTTCAAATTTGGTTTACCTTTGGGGAAGCCTCTCAAAATATTGTTTTCGACTAAGACTTTTCAAGGTTCTTCTCCTTTGAAAGCTGTGATAATCCATTTGACAACCAAAGTAATACCTTGTATTCTTTAGATCTTTCAAGCCAAAACCACCAATTTTTTTAGGCTTGCAGTAGAATTGCGAGGAAATAACATGTCTTTTTTTATTTCCTTTGAAGTTTGACCATAAGAAAGATCTAATAATTCTATGAAGAAGATTGACATGAGATTTACTAAAAAGCCAACAAGAAGCATAATATACACTATAAAAAGCCAAGACTTTTTGACAGATCTGAATCCTACCAAGTAAGGAGAGCAAGTGGCCTTGTCATTTCTCAATATTTTTATTAATATTGAAAAATATCCATTCCCAAATTTAAGCTTGAAAGAAGGGGTAAGAGAAAAGGGAATACAAAGATATCTAACCAACTGATCAAGACCTTTCCATTCCCAACCAAAAGGAGCAAGTCAATCTGAAGGAGTATCCTTCCAACCCAACATAAAGGACATATGCATAGCCATTTTAGATATAGAGGCAGAGCAATAGATATATAGCCTTAAGGCAACCTCGGTCAAATTATATTTTTCAAGATTGACAAACAGAGTAGTATCATTTGCAAAAAGAACATTAATCAACTCAAAATCATTAGGTAGAGTAATTCCTTTAACTGGGGGCCCCATCTCGAAACTTCCTAACAAGTAGTGTAAGGCTTCTGCCACCAACACAAAAAAATATGGGGCCAATGGGTAACCTTGTTTAATAGATCTTTGAAGAGAAGGACCTCAATAAGCTCACCATTCACTTAAACAAAAACAAAGTCATCTTTAAATAGAACATTAATCATTCTACAAAATTTGTGTTGAAACCCAAAGGCTCTCAACATTCTTTCAATGAAGGGCCATTTTATTTTATCATAAGCTTTCTCAAAGTCGAGCGAAATCATGCCCACATCCTGTTTGGAGTCATTGGCCCAATACATCCCCTTCCATATAGCAATAAGGTTATCCAAAATATATCTGCCCTCAACAAAACTAATTTGAGTTTCAAAACCAATCAAAGGAAAAAGAGAGGAGAGATGTTTGGCCAAAAATTTTGCCAAGATTTTATAGGATACATTTAGGAGAGTGATGGGTCTCCAATTTTTGACTTGGTGGGAGTCTCCATCCTTGGAGATGAGATTAATAACACCTTTTTTAATCTTTGGGCCCAAGGAACCAACAAAAATAGCTTCATTGTAGACCTCAAGATAATAATTGGTAATCCAATCCTTATTAGCCTTAAAAAACTCAGTAGAGAAACCGTCAATACCCAGAGATTTATCATCTTTCAATGAAACAATGGTCTCTTTGATTTTATCCAATGAAATAACCTTATCCAAATAGTTATCTTGCTTTCATGAAACCTTCTTTGGGATAAAATAATCACAAAAAACCTTGTTCTGTTCAGTATGAGAATTGGTTTCATCAGACAAAAAGAGATTGGAGTAAAAATCAAAGAAATCCTTTTTAATAATAATAGGGTCATGAGATAGATTACCCTCAAACTCAATACCATAAATTTTGCTCTTCTGGTTCTTAATTTTCAAAAAATGGAAGAATTTGGATCCCCTATCACCAAGTTTGAGCCAAGTCAGATGGGAGTGAATTTGAGCTCCTTTGGCAAGGTAAAATTAGGATTGTTTGATTTGATGCTTTAGAGAATTGAGTTCATCCACAAGCCTTCCATTGGAGGGATTAAGTTGAAGGGCACTTTCATCCAAAATTAACTTTTCTTGAGTGATCCTAACAACTTTCCTGCGATGTCTAGCCTTAAATTATCCATATGTTCTTACAAAGTTCTTGGACAGTTCCATATAGGAGTTCCATTTCACAATGCTAGAGGAAGATTTGCATGAGAGCATCTCAATGTTCCAAGAAGAGTGAATACCATCCATACATACCTAATCATTCAGGGGAGAGACATTAAACTTATAGAGACCAAAAAAAGAAGTAGAATCTTTACCAACATCTTCACTTAGGGAGACACCAACCTCAAGGGATGGTGATCCGAGATAGTGAAGGGCATGACAGTAACAACATTACGAGAGTTGTTTGGGATTACCTAGGAGTCATTGTTCATGTAGAATTTGTCAAGCTTGGAATAAAGCCTTTTTCCACTGATCTGATTATTACACTAGGTAAACTAGATACCTCTACTCTATTTTTTACCTTTATGAAGAGGGTCAATGAGTCTATGCATTCTCTTAAATTTAGACCAAAAGAACAATTCATTACCTTTCCAAGACTGGGGATCTCCCCCAACTTTGTCTTCTTTTTCCTCCACCATGTTGAAATCACCTCCAAAGACCTAGGGGACATTCTTGAAGTTGGATGCAAGCCAAATCCAAAGCTCGGATCTCTCTCTATAGTCATTTGGAGTATATATATTACAAAGATCAAAACCATGATTTTGTTTTTCCAAAAAAACCCAAACAAATCTATTATAGGGAGAACCCCATGATCAATAATGTACTCCTGCCAATTAGGATTAATCAAGATGGAGGCCCCTCCTTTAGCTCTCTGATGATTGGTAGAAAATTGAGCAACATTTGACCAAATAAAATTAAGGACCAAGGACAAATGGGAGCCCATAGCTTTAACCTCTTGAACCAAGAAGTCCAACTTCTCTCTGGAGTGTTTGAACTACCTCACAGTAGGTTTTCTATTGGGGGTTTCAAAACTCCTAACATTCTAACTTATAATCTACATAGAAAAGAGATGGTGGAGGGTCACTTCACCTGACCTTGGGGCTTACCCCCACTTTTATAAAGCCTTGTGAAGCAATCAGGGACCTTATTCTCTTTTGGTTTCCTCTTGTTATCCACATCAAAAATTTTAGGGGGGGTGCCTGTAGATTTCTTATAGTCAATCATGGGAGCCTACCCATGAGAGAGAGAAGCATTTTTAGTCTTGAGCCTCTTACCACCTTCTATAGACTTCCAATTTTCAGTCACATTAGGTTCCATGAGGGACAAGGGATCAACAACCTCAGAGGTAGGAATAGATATTGAGTTATTCAAATGCTTCATCACAGGGGAAACCAACATAGGAGAAGGTTCATCTCCTTTTTCAATCAGGTTGGGTGGCGATAAACTATCTGGGGTACAATTATTAACATTAGGGGGGTCTGCTAAAATGACCACATATTCATCAAAGGGAGAATCCTTAAGCTATGAGTCAGAAGAATCCATGAAACCTTCTGATCAAGGATAACCTCTTCTAAATTATCATACAAAAAATTATGCAAATAAGACATGCAGGTCATCATATCAATAGGCGATGAGGAGGAACTATAGAGTTGGGAAGAACATGTAGGCAGATCCTTGCCTCTCTCTTCAGAAATCACTGGAGTATTCTTCCCTAAAGACCCCTCAGGGGAGGCACAAACTTTGAGGGGTTCACCACTAAAGAAGGGGTTTTCAAATAATTTAAGGTCTTCTGTTGGAAAATAACCCATCACACACTCACCCTTCTACGTCTTCTAGACCTTTTGCTTATTAAGGTAATCCTCTTGGTTAACGAACAAATGGAAATTCTTTATGACATGACCTTCTTTTTGACAGAAAAAATAAGCATTTAAACCTCCCAGACCTTTGATGACACAAATATGAGAGGCCCCTTTGATTTTAAAATTAAGGGATTCAGGGAATACATAAAGAGGTTCTAGGGAGATCAAAACCCTAGCATTCATATAGGCCAAGGACCTTCTAGTGTCCTCAATTCAAAGGACTTCCCCAAGGAGATTCAAAACTTGACGTAAAAATTTCCATAGATGAATAAGAACATTTTCGATGTCTACCTATCTAGGGGCAGTTTTGAAGACAAGGTCATTACATTCCATGTCAGGGTTCTATGGGACCACTGTAAACATAGATTATGACCAACATTCTACAGGGGTTTACTAATATCCCTCTTCTACATATTGGAGTTTTTAAATAAAATCATAAACACTCCTTTTTGAACCATTCTACACAAACTAATATAAATTCCCGTTTTCTTTCTCCACATAGAATTGAGCTAGTTGTCAAAAAAATTCTTAAGAGAATTTTTATTAAAATAGACAAAAAAACTCCAACATTTTTAAAATGGGTTTCTTCCTGCAAGAGGTATTTTTCCATTGAAACATTTGGAAGTAGAGTAAGGGTTTTCCCAGGTCTAGAACGCTTACCAATTTGGGCTTCAACGTGTTCCCTCGCTCCATGCTCAAATTCGTTGGAGATATTGACAAAAAATTTTGCGTCCTTTGAATGCTTAGTTGTCTCTTCTTGTCACAGAATATCACTAAACAATTTATTCGAAGATCCAACCTTTCCTTCACCTTCTTCAACCGAAAATGTCTCACTACCCTTGAGATTGTAATCTTTAGTAGTCTCAGGGGGACCAACCGTTTCATAAAAACTGCCATCCTCTTCACTAGTCACACACTCAGGGCTGTTTTTTCCGTCACTCACCATAGTCAAAAGCAATTAATACAATTAACTCATTTTTATCCAAAGGCCATGGGTATAGAAAACCACGTGGAGGGACGTAGGCAGGGGCGAGACAACGAGGTTAAATAAATGTTGAGGTATAGTGTGAAACATTATTAATTTAATGTTATTATTGTTAGTTACAATATAAAATTAAATAGATTGGTTAATAGGTTTATGTGTAACCATATGGATAATACGGTAAGATATTATATTATCACACATATGTTTGATTTTATTATTAGGAGATTGGAGGTTTTTTAGGAGAGATTTTATAGGGATCTCAGAATCCTCGATTATAGGAAATATCATCCTATATATTTGTAATGTGTTCGAATGAAATGTATGAAGTAGAATATTATTATTTTTGTAATTAAAATTCTCTGTGTGCATCACTTGTATTTGAGTTCAACTCTCTCATTTTTTTACAGTGGTATCAGAGCGGGTTTTCTGTGATGGCAAAATAATATGATTGTACGGGCAACTATTATTTTCCGTTGCCCTATGGCATGGGATTTATTTATTGATTAATCTCTATAGATTAGCTTTGTAGGTATTTGTTGTGTAGATTAAGATTTCCACTTGCGGCTATTTTCATTTTCGTTTGAATCTTCCATCTGAGATTCATGCTATTGACACATTCTCAGTATTGGTATCTCATTGCGGACATTAATACCTGATCAAGTTCCCTCATTACTGCATATATTCTTGTGGTTTCAACGATGCTTCTTTTGCCAGCTATTTGCCATTCTATTCAAATGCCACATTTTCTAGAACCGTGCATATACAATCGACGAGTCTATGTTTTTAGCACAAATTTATTTTCATTGTACGACTTACGTACTTCAATCCATGTGCATCACGAGCTACACGACATATGTACATTTTGTTACCAGATTTGCCATCGTACAACATTTCTACAGGCTGGAGATTTTGATGAGTGTTTCCTTCATATGAATCTGCCATCACTTTCACCAATTGGAGTTGAGTGACCTGAACGATCTATAAACATCGCCGTTCTATATTTTTTTATGCAGAAGCTTATGATTCGACGAACATATGGTATAATCTCAGTAATATTTGTTTATGTTTTCCATCCATTCACCTCCGGTTGTAGACATGTCAAATCTTGGGCTCTATTGATACAAAACCGGGAAGTGTTAAAGTCATCAAATCCATGACGTTGATGTGTTTCTGGTTGCAATCAAGATCAAATTTCCAGCACCGATCAACCAAAACTTAGTCATACATGCAAGTGTTTTTAGCCGTGTGGTTCGGTTAGTATATTATCTTATATGTGTCATGTTACATTTAATTTCTAATTATAGCTTATAACTATATTAGAAATTAAAATTAAGTCGATAATTTAGATTTTGGTAATAGACTATATTGTCTATAGTTTAGGTTAATGCTATTTTTAGAGTCTAGTATTTTTCGAGTGTCTTTTTTTTAAGTTTGGTCTATATAAATAGTACAGTAATTAAATTATTATTACAAATCTAATTTGGTTTATAGCCATTGATTCTGTAGTGTCAATAATATGCATTTTTGTTTTTTATTTAATGAAATCAATATAGTGTCTAGAGTCAAATTTTTTATCATCATTATCAAAATTAAAAATGAGTGAAAAGTATGTCAAAATCAAAATATATTGTTTAAGGATGCGATATCGGGCGACCCTAAGGTCCTAAGTCATATGTCAAAAGTGTCAGTCTTATGGGGAGGATTTCTCCTCGACAAAATCATGCAGCGGGGCTTCAAATTTTCATTTGTTGAGGAAACAACTTCTTTATCAATTGAATGATGGAGGAAACGGAGGTTGAAGGTTTTAGAGCCTCTAGTTAGTCACCAACGACGAGACCCAAATGTTTTGGTGACATTTTGTGTGGTGTGTTTTTTTTTGCCATGTGTTTAAATAAGAACAAAATGACATTTTTGTTCACATGCATGATGTGTTATGCGCCAAACTGATTAATGCCAATGATAGTTGTTCAGTGGCAGTGGAGACCATCTATGCCATTTTTGTTTAAGTGGCAACAAACATTAACAGAGGATGCATAAGATGACAATGAAGATTTATTCCTCATGATATTTTCTTTTTCAGAGTTTTGTGTGTTTTCATTCCCCTACTTGTTTAGACATCTTTTGATATTTGGAGAAAAGGGAGACTGTAGATATAATGAAATGTGACAAACAATTGTATAAGAGGGCAACAAACTGCATAAATCCTCTAACTGCCTTACTTCTTTATGGAGTGACACATCCATTGCGATCACATAGAGTAAATGTGAGATGCGTTTCTTTGCATAATAGTGGTCATGTACAACAAGATTCAGACAGTGGTATGCAGACCTAAAAGTATGCATTGACATACGATTTTGTTCAAGACAGTTCTTGAAGATGTATATTCTCCCCATGCTCACATTAAGAATGTATAGATAGGATTAATAATGTTCACAAACGATTGAATGTTGAGGTGTAGTGTAAAACATTATTAATTTAACATTATTATTGTTAGTTACAATATAACGTTAATAGATTGGTTAATAGGTTTATGTGTAATCGTGTGGATAATACGGTAAGATATTATATTATCGCATATAAGTTTGATTTTATTATTACGAGATTGAAGGTTTTTTAGGAGATATTTTATAGGGATATCAAAATCCCCGGTTATAGGAAATAACATCCTATATATTTGTAATGTGTTCGAATTAAATGTATGAAGCAAAATACTATTATTTGTTTGATTAAATTTTTGTGTGTGTAGCTCTTGTATTTGGGTTCAATGCTCTCATTTTTTAACAATAAAACACGCCAAAAAAGAAAAAAAAACATTAAAGAAAGACAAACACAAAGCTTTAGACCAACCAAAGTTACCATGGGCACCAAAAGCAAAAACACATCAACACAAAGGGAACAAAGGCAACCAAGGTGAGCGATAAAGAGAGAGCTGGAACACCATCAATCGAAGATGACTCTTTGCCTTCCCATTGCAGAGCTCTATCAACTCAATGATTGAGAAAATAAAAGACATTATTAATGCAAAAGAGCAAGATCCCAAGAAGACATTTTTCAAACAAGTGCATTCAATTCTTGTTGATTGGTTGAACAAAATGACCAACCCACTACATCTCCTTTCCTTTGCATTGACTCTTTGATACTATAGCATGAAAATCCTTATGTTGCAGAGGAGAGTGCCACCATATAGAGATGTTGAAGTCGCTGAAGGGCATACATTGACATTCTTTATGATCCTTAAGCTTAAGATAAAAGACATGGTTATGAACGAGTTGGTGTGTTTCATTCCCAAAGTCATAGCCTTAACGTTATTTGAGATAAAACAAGAAGAATGTTCATATGTGGTGGTACTTCTATGGCCAAGGATCACTAAACCCGCAACTTCTCGCAATCAAGGTTTTGTTATAGGTAAGTTTTTAATTATTTCTTTTTGTTTTAAAATTTAATGTTTAAGACTTGAATTTTAACTTTTATATAATTTAATATAGGTCGAGTTCATCTACCTGTAAACAGAATTGGAGCACATATATCATCATCCACTCATAAAAGCAGAACAAGTTCATATAAAAAAATGCCGAAAAGTTAGCCTACGTATACTCCAACTTGCACTTTCTATTACACAAGAACTCATAATATAAAGAGGGGGCAACAAAGCATTGACATATAAACCCAACGAACATTGACTTGGATGCTTCCATTTCCCACCACTCATTAGTTGACATTGACATTTCTTTGGTGACACATAGCTCAATTAGTAGTTGTGCAAAAGTGCTAGTTCTTATTGTTCTAATGAACCGCATCATGAAGTTGATGCTCTCAATTACGAGCAAGATGACCGTGAATATTAATTTTGGTGCAATTAATTATTATTGTTATTTTATGATTATCATCATTTGAGATTCCATTAGTATTTTATAGTTACTTTATTTTTTATATGTATAATATGTGATTAATATCATTAATTTTCCTATTTATCAGACTATAATTTTTATATTTTATATTTTTTGTACAACTGAACCCAAGTTGTACCTACGACCAAAAAAACGTTGCACTGACAAACTTGGGTTTTCGACCTTAAACTTGAACCAAACCAGAATCGATGATTTAGATAGAGAGATAATAATGGTACAAAATTGCACTGAGCAAAATTACAACTTTGAAAGGACTACAATTAAGCTCACCCACTTGCTTATCGAAAATCAAGAAGTATTTGCCCTAATAAAGAGAAGTCAATAAGCCCTAATAAAAAATAAAAACAAGAAGTTGGTGAGCTTCCATAGTTTCTTCAAATTAAACTTACACTCACCTCGGAACGAAGACATGGACAAAATTATCTTTAATTTACAATTTAAAAAATACAATTTGAATAATTAATACATCTACTACATCTATATCTATATAGAGTAATCAAATGAACAATAACAAAATTAAAGTTTTCACATATAGATATATCAACTGTGTTAAAAGTAATGATGTATATCCACTTTTATCCTCTTTTATTTCAGTTACAGTTGATTCCAAGTTTATATATATTATTGAAATGTTTTCCTTTGGAAATTTCAGAACTTTAATTTTGTTATTGTTTGTTAAAATGTTTTTTGGCAAGTAAGATTAGCAGTACGCGAAGAAGATCATTATTCCATCTATTGATTGAAAAGTATTTATTACCTTCATTAGGATTTTTGGTCCATGTAGAGCCTGCATGGATTTTTCAGTCTTTGGCATTCAACAATCACTATTTAGTGTTTTATCAATCTAGGTGTGTGAACACTGAATGCTTTGATTCGATGCATTGATAGCCATAATAATTAAAGATTTTATGCTTTCACAGACCATACAGTAATAAAATAGTTTTTTGGAATAAATTGTGTCAAATTTTATTCCTTCTCATACTTTTAGGATCCACATCCGTGATCTTTCATCAGAAAAAAATTGAAATGTGGAACAACATAACTTTGCACTCCATAGAAGTTGTGGAAAATTAGCAGTTGTGAAAAGTTTCCAAAAATAAATATAGCCATTGCAGAAAACTATAAAATATGAGACAATTTATTCCAAAAAAAACTATTTTATTAGTCTTAATAATTGCCCACTGAAACGTCTACTTAGTTTAAGAGTCACGGTGAGTTTCCATTAGTTCAGTGTCAGCCAATTGACTAATATGACCGTCTACACCACATAAATATGCGAGGAGCAGAAGGGGTTCTCAATTAAGCCTCTCATTAAGTTGATGGATTGTTCAGTTAACATATGTTTCTATTGGTATGTAAGTTTTTGCCAACTATGACAACTTTTCTTGAACTTTGATTAAACATTATACTGCATTGCTAATGCATCACTTGATCTTTAATACAAATGCTTTTCAACAAGAGTGAAAAAATATTTTCAACCATTAAAGACTTTCCAAGATGACCGTGACTTTTCTCAAAGATTACTCCATTTGGAATCATCAAAGAGTATTGAGAAGATAACATTTGTCAACTGGATATATTAAATTAGAACAAAGTTAGCATGAAATTCCAACTGTGGACTTCTCAGGTATCCAAGCATCATACAATCAGTATGGTACATAAAAAGCCATTCATGATGCTGTTTTGAGACTTTGTAACCTGACTGAGGTTAGAAGATAACTGCTCTGTTGCTTTTTAAGCATTCGAAAAGAGCACATTTATAGTTCTTGATATGGTCTAGAATTGAAATTTTGCAGAGCAATTCCCTCAAATTGATCAAATTGCAGCCACCATATTATTTCTGGGAGAGACAGCAAACATAAATATAATGCCTAGCTTCATTGTTCAGGCCTGCAATGAATCAATTTTTTTCTTTTGGAGCTTCTGACATCACTGTCTGAAAACCTTGTTGGGTCTCTTTCATGTTGAGGTGCAAAGCATGTTCTTCCAAATATTCCTTACTGTTCATCTCTGTCAATCTGCCCAGCAGAGAGAAATAGCTGAATAACTAACAAAACATTTTTGAAAAATAATATAAAACGGATTCCTTGTTCATGAAGCTTTGGCAGTTCCTACCTGTCTTCAAGACTTAATGATGATTATTATGGCAAGTGTGATTGTGGGCCACATGCCCTTTTTCTATCAAAAAGAGTAAATTCTTAGAAACAATTAATTAGCTAATGCACAAAAATGCTGATATCCCTATAGGACAAGAGTTTGGATTGCACCCATTCCTTTGAAGAAAAAAGGGAGCAAAACTCATATTGAAGAGTAAGATGTGTCATTTGATAAGATTTTGGTTTGTTAAAAGCTAGTCTAAAATACAAATAATCAGGTGAGCCACCAAACTTTTGTAATCATGATGGAGAAAAATATACATACAACAATACAAAAGGGTACAATACAAACCTTCCAGCGTATTAGTATGGCTGCAATTTACCACGTAATAGCTACAGCCATCCAACCAACATATAAATCTAGAGACAAATGACTCATAAAGCAAAGGTGTTGTCCAACTAGAAAGATTATGGACTTCAATTATGTGAAAAGAGCACGGATTCAACACCTCTCTTACAAGTAGCCTGCAATTGAACTAACCTTTTAAATCAAACTGTTCGTATAACTCATACAATTAAAACTGCGTCTCGTACTCAATTCACCAGAAAGAATCTCCATCTCAATTCACAAGAAATAAACACTATTGACCTTGCAGAAAACAATTATTATGTGACTTGAGGTTCCTAGAAAAAATTATTGATCTCGCGTGACATAGTGAGCCTATATGTTACTATAAAAAACTCTGAACTTATCCAAGGCATCAATTGGTGAATATCCATACACAAGATTTCCATAACAAGCTTAAAATTCATACCTGCTAATGGTTCGTTCTTTCGCAAATCCCAATTCATTATCAACACAGATATCTGCTTCATCACTCTTCCTGGAACGTGATGAAGTTGTTGGTGCAATCCTTTTTGCATCAGAAATTGTAACAACCCATTCAAATAGTTCTACTGGAGATGCCTCTGCTGTGCACAGAAACCTGGCCTTGTTTTCATACATAACCTGCATCAGAAAACACAAAATGTCAGCCATGCCTGTAGTTTTCATAAATATTTGAAAATGTCAATATTCAATCCAGGGACATGTAGCAACAAGATAAAGACTCCTCCTTATGGATCCACTCTTCTTCCAAAAACAACTGCTATGCCTTGATTTGCTAAGTTACCAAATCAGGTAAACCACCTGTGTTACCTAAAGACGCACCTCCCAAGCTTTGGTGGACATATCCATCTAACGGATACCAGAGACACCAGGAGATATCTGTTGACACATTCTGGCATCTCTGGTGGGTAGCCACTTTAAAAAAATAATAAAAAGGGATTCTTCGTTCTTGTCTTTCAAGATTTTTTTTTGAAACTGTTATAAATGAATGTCAAGATTTTTTAATGTTTTTGGAAGTGTTTTAAAAGAATGCCAAATTTTGGAGAAGATGAATACCATTTATTCCTTTCTGTGTAAACGTTGCAACAATCACTAGGTAAGCTATTTGAATCAGTTCTGTCAACCAAAGCCAATGTTTTCTAGTCTTAATATTGCATTGAATCGGTGCCAATTAATTTTTACTTGGGACCAAACTCTTGTGAGTAAATTTCTTTCTTTGCCATTTAATCGTTCTGCATCAAATACAATGGATGAAGTCTCAGTTGATTCAGCTCTTTAATATGAAATCTAGAATAGATTCATAAGAGTGTGCTATTTCTAACATTTCAAACGTTTGGGCATTAAAAAAGAAATTGAATCCATTACTTCCAATGGTCTTGATGATTGATACTGAAAACAATTTTGGAAATTCTGGATGCATGCACATGCACATACATAAGCACATACATGCATGCACTCATGGGCACATTCACGCACATGTGCACCTGCACACACCCTCATAAACCAGCACACCCAAAGTCAAAAATGACATAACAGTACCCATACCTGTCTACCCTGATAACTACGGTAATTAATTCATAAGCATTGCAAGAGCTGCTCATAAGATATATTAAAGAATCCAACATACACAGGCCTCCTTCAAAAAAGAGAAAAAGGGAGAAACACACACACAGACAGGAGATAAAGCTGAAATTAAACCATAACTCAATACCAATCCACATGACCTTAAGGCCAAAGGGAGGTCAAACATGGTCGAGATTCATTCGGTACATTGTCTTTTGCAATATGTAAATAAAATATTAACTTACGGAATGAGCACACATTGTATGTCCAACCTATTCTGTGAAATAAGCACATTCAAAAGGAGCAAAGTGAGAACATACATCAACTAATGTGACAAATCGATAAGCTGCTGCCCTGTTGTGTGCCCCAAAAGTAGGTATGCCTTCAAGTGCAAGAGTATGGAAGTGCTCTGCACACAATCATCCTTACAGTTTTGCGTCAATGGGCTAAAATATAAAAGAGAACCAAGATGAAAATAAGTCTAAATGACAATATTTTATAATCAACAATGCATATGATTCAATATTAAATAAGTAAATGCCTATCTTGTGAAAATACAATGGGCATAATTCTAGGACCATTTGACCTACAAGAACAAAAAACTCACTGAAAAGTCCAAAGTAATCCGCTGCACCCAGAGCTTTATCACAGAGGTCATGAAACTGAAAGTAAGCACATCCATTAGCTCCAAACGGAACCTGACAAACAGATAAATGAAATTGCATCAATGTTCAAAGACTAATAATGGTCAATGGATCTGCTCGATAATCATGATCACAGACAATACAGTGAAGTACATAAACCTAATCTGCCACTACAGCACAGGGTGATGATCAGGTGCAGAGTACATAAAAATCCAGTGGGGTATGTTTTCCAAGAAACTACTCTCAAATATCTTCATCTACCAGTACAAACCTGTAGCTTTCGCCCCATGACAACTTCTACACTTGTTGGGGTGGCTATGCATCCACCTATCAAACTTCGAAATTTCTCTCTCAGCAGTCGAGAGGCTTCTTCACCACAGAAATAGAATCCTTGTTCAGCCTGCATTGGAACACATAATTAAGATTGCAATAATGAGAGTAATCAACTCGAGCATTGTAATAGCAACCTTCTGCACTAATTATTGTGTAATGCAGATCACTCTACTATGTATAAGCATGTTAGGTAGCTCAAGTTCATTTTTGCCTGATACTGTTGCTATCAGAGTTGAAGCCTGCATTATGGCTGCATGTGGTCCAAGGAATATGTCATCATAAATAATAATTGGCAATGGTTGGCTACCAACCACAAGACCAAGCCCAATTCATCCAATATGCAGAATATTTTTTTGCATGTGCTGTGCCTGCTAGTGGAGGTTGGAGCAGAAAGCATAATGAACTTGGTAAGACTCAAAATCAAATGTTTCAAAATTTCAGAGAAGCAAGAATCATACTGAAGTCAGCTTTCTGTAGTCAGTGGATGAACCAATAGGATGAACTACACATCGCTCCTACAAAAGGAAAACACAAATTAAAAAGCAAGTTTAAGAGCGACCCCTCAAATTGTGAGTCTGCATTAGAGAATATAATATCATGCTTTAAGTTTAAATTTAAAAAAAAAAAAGTTTAAAGTTAACATCCTTTCCCACACCTTCAAAAGCGAGATGAAAGGCAAGAATAAATCCCTCTGCAGACCGCCCTCATATAGCTGATCAGGAGGCCTGTTCGAAGTAGCAACCAAGATCTGCAGCCACAGAGAATCTTCTTCATTAGACATATGACAAATTCTAGTACAATAGTTTACGTTCCAGAAATGCAGAAATTAATTGTATCTGTCCTGGCAAAAGAAAAAATTCCTTGTCTGAATATTACAGTTATCTTCTAGACAACATCAAAGTTCAATTGGAAATACTTACAACTCCTTTGTTAAAAAGGTGTCCAAACATCCTATTCAATATCAATGCATCGGCGACATCTGTTACCTACCCCATTGACAACTGATGTTAAAGGTAAAAAATCCTGTAATTTTCTCCTTGCAAGTAATGTAATGGAACAGTAATAGCATGTGCTAATTACTTGCCAAAGAAAATCTCATGTGAAACTTAAAAGAAATATCTAGGTTAAGGTTATTACCATGAACTCATCAAGGCACAGTAAAATTGCTTCACTTGAAATTTCCTCAGCAACAGCATCTAATGGATCACTAACACCTTTATGTCTCTGTAGTCATTGACCAAACAATGTGAATACTGCCAACTCCAATTCAATCCGTATGACTAAACAATTCATGCAGGAATCCAATAGCATCTCACAATCTTAAGGGACATTATAAATTTCATCATCAAGATGCACGTAAGACACTGAGAAGATTCACTTGAAATGATCTTCTTTTGTGGGGTAAAAATCTTACTTGCAAATGGCTATGTACATCCAACATAAAGTCGTGAAAATGAATTCTTTTCTTTCTCCAGGTTTCAGGTCTGTAAAAAGTACAAATTCAAACTGCTATAAGCATATAACGTCTCACAGGTGTCCACAAGAACAATTGATTAGCCTCTATTAATTGACACAATGCTCTCATAAATAATATTTATGTTTAAAGACTTCAATCTTCCGCAATCCATAATGTTAGAAAGAGATATTTTTGGAAAATTTTCTCTAATATTTATAGAGACATAATGCTCTAATATTTATGTTAATTATCCAACAGCAATCAAAGAAATAAATTTTAATTTCAAATGTCACTGCAATAAAATTTTATCAACAACAACCCAGAGAACAGTGGAAATCTTTATCACATCTACCTAGATGACAGCAAACCATTGCACCATACAAAATAACCATAGGATATTCAGCTAACTGAAACCTTCTGAACTATTCCTTTCAATGTGGTGTAGGAGAAAAAGAAATCTTACGTACATAAGTCATGACAAACATCTAGGATAGATATTTAAGTCCAGCCTCATATATAAGATGCTAATGAGATTGGTCATGGCCATAATTTAAAAATAAAAAAATATAAGCTATTCTGACTTTATACATTTCCCAGTCTTGTTCAGTTATTGCACTTAAATGTTGCATAAGAGGAAACTCATTTACTTTAATAGCTACCTATCAATTGCAAATAAACTAGAGTAACTTAGACATGAGCATATAAAGCGAGATCTGAACAGTTGACGTACAGCTAAAGAAACACATACATCAAAATCTAGATGAACTTCTACATGAAGAGTATAAGAATAATTGTCTTACAATTGCTCATAAAACAAGTCCATTAGCATTGTCTTTCCTGTGCCCACCCCACCATATAGATACAAGCCATGAATAGGTGACAAAGAAGGCCTTGGTATAATGGACCAAAACCAGCTCCTACAAATTCCAATATTAATTAGAATATCATACAAGAATTCAATAAATCATTCTTCAACAGATGGGGATTCATTTGTGTTCAGATTGACAAGAGAATGCATTTGATTGCTATGGCTGCCTATGATCTAAAAATTTCTTAGAGATGGATAGTGCTTCTAAATGACTCATAAAGTTTCCATGATAAATGACAGGGAATGCATGAAATGTTCCTGCAACCACAGGAACACTTCAATTACAAGTGTGCTACCACCTTGTCAAAACAGCTGCTCTTCCTGCAATCTCCCTCACCTGCCAGCTTGATTAGAAGACGCAGACCTTTCCAATCCACAAGTTTCAGCACCATCCATCAGCTCATCATACAATCTCTGAAGAGCTCTGAGGGACTCTTCCTACAAGTGTTCATGGAAATAAGATTCAGTAAAAGTATAGTGAATCTCCAAAGCAGACCAACTTAAAAGAGGAGGAAGTACAAAACATTATTTGTAAAAGATTATATACTATGAATCAGGAAAATGTGACAATATTGCATCTGGAGAAGGCCGTAAGTTTATGAAATTGAATTCCTTTTTGAATTCAAAATTTAAATTTAAGAAGAAATACCCAAAGATAGAAAGGTTGGTGATCCTCTCCAATGTGAATTATAATATCCTACTACAAAATACCTGATCTTTGTCGCCCGCCATAAGCTCCCCTGCTGCTATTCTGCGTTCATACTCTACTAAGGGACCCCGTCTTTCCATATCCATTGTTGCATCAACTAAAGCATCTGTGACGACCAAGGTAAATATTGTCAGAAGATCTGAATTTCAAGCACAGACTTGTTGAAATGTGAGAAACCAAAAGCATGAAACAATTCTGCTCCTCAATGTTCTCAGCTTCTTATTATTTTTGTATATTGAGAGAGGTTAACAAAGTATGCCAAAAAGTATAAGGACTAAATAAAATCACAAAGAAATCAGTATTTCAAAGCCTAGTACCCCAATTGAACCCATTGATCTACTGTAAGAGATACACCCAACAAATTATGGGGGAGGATACAGAACTCCTTAAGGGCTGAATGGAAGTGCTTACATCATTCAAAATGTAAAGAAACATCAAGTGGAAGCAAATAGAACAGAAACTGTTACACGATTTATTTCATTGAAAAAAAATAACGATTTAAAAAAATAAAATCTGCAGATCAGGCAATAGGGAACTTAAGTCCTAATACCATCAAAACCAATCAGTCATTAAATTAAAATAATTTCTCAGACTTCTTTACTGCTTCAGACTGGACTCTGTTAAGTAACTTGATAAGTTAATTTGAATGAAATATGTGCTTTATCAATAGTTGATAATGTTTTTTAACTTTTAAAAGGTTTCAAATGTTGTTCCTGGAATTATTTATCCAAAAACAATAAATGTGAATTTTACTTGGACATAGGGCTGATTCTGTGCAAAGCAGACAGTCAATTGAATTAAAGCTAAATAAGAAGAAACAAAGTCGGATTAGCATTTGCAACATGTCCTCTTTGAATTATTGAGTACCTTAAAGCATGGCAAGAGAAAATTCATTTGGATCGTTTTCTCTTGATTTTTTAAGATTGACCTAGAAACTTGTTGAGATATTTTTTATTAAGTTCGAGAGATTTTTTTGAATAGTTGCCACGTTGGTATTTGTAATGGTAATACTGTCTAATTATGATCACTTAATCATCATTTTAATAACTGTCAAATTATTTCCAAGTAAGGTTGTCTAATTTTTATTATTTATTCCTGTTTTAATGTTTTCTTTCAAAATTGGAAAGCATGCAAGTGGCTAAAGGTAGAGATGTAGCTAATATATTATTGTTACGAATAGTATGAGTTAGTTGTACTCGTTGTATGAGTATGACCCTCTTTGTTTCGCTGCCTTCCCTCTGTCCTGTTAATTATTTTCTGTGGGAGCAGTTCTCTTGCAATATCTTCTAACCAACATGCACATTCTGCTAGTATATGTACTCTTCGGCCTCAACCTTTTCCTAGCTTTCACATTTCCCTTGGTAAATCCGTTTGTTTTGCTTTATTAGATTGTATATGCTCTAGGAGATCCTTTCATTGCTATTAATGCTGGCTGTATTTGGGATTGTAGATCCTCTCGGCATTCCTTACACTGCTATTTATGCTAGTTGAAATTTTGACTGGAGACTAATCTCCCTCCCTACCTAATGCCCAAAATGTATCCCAAGGAAAAGGTGTATTTTCATGATTAGGGAATGCTAAGGATTTTCCTGTAGGAATAAATCAGAAATATAAAACAAGGAACACCCTAAAACAACAAAAACAATCATTGCAGACTAACCTCTTGTGTAATTTTTAGATGCAGATGACATCAAGGTCCTTGAAATTATAGCATGCTGTAGACCTATACCGATTTCTTTCTCCATACAAGGACCACATGGCATGGAGAATATCAACGCTTCCTGCAACTTGACAAAAGATCTCCCACACCTGCTTATGCACCCATCAAATACACCCGCTTGTGCAAGCCAGGATATTGACCTCACACAGTTAGCTGCTCTGATCACAGACCTCATTATTTTCAGCTCACATAAACCTGCAAATGAGCAACAGAATTGCATCTCCCTTGGTTAGTAATATGTTAAGAGGAGTTTTCTAAAGCCAAAAGGGTAATTTACTTTAAAACAAGGCCTTAAAACAGTTATTTACTTTCTAAATTTAAAATTACAATCCGAAGAGAACCAAACCCCAAATAGTTACCAGTATCCCAAGTCCAAAGACCTTGTATTCACTATCTATTAAAGATTTTGAAAATAATGGAACTCACAAGTTAGTACTTGTGGATATGGGTCCTTAACCAGGAAGATCAAACTTGGTATTCACTATCTATTAAAGATTTTGAAAATAATGGAACTCACAAGTTAGTACTTGTGGATATGGGTCCTTAACCAGAAAGATCAAACTTGGTCTTCAGATAGATGCCCACTTGCTTTGTTATTTATTCACACATACACCTACAGATTCTCTATAGACTTGCTATGGTGTCTTTACGCTGAGAATTGATGAGAAAGTAATTCATAACTGATAACTACATTCAGGGTAACCAAAGCAAATAACCAGGCTTATTTAGCCACAATTGTATTTACATTCATTGCAGTCTCTCGAACTTGGTCCATGCAGCCTGCACTTGGTACATATTGACCATAAGCATTCTCTCCAATAAGCAGGTGATGTTGCGCACCATCCAATATGCACCAATTCAGGGTGTGCCACAAGACCTAACTTCAACCATGATTCCCCAACAAAAAACAAAGGAAAAAAAGTCCACCACAAGATAATTTCCTCCATGACTCCCCATCAAAAATCCAAAAAAAACAAAAAACGAAAGAGAAAAAGTCGATGTTGCATCATAACACTCACCATTAAAAGTCCAAGATACCATAAAACTGCCTTTTAATCTTCTTTTATGTTATATCGCCCTGTGACAAGGCCATGATGCCAGTTATAGCCCTTCTCAGGTTTGGAATTTTCTAGACTCGATTTTTTCGGAGACTGCTAGTTTTGATATTGGCTTGTGATAGGGCATGATGCCGGTTTGGCTTTTTATTAATGGACACCTTTAATTACTCTATTATTAATTGATAAAAAAATGCTATTTCTAGAAAAAACATTTTTTTTTTTTTATAAATCCCAATTTAGCCTAGGAGACCTTATCATAGAGATCTTAGAACCTGAAAAAAACATTAAAATTTATGAGAAATACCTGTGATAGGTCTGATAACCCAATCAGTCCTAATTTTTTCATTCAATCAATTCCATAACATAGTTGTACTTGTAATAACAAGCACTGCAACACTGCCGTTGCAGTAACAGAATCTCCATGATCTCAACAAAAGATGCAAAAAATTCCAATACTACAATACCCAAACAGAAAACTATGGACAAAATTTAAAACTCAATAAATTTATGCACATGCCATAAAATATGTTAGTATCAGTTTTTATTTGCTAATTTGAGATAGGCCTTAGGTAGAATAAAATACCTGCAATCAAATGAAATTGAACAACACCCAAATGTGGAAATGGATCGAGCCGCACAATGTGGCAGAAAAAGCGGTAACCGTAAAACAGAGCCTGTTATCGGATTTGTTTTTGTGGGTCTGAAAAAAAAATATTAAGAAAAAAATATTGAATGTTTTTTGTTTTGCAGGGAAGGGAAGGCCTTTGACTGATTAAGTATATAAATATAACAATGAAGAAAAATGTCTGTAATTTTCTTGTCCGAATTAAGTTTGTAACAGATGTCCTCTGACAGAAGTGGTGGTGTTCTTTTTTTCTGTCAAATAACTGTTGTTCCGTGCTTTTTGGGAAACACCGTTTGTTGACGAGGATTCGTGTTTCCCATTAGGATGATGACGTCATGCATGATCGAAGAGTTAGATTTGACGGTCGATCTTGCACGTCAGTTAAATTTTTTTTATGACGGCCATTTATTCCACATTGCCCTTCTAAAGTTAAAGAGAGTTCATTTTTAAGGAAAAAAATAAATGGAATGATTAATTTTATTATATATATATATATATATATATATATATATATATATATTCTCTTTTTTGTTTTGATGGATAATTATTAAGGTTATTATTGACTATTGAAACTATTAAGTTAATTCAAACGATCATATCTAATTAAAAGTCCAGTGTCTAATAATTACTAAGGTCATTACTGATCACTAAAGCCACTGAGTCAGTTTAAATGATCACCTCTAACTTACAAATGTTTTGCGAGATTCAACCCTGGGGGTTGGACACAACCAACCCACTTTACCAATCTTTCTATATTTAATTGGTCAAAATATTGCATAACAAGATTTATTTAATCGGAATTAGAACCGGTTATGAAGAGTAGCCCTAGTCATAGACTGTGGCTTGTCTTGTTGCATTGAATATAGGTTTCAAGCCACCTACCAATCCCTATCGTATTAAATATCGAGCTGGCTAGTCCACCGTATTGGGTACCCTCACAGTTGACGTATCAAAACTAGTATAAAAATGACACTATAGAGGTGGTCAGTCTGGAGAATGGACCACAAAACCTTCCACTTTTAACAATCAGCGCACAAATCGAATAATTAATTATATATTTACTAGATATATTTATATTTATTAATTTATTAATTATAAAATATAGTTATAATTATAAAATTTAAGATATAATTTGTAATCGTTGGTTAGTTTTTTAGATTTTTTTTTTAATTTGGTGATTTCTTTGTCATATAGAGGTTCGAGCACTCATTGTTAAATAAGGGGGGTGGACACACATTTCTTTAATTAACGCCAACTCCCACATTCAATCCTTCTTGTGATTCATTTATCTTTTCCTTTTTTAAAAGAGTTTAATATTTTGGTCCTATTATGTGTCTCATTTTCTTGATGATGGATCATGGATGGTGATCCAAAACATCAAGATATAAATAAATGTACATAAATTTTTCCAAAAACTTATCTAATTTTATTTTATGGATTGTAAAAACATAAAATCTCTAAGTTTACTAATTTTTTATCTATCTCATTTGATATGTTTTTGAAAAAATTCAACCATATTTTACATTTAAAATGTTTATATGATTGCCAAATTTAATCTTAGTTACATCTATAATGGATGAATTCCCTTATAATGGATGAATTCCCTTGTGTCAGTGGACATCTAAATTTCACCATATTTAGTGTTATAATTAACTTTGTTAAATATCAACATACTAACCCAACTATCATTCTAAATTTAAACTTTATGTTGAAATCATTTCCCTCCATTTTTTAAATAATTAATTAATCAATATTAATTAATTATTCATACATATATAATTCTACAATATTAATAAACTCTCAAATTTCTAGATCATCAAACATATTTCATATTTCTCTCACTTAAGTGTGTTGACTTATCCAATCATTTCTTTAACTTCCTTAACCAATTATTAAGTCATCATTCAACATTTCAACCAACATGGTGAATAATCTAACTACTTTGACTCATTCATAGAAACTTTCAACTACTAATTAACTTCCCTTCTTATGTATCAAACACATGAGGAATTTGTTTTTTCCACATGGATGAGGACTCAAATTCAATCGTCTAAAATTAGCATAATCTAATAAATTTAGATTTATCATAATCCCCTATCTTCTCACTCGAAAACCTATAAATTGAAGCATCATCCTCCATTGTCAACATCCATAATCAAGTGATCAAATTGTTATCAAAATTACCTTATGCATCCATTGATAATCAACAAGATTATGTCCTTACACTGTTGAGATTCACTTTACATTTGGAGAATGAATTAAGCATCCAGATACACACTTGTAAGAGAAAATTGAAGGCAATCAAAAGAAAAGGCATTCATTTTTATTGGTAAGATAAAAAGAAATTTATTTATTTTATTTTGTTCTTTCATTTAAGCTTTGACTGAGGTTTTAGACTAGTCTTTAGAATAGGAAATTAATTATTTATCACACTCTAGCACATCTGGTGAGACATTTCTTAAATATTTCTCATTATATATATATTTTTAGAGTTCTTAAATTATTTTTGAATTCTATTGGAGTGCATAACAACTTAATCTTGGTCTGACAAGTTTTCTTATTATTTCAAGGGTAGTTTTTACAAGTTTCTAGATATTTTATATGGTTTTTGAAGAACGATGAATTTGTTATGGAGAACATTAGTTTTGTTATGGAGAATTAAAAAATTGTTATGTAAAACAAGGAAATCATTTCTAGTCAATTTATGGACTTTATTTCTAGTTTTATCTTTTTGTTTTCACTCATTTCTGCTTTGTTGTCTTTTTGTCATTCAATTTTCTATTTTTTTTTCCTGTTTATGTATTTCATTTTCTTATATCTATCTTTTTCATAGAACGATGAAACATGCATAACTTTAGCAAACTTATTATGAAATTTAGTGAATTTGTTATGAACTTCGACAGTTTTGTTTTGTATTTCGATAGTTTTGTCAGTAATCATTTTATGTTTCTATATCTTTCTCATATCTATTTTTGACTAATTAACAAGTTTGTCATTTTATGTATAGCGAATTTGTTTTGTTTAAGAGCAAATTTGTTCTATATTATTTTATTTTTCTATTTTAGTCTTCTTTATTGCTCTATTTTTAGCTAACTTGTAGGTTTTCAAATTGCCAAAGTAGTTACATATAAACTACTAACAGTTTTGTGTAGGATCGCAAGCCAAAAACATAAGAAAGCTAAACCAAATGTAATTTCATTTTCATTTTCAATCATTTTTTTACTTAAATTGGTTAATCAATTCATTAGATTCATTTTCTTGTAAACTTATTTATCTGTATTATAAGAGGTTGTGTATGCTCTTTCCTCACGTCACATGGTGATGATTCTTGGAAATAAAAAATACTTTTTATAACTATTTTTTGCTTGAGCTATTTCATGTATGCTTTTTTCTCACATCACATTGGTGATAATTTTTGGAAATTAGAAATGAGATAGTCATTTTTCTATTTCTAGGATTTCTATCGATTGTGGATTTAACCACCACACGGTAGGCCAAACTTTGTATACTGGGGAGGTATATAAATTAAGATCAACTATTTCAATTGCCTAAGTAGTTATGTATTTTAAGCACACTATGACATGAGGGGGTTTAATATTTTAATATTTAGGGTTTCCATAATGACCTCAAAGTCTGATTTTTTGATAACACTTTACTGAAATCTTATAGATGGAGTGAGCACATAGAGACTAGACTCTTTTGTGTAGTCTGTTAATCAACTTCCTCCACAGTCTTGGGCCTCATCGTACCAAAAGGTACATAGATGACACCTCTTAGTTAAATTTGTGAAAATCGTAAGCCTTAATAAGTCATTCAACCATTTAAATTGTGGTACACCTAAGTAGAATGTATCACCTAGAGAAATTACTCTCAATGTACCCTTAATAACAGATTTAGAGGGCTATGAATATGATACTACCTCTATAGTCAATGCTTTAAAATATAGGGCCAACATTATTCAATGGCCAAGCAAGTATACATGAGAGCCCACAAGTCATTCAAGACCCTTATTTAATTTTATCCCTTTCATGCAGTTTGCATGCTTTGTATCTAGTTAGTTCTTGTTTCTTTATCTTTACTTTAATCTCCTTGTGAAACCAGTAATTGAAATCTTTCTTGTGTGTTGGAAACAAAAGCTTGTTTTATAAATCCCAAAACCAAGTACTTAGTTTTCTTGAGGTAATTTTTTTTCAATTATACCCAAACTTTGTCAAAAACAACTAGTAAAAAACAACTCACTTATCTTGAAAAATAATTGTAGTTTCAATTTGGGTCATAATCCATTTTGAGTCAAAATCTAACAATCCACCTTGAATCCAAGATTAATATTAATTCAAACCATCTTAAATCCAAAACCATCTAAGTTATGGCACCAAAAACCAATCTTGATAGAGCCCACATCAAAGAATACCTATTTGCAAAAAAAGATGAGCTATATCTATGCATTACAGAGATAGGTTCCCATCTTCCTTCCAGATTTGATCCCAAAAAATTAGGCCACCTCATTAGTGGGGAATCCCAAACCATCCCATGTCAACATAAACTTATCACTACTAACTATATTATCCAAAATCAACCATATCTCCCCTCCACTACTTATTTTCCCAACATCCCCCATGATAACTATGAAATAAAATCAACTCTAACATCCAAATCCTAAAATCCAACCATCATTGAACAACTCCAAAAATTAACCCAATAGTTGGAAGATATAAAACTCTATCTCAAACATCTTACATCAAGATATTCATCTCTTAATCAATCTAATGACATGACCAATCCATAATATACAAATATTAAATATCCTACCAATCTATCCACTGAGCCATCACCATCTAAACTAGCCCGTGATCCACAAGAAATCTAACAAACCAAATATGTCCTGCCATCAACACACCAAGTACCATCATTTGACCAAACATCAAATCCATCCCTGTCCTAACATAGGTAATATACTCTTCTCAAGGATTCATTAGACGAGATCTTTCATCAACTACTTGCTGCAAACATGATCTTGTATCCACATATCAAGCCTTCTGATAAGATATAGCCAATGCTTACCTGGTATAAAAAGGATGAATATAATGAGTATCATAAGACTGAGGGCTATTAAATTAATAGATGCTTAATATTCAAGAACTATAACTAAGATTTGATTGATAAATGAGACATTGAAGTAAAACTAAGTGTATTCACATCTAAGAATCATAGCCTAGGGGTATGCCAAAATGTATTTATCAAATATAATCAATCTCCTCCACTTCCAAATCAAGGTCATGACCTACCACCAATCTTTGACGAACCTCTCTTTTTGTTGCACCCATTTTCAACAAACCCATCTTTGACCACCATAGCCTACCTCTAATTTTCATTTAACCTACCTTTCACTATCTACCCATATTTGATGATCCCCTCATTGAAAATTTTATATTCGATCAAGATCCCATTTTCCACCAAGCACCCATCCTTGACCAATCATACTTCGACCAACACAACCTACTACCCATTGACCAATCACCCAACCTACTATCACACATTGAAGCCCCCATCACCCCACAACATACACCTCAAGCTACATAGGTACTTGTAAACAATAAAATCCAATTCATTTTTTACACAACTAACCTCCCTACTTCTCTCGGAAGCAGTGGCAGTCCCACCATAAGCAAAAAATATGCAATAACATCCTATCAGTTTGGCACCATATCATTTATCAAAAATGTCCTTTTCATAGATGAAAACATAAATGGCTCTAATAATCCCTACTTATACAATGATAACTAGAATCCTATGTAAAAATTAATAAATATCCTATAGCAAACAAAATACTCAAAAGCATGAACTACCAAGGAAGAGGCCTTAGCCTCCATGAGCAAAGAATCCTAGAGTCCATCTATTTAAGCATAAACAATGAATCCTACGACATCAACTAAAAACCATTTGTAAACCAATGTAAATATGTTGGTGATAATTTTATAATTTCTAAGGAAGCCTCATACATAATCGAAATAGACTCCATTCACAGTCCCTGCGAAGACCATTATACCACCACTCTTTTCATTAAAACCACCAATCCTTCTTCCCATCTTGACATTCAATCTCCTACACCTATCGATTGGGAATGATAATCTTATCTACCATCAACTTCTGATATGATCCTTGGCAGTATGTCCATTTTTTGTACCTTATCTTGAGTATAGAACACCCTATGAACATACCTTAGATTAGATCATTGGTTATCCCTCTCTTCCCTAAAATTAAATTATGTAAAAATAAAAAAAAATCAAATAATCAATAAAGTAAAAAAACATTCAAATAAGACAAAAATACAAAAATAATTAGCATACAAATGTTTACTAGATTTTACATATATGTTGTTTAATTTATGTTGGTAGATATCATATCATTTTATTCCTATACATGCATATTTTTCACTGGTACTTGAGTGTGATATAGGTATCTAATAGATACATGATACATGAGCATACAAATATTGTACCTTTTCCTCCACCTACGTGACACACTACATTGGAGGCATATGCTTCATTGATCACCATTAATACATGCTACATTGTTTTATAATCACTTTACATTATCTTGTTGAAATTATATACTAATGTTGGCACATGTCTATACTCATGCTTACATCTTACACTATGTGATAAATATGTTATGCTACTTGACATTTTAATAACACATGTATGCAAGGAATAGTATGATATGCTTATGTTGGTTGATTATATTTCACTTATTCATCTTATCACATGGCACTTAAGTTTACTTTTTGTTTGTTACCTTGTTTTGACTATGGAACATTTGAACATGTTCTTTATTTGTAAGCCATAATGCCATTGAGTGTTATTTCTATAAAGTATAGAAATTTAAACATGTCCTCCCCTTGATTGTGCAGAATTTGAACATGACCCTTATTTGTTGTCTCCTTAGATCCCCTTTTTCATGACATTGATTGATATTGTGTGTGTGCTTGATTTTTTAATGAGCTTGTTCTTGATACTCTTAGACATTTCCATGATCCATTTGGTGCATCTTAGGGCTTGTTGAGATTGGATACTGTGAAATTCATTGATATATCTACTTAGACATGATAACACTGCTTAATTACTACATGATTGATATAGATATGACATGGTTATCTTATCCTTTTGAGATAAGGTGAATACCAAGTTGCATTCCCATCACCTCAAAAGGGGGGCATATCAGTGCAAACATGTCACAGAGACATGAGTCTACACACATAGTTGGAAGAATTGGCAGAATTTGATATAATTTACATGATTTGGATATATGCTTGGGACATAATATCATGCATTTGGCATTGATTTTAATAGATTTGGGACACAATTTTTTAGATTTGAGACATATATCATATATAGCTTATAGACAAAAAGTTACATTTTGATAGATACTTCTACGTGAAACACATTAAAGGTGTATATACCATGAAAATTCACCAAATCATAGATATATATTTATATTATACATCATTTATAATATGTTTGATGATGGGATGTGAACATGGTTCATACCTTTCTCACCACACATTGACGCATCGACTTTTTTAAGATACACCGATTAAGATTTTACCTACTTGCAGTAGTTGGCTCCATTGAGTAGTGTGGTTTACCTTTAATTCCTTCTAAGGCCTTTTTAATGATCCCCATTTTTATTTTGAGATGGATACACCACTTGACCTTGGCTAGTTTGGCTAGATTACGTTTACACTTGAGTTGTGCAATTAAGATTCAATGTTCTCAATGGCCTTATCATAACTCACCCTTGCACTAGATTGGGAGCGTGATCACCTTCCAATTCCCCTCTTCACATATCCAAATTTCAACTATGAATCTCTCTCCAATGCTTCAGCAAGGAAGAATAATCACTAAAGCAAAGTACCAAGGGGTAACATGGTTACATCGACACACATGCATATTCCTTCCTTGATCTCTTTACTTTCAAGCATTTAAATTATTCATTTTAAAATTATATTTAGTAATTACATTGTAACATGATATTGATTATAAGTAATGGAAAAACATCAAATTCAAATTGGGATCCATCAAAATCAAGGTGTGTCGTACACACCAAGGTATACACTTCTTTCTTTAAACCTAGTAATTTCATAGTTTTGCATTATTAGATTAAAGGGAGGGGGAGCGGTAGAGGATTTAGATACTAAAATATGATTTTACATGACATAATAGTCTTATAAAATTTACAAATACAAATCATGGCTCAACCCTTTAGTTTATGATCTTCCCACTGTCAAAAGGCTCACATTTTCCATCTCACTATACCTATTTGCTTATTGTATAGTCTAGACCTAACATTATAATGACATTGACCATATGTAGCCTATAATGTTCATAAAACTTGAATTCCATCTTGCACATATAGTTACAGTTCCTCAACATATTTTTAAACTACAAGACACTAATGTCCAAATTAGGACATTAGTGTCGATGCTAGTATCCCAAATATAATGTTAGTGTCCCTGCTTTCTAAATGGTCAAAACTAAAAATATCATGATATATACAAGTCAACCTACTTTTATTCTTTAACCCTCCCATTATATTATTTCAAAAGGTGTGGGATAAATACAAATTAAAAAAATCATTCATTAAAAATCTAGAAAGCAACTCTCAAGCTCACACTACACTACTAAAATCATTTGCACAACTGAGCTATACTTCCCTATCATTATCTATTTCCAAATAAATCATAGGATACATATTATTATAGGTTTGAAGCAGTAAAATATCATCCCATGAGTATTATTTTTCAAGTTACAAGTTGAATCCCTAGATGCACTGACATATAACATAGTGCATAATTATTCACACACAAACCCACATAAGGGAGATAAATACATTGGTCTAAGGCCATCTTCAGAGTATATGTCTATGTAGGTAGTAATCCTTGATAGATGGGTCTTTGAGGTTAGCTCAATTTCACTTGAGCCCACTAACTCTTATTTTACAAGGTGACATACACTAATTTGGAGGACCTAGGGTTTTGAGCAAAAGACTAATTTTGGGAAGTTGTGCACATAATTTGAAATGATAACCTACGAGATGAAAACAAACTATAAAATATGAAACTTACTATTCCATAAAAATATCTTTAGTTTGAGTCAGCCAAGAGCATCAAAATTAGGGCATAAACATCAATGTTAGCTTCTACTATCTGACTTTAGTGTCCTAGCTGATAAAAAGCTAATTTATAGAATATGACAAATCGAGGCTAAAAATTAGACTATCATATTTTCCACATGTGAATTTTAAATATTTATGTGCATGATTTCTCAATCTAATTATTATTTATCATTCTCATTTCTATTTTCAAAATATTGTTTGGCATTGTACTTTTCTATATTTAGCATATTCTCAAATTCTATATATTTATCACAATATCAATTTTTTTTAATTTAATTAGCCTACTTTAGAATAACTTATTCCATAATTGATTAGTGTATTCCCCCTATCTCTGACACAAAAAGGGTTAAACACTACCCTTGTTCTAATTTATATCTACTCAAGCCTTGTGGTTGCATACTTGCACCAAAAGAAAGATTGCATTAGTGAAAGAGGATATAGTTATATTTTATGAACCCACATCTCATAAGTGGGAGCTACATACACACATTTTATTGATGACATGCATAAGTTCTAATTTCCAAACTATAAACCTATTTTAAAGGGTAGGATGGGGACTAACTGAGGTATTCTCTTCCACCTAAAAACTATTTTTTAATGTTTTCTTCATTGGATTGAGCTCTAGAAAAGGACAATTAAATTTGGAATTTATGTGCATCATTATAATTTTTGAATATATTTTTTGGGATATCTACTACCGATGAATAGATTCAAAATATTTCAATCCCCAAGGATCTATATAGCCATTTTTTAGACCAAGATGACTATTTTCAAGTTGTATGAAACTAGTCATTATCAAGACCATTGTCTACTTTCTAGCAGTTCTTTTGCACTAATCTAGTTTTTTTTCCACCATCATCAGTATCTCTTAGAATCCATGTAAATTAAAAATTTAGGTATGCATATCTATTTAGCTTTTTCAAATGTTAATTATGCAATTGACATCACCACCACCACTATTTAGTTCTAGTTCTAGTTCTAGTTCTCTCGACCATCAACATGTTTGATCTATATAGATAGAGGGGCTGGGATACTAAGCCCCTCATTCCCCATATATATAGGTATAAAAAAACTTAATCTTGAGGTAATTTCATTCATATCCTCCCCCTTTTTCCTAAACATATCTTATTTACTATATTTATATGTATCTAGGTTAGATTCTCCTAGGGTCTTGTTTTAAATGGTTGGTATAGTGTTTTTAATGCTTATGCACCCTATCATTAAAATATTTTTGTGAACTTTTTGTATATCAATCATTCAATGTTAGGGTTGCATACTCTCTTTCCCTCCAAGTTTTACTATTTTGGTTGTTTTTAGATGTGATTTTTCTAGATTTTTTTTTCTCATTGTGTTATCATCAACTCTATCTTATTTCATGTTTTTTATGTTTCACATTATTCCATTTAAGATAATTTGATCTATTGAATCTACGAGTTGAAGTACTAGATTGAGTAGTAGACATAATGATTTGGTTCAAATTCCTTTGATTTATACTAGTGTTTATTTGAAAAATCAAATGGTAAATATTGATGACATTCCTACTCCATATGTTGATGATGATAAGTCACATGATTTGAATGAGGAAAATTCATGTGTTATAAATGATAATAGTTGCAATGTCCCATTCAAATAGTTTAAATAAAGTATATGAACATTTTTGGATATTAATAAAAGGGTGAGGGCCCTTCAACCTTATTTTTACTAATTAAAAAAAATAGTTGTAATGTCAATGCCAATGCTTATGATGTCATTGCTTTTAATGATAATGCTATGTATGAAATTTTTATGAATGATGACGGCATTAATGGATATTGAAACTTATATAATGATGAATTGGATCAAGAAAGAGTAAAAATATTTACACACTTTAAAAAAATGATTAAGGAACATCCTAACCAACTGAATGATACATTTTTGGTCTTAAAATAATTAAAAAAATAAAAATTTAGCTACGTAGTCTATATATATGAGAATTTTTTTTGGATAAAAGTGGATTATAAGCACAATCAACTAAAACAATATGCATTAAGAAAGATATACCATTAAACAATGTAAAATAATAATTTAGCTCTACCATTTTCATACCCTATTTCTATTGATAGAATACTTTTTTATTTTGTGTTGATCTTTTGTGCCATGTAGGCTTATTCATTTGAAACCTTAGTACTTTAAGAAACTCCTTGTATAAATATTATTTCCTATTTTGAAAAAACTAAATTATATTATATTATATGGTTTTGGACTAAAATCAAATATAAATTACTCTGAATATTAAAATAATTTTTTGTGTTATAATGTTAACTATCTTACTGATTATATGTTAGTTAAAAGTTGACATATTTATTTGAACGATAATGAATTGCATAGCTTCATTGATAAGTATCAAACAAATGTAAATTTCTTAGGAACATTAATGAAAAGTGGATTTGAAACTAAATATTTGATTTTTATAGCATCAAATAATAATGGCATCTTATAGTGTTTAACATTAAATGGACTCATTTTCTATATTTTACAAATTTATTAGACTTATATGTTGAAATGATTTATTAATAATTTGGTTTAAACATTTAATGGGTTTTGATAAGTGTGTGATTGTAACACATGTTTCTTTCTATTAAAAAGAGGGAGGGTATCATGGGGGAGAGATGGATATATGCGATGTGAAAGGACAAGAAAGAGAATGTGTTTTATATAGGTATAAAAACTATTATTGACAACATGAAATATGAGTTAGGACCATTTTAACACTCTCAGAGACAAGTAGATAGTGTAATTGAGAACTTACATTTTTAGTTACTTATTTTGCATATTAGCCTTAGTAAACACCAAGCATCAAACATTGAGAATTAAAAAACTATAAACCTTGGGTAAGTGCAAAAATTTGAGAGAAAAAATGGGCCTACCCGTGTACATATTTTTCCTGAAAAATGAAAAAACTCAACTTATGTAGATTATTTGAGATGGTTACACTCAAAATTTGAAGATGGTATAAAAACATGAATAGTTAAAATTTTGAGTCTAGTTTCCAAAATACTATTTAAAAAAAATTGTTAAGTATAAATAGGTTAAACATTTAAAATTTAAAAAGGAACTCCTTTTTTTTTTGAAAAATAGAGTAAATAGTCGTCCATACGACACAACCTTTTTATAGCAAAGTTTAGTATTTTTTGAAACCCTTTTGTGAAAACTTAGATAAGATCATCTAGTTTGTGACCTATATTTTATTAAAAAAAATTAATGAATATTTTTATAATTAATTTTACAAGTAAATAGATCCTGAAAATTGACAAAAAAATGGATAGATGGCCGTATGACCTCTATAACTACCTAAAAATAATAATAATTAGTTTTTTAAATGCATATAAATTTAGGCCTAGTTTGTGACTATAATTTTTTTTTTCCATTTGGATCAACAAAAACAAAAATACTTAAAATATATAGACATGTATATTTATGGCATGTAGTGGCCTAAAAAAACCATAGTTATAAATCAACATAGATAAAAACTCTAAAATAGTCCCAAAAAAAATAACAACATATATTTGGAAAGAGGTGAGCATGCTCGTCATCGTGGTAATAATTTTATGAATTTCCTCATTGTAATTTTAAGTGTATTTAGTGATGGAAGTTGAATTTGGTTATTTTTTCTCAAAATTCTTAGATTTAATTGTGTGTTGATAGGTCTAAGCCTTTGGCTTAAGAATCCAAGCCAAAAGGATTGGATTTTGAATTCAAAATAAACATAGTGTGTATGTGTTCCTTTCGCCTTGTAGTAAAAACTAGAAGATATCTATTGGAATGGGTATTTACTTTATTTTGTGCAATGTAAAAAGAATGCATATGCGCTATAATGTGTACGCATTATCTTCACATTGCATAAAAAAACCATAAAATATTTATTCAAAATGGAAGATGGTTTACTAAAATAAATGGTAAGTATACTTATACTTTAAATTTATTTTAGTAAATATAAGAAATTAGGGACACTTTTCATTTGATAGAGTTGGTTTCACAGCTACATGCCTTACAATGTGGAAGATAATTTTTCAAAATCCAATCTGACTAGTACTTAAACTTTTTTAGGGTTTTAATATTAAACCTAAGGATTTCAAGGCATAAATTTTGCAATTGATGTTTTTTTTAGTTTAACATATAATTATAGTCATTTTTTAGGTTTGTGTACCTTCTAGATTACTCACTAGCATTTCTAAGAATCCTAGATTTGTCAAAATTGAATTTTACAAACCACTCACTTTGAACTCAAGCCAAAGTGGTGTGATTGGGGTAGTATAGGTCACATTGATGACCTATACACATCAAAAAACCACTTTGTGTTAATTTCAATTACTCATTATCCCTCCCTCCTACCTAATAACTTCCTCTTCATCTCTCATCACCCCTACTCACTCTCTCCTCATTCCTCATTTTATTAATCACTACTATAATGACCCTCACCATCCCTCATCATTTATAGTCACTCCCTCATCATCCTTAATAAATCCATCATCCCTCATCATCCCTAATAACTCCATCATCCCTAATATCTCCATCCTTGTCCCTAATAATCCCTAATCATTCCCTCTTCATCCCTCATCATCTCTCACCACTCCCTCATTAACCCTCACCATCCCTAATCACTTCCTCATTGACCCTCACTGTCTCTCATCATCCCTAATCACTCATTAATAGTCCCTCATCATCCATAATAACTCCCCCCTAATCCCTCATAATCCATAATCAATCCCTTCTCATCCGCATTGACCCTCACCATCCCTCACCATCCCTAATAACTCCCTCATCGTCCCTAATCACTCTCTCATTGACCTTCACCATCCCTCATCATCCCTAATGATTCCTTTATTGCTCCTTATCATCCTTAATCACTCCCTCATCATCCCTCCCCTACCTTAATCACTCCCTCTAATACCTTAATGGTATTGGAATTCATAATGAACTCATAACCAACAAGATCTCTCTTGCAAACCATTACCACAACATTAATAACACAGACATTATGCATAAACCAGTCTCTCCATTATTTCCTCAAAGTGAATAATACAATTCATTGATTTTTCTCTCCACCATCATAGGATAAGCAATAGGAGTGCCTATTAAATGGGCATAAAATTTTATTTTGTACAACAAATAATTTGTTGTGTGAAACTAATTTTAATTGTTATGTAATGTTTGCATGCATAAAATAGTTATACAAATATTTGACACAAAACAAATAATAAATTTACTCCCAATAAAGCTTAACACATGAGAAAGTGTGAATGATCATTCCAACACCCTCCCTTAAGCACAAAATAGAGAGTAAGAAAAGAGAAAGCAAACAGACTGAATGGGTCCTAACAACAAGCCCTGATCAGGTACCCATGTACAAATACATAGTGAAATAAAAAGTGTCCCTATGGTAACCAATCCATTTTACCATACTACATGGATGAGGAATTATTGTAACCACCAAGTCAAATAAGAGCTAGTACTCTATACAAGGATAACTCTGTAAAAAACACTAATCTCAAAAACACTAGGAAAAAAGAGCCACCAAGGATGAAATGTATCACCACAAAGTGCCCAAAAACCAGTAACAACATCTAAAGTTGAGAGAGCAAAAAACATATGCCTCAAGGTGCCCCAAGAAAGTAAATGGCTCAATACTCGAACATAATGCTGAAGAGGTGTATTGGATGGAATGAAGGCCATCAAATACAAATGCACTCAATCAACTGCCTCCAAAAGAAAAAAAATGGTGTACTAACAATGAGCACAACGCATGAAGTAGTAGTCAACACACTCCACCAAAAAACTTATTGGAAGAAAAATTTAATAAAATGATTCTTTGTGATGTTGTGGGAAATGAACCCTCCACGTTTCCTCCAATGAAATGTTTATCAAAAAGCTTATAACCAGTTGGCTACATATCAAATTAAGTATAGATTTGGAAAAGTTTCCTGTTTCACATTTTACTTAATTCCCCATTTGAATTATAAAAAAACACACCTTTTATATGGTTGAGGAGTTGTGACAAGAGATAATATTAGACCCAAACAACAATGATCAATCTTGAATTGAACATTGGCTTGATGTCAAGGTGATTTTTGTGGAGGGCAGCCAAATGTGTCAATTTGATAGTAAAAAAAATTGTGATTGATGAAGACATGGAGAAGAGACCAATGGTTGTGCTATGGACGTTGGTTTTGAAGAGAAGGAATCTCTAGCAGTTTTGACCAAGATCCTTTACTTGCCAACTTAGTCAACATGCCACCACCGTTGAACTAGCCATTATCATTATGGTCTCAGTGGTATGATCAGTTTTGGTGGTTACAAAGCTATGTGAAGGATTCGTGGATAAAGTCATAACTATCGATATAGTGGAGATAGATCAAAAAATGCTAATACATAATACCAAACCATTAGATTTAGTCTAAACAAAAAAATGCTAAAGACTGAGCCATAAAAAAACATAGCTGAATGGTGAGACTATTTTGTGTGATTTCAATGATGAGCCTATACAAAAATATTGAGTGACAACAAATACATAGGGAGGAGACTGTTGATGAGGGAGATGATGTTTCTACTTCCAACACTTTAATGATAATCATATAATGCCATACCAAATGGCAAGATCTACAGTGTTGGTAGTTAGCTGATAGTGAAACAGGGTCCCAATATAATTTATGGTGAGTCTTCACCCATGGGAGCCAATAAACCATAATAGTCTCCCCAAATTGGATCTCGACACAAACTCCCTTAGAAGGACACACCAGGGTAAAATGAACAAGTAAAATTTATGGAGCTTCTAGAGAAGGGCCCAACCACCAAAATGTTTGCACCCATAATAAACCTAATGGAAGTGGGTGAAATGATGTTGATGTTTAACTTATGCAATAGGCAGAGGCAAGAGTGCAATGAAAAAAATTACAAATCAATGAATACTGCATAATGCCTCTCTATCATAATGTTAAATCATACACATAGTGCTTTGTGGAGGAATACAACCATGCCAAAAATAAAACCCAAATGCAATATTGAGGTTTGAGAATGACAGACACACATTGTGAAACCACCAATACAAAGCATAAATAATTATATGCCCTATAAAATTTTGTCAAATAGAATGATAGGTGCTATAACCAGCGCTGAGAGGTTAAATAATGGTTGTAAAAGTTGCTCTGATACCATATTGCAATTCATAACCAATAGGATCTCTCTTGCAAACCATTACCACAACTTTAATAACACTGACATTATGCACAAACTAGTCTCTCCATTATTTCCTCAAAGTGAATAATACAATCTATAGATTTCTCTCTCCACCATCATAGCCTAAGCAATAGGAGTGCCTATTAAATAGGCATAAAAGTTTGTTTTACATAACAAATAATTTGTTATGTGAAACTAATTTTAATTGTTATGGAATGTTTGCATGCATAAAATAGTTATGCAAATATTCAACACATAATAATTAATAAACCGACTCCCAATAAAGATTAACACATGAGCAAGTGTGAATGCTCATTCCAACAAATGGTGGGTGCAATGGATTCTGACTTGTGCCTGACTGACTTTTGTTCCAATTCTAAATTTTGATCACTCAAATTAGGCCCAAGGAAACTTTTATTTTGTTCATCCTATTTCACTCAAATAAGGAACTTAGAGATATCATCTAATTGTTTGGTGGGATTTAAATATATATATATATATATATATATATATATATATATATATATATATATATATATATATATATGGTGATCCATGCCCAAACCATGGAGAAAGTGTGTATCCAAAGCCCTGAGGTAGACTAAATAGGCAGGTAAGCGAGTAAAGGGTGGCATGAAATTATGTTATATATATATATATATATATATATATATATATATATATATATATATATATATATATATATATATATATATATTTATATATATATATATAGGGATTTGGGCATCTAAGACACATCTTCATGTAAATTTTACTTGTGAGTAGGTCCCTTATAGGCCAAAAGTGACAAAAACACAATATTCATTTATGATCAAGGTAAATTCAAACAATGAGCCCACCACACTAATGAAACCCATTCATAGTGAAGTCCATTCAATGATGTCAATTGGTTGAAACCAACTATTATATTAATAGGGTAGGAATTAATCATCACATCAATGTTACCCACACTTGGATTTCATTATGTATCACATCAACATCATAAAATATGCATAAAGATGTCATCAATATATTATATGATATGGATATGTACTGCATTAAAAAAACATTCATACCATGTTGGGCATTATGCACATTACTTCACTCCCCCCAATACCTTTATGGTGGGTGAAGTGCCTTTCTACTTATGCCTAATTGTACCCTAATAGTTCCTTTCTGTATATAAGTTAGAATTCCTCCTTTCCTTTCAAGATATGACATGGGTATTCAATTGGGTATTAAGGTATGGTATACTCAAGATAAAGATATGACTCGGATATTTAATTGGGTGGGGCATACTCAAGTAGGTAAAGTAGGTAGGTAATAATTAATGGTATAGACCTATTACATACGTAAAATAATTCAAAAATTCATTTCTCATTTTATCTATCAGGAAGCAAGATTCCCTTTCCAATAATAGAAGCTAAATAGGAAGGGCATAACTATGTAAGGAAAGAATATATACAAGATATAGATCAGGAAGTAAACTTCCCTTGATAGCTCATAATATTATTTTAGAAATGGAAAGTAGGTAGGATAAGAATAAATATATATATTAGGAAGTAAGCTTACCTTGCCTTATCAAGTAGGGTATAACTAAGTAGGTAGGGTAAGAAAAAAGCTATCTATCAGAAAATAAGCTTACCTTGATAGCTATGCCTTAATCCAAAAACAAAGCAAAGCTAGATATTAGGAAGGCAAACTTACCTCGATAGCAATGCCTTATTCCCTTGTTATTTGTCAATAAGGTAGTATTACCTTAATATGTTATTTAGGTGAATAAAAGACAGGTATCAAGAAGAAAAGATTCCCTTGCCTTATTCCTTGGCATAGATGAAGTAGGTAGGGAAAAGGGTTGGATGAAATTGTATTACTTACATATATTTATTGAGATTTGGGCATATAATAATTCCAATATTAGAGTTGAGAATACAAATTTATATTTATATAGATAGGGGTGACTAGAGATTAGTTGAGAATTCCAATGCCAACTCCACATTTGACTTCTCATTTTCTTTATATGTCATTGTGAGTATGTACATAGTAGACTAGATTTCCAGATAGATAGATAGACAATCACTAATCTGATAGAGTGTACTCCAATCTGGTAGCTCGTAGAGTGTGTCTCCTAACCCAACTCGATCTATACCCAACTTGATCTATCAAGGGAATGAAGGTGATTAAAATTTTAAGGGATTTATGGAATGTAAACCTTAGGTTTTTAAAGGGTATGAGTACAATAAATTAGGGGAGAGATATGCAATAAATACAACCAATGATTTTTTCAAGAACTAACCTAATCTAATATTTATAAAAATAATAATAAATGACACAAATAAGTACTTAAATATAAATTGATTGAGACAAATGATCTAGACGCTAAAAATTGGCACAAAAGCTAATCAAGGTATTGTGAATAAGATCTAGGTGTCATAAATATTCCTAGATAGTAGTATGGTACCTTAGACAGTAGCACACCATGCTAGTGCATTCCTATTTGACATTACTATCCTTATGTAGGGACTGATGTGAAATTTTTGGAGCAACTATGTTTGAGTCTGACAGGTTTGTTCCTATGTGGACAAAACCTAATTCATTGTTTGTGACCTATTTTGGACTAATTTTGTATGTAAACTCTAAATTTCCATATTATTAGGGTATTTAAGAAGCATGAATAGAAAAAGTGTGATGTTATCTAGGTAGGATATACATCCTCAACACCCCACTGTGTTGAGATTTGCCTACATACCAATACCTCAAGAGGGGATCATGTTCAATGTAGTTTTCCCAATCTAAGTGTTGGTGCAAGTGCAATTGAATGCTAGTATGAGTGTCAACATGAGTGATTTGAATGAGGCTTAAGACTAGAAATCTATGTATTTTGAGCTTAGGGTGATTGTATATAACTGTATGCATAAGTAGGGCAAAATAGGGATCAATAACCTTGATTATGCACTACTTGTTTGAGCTTGTTTATGTATATTACATCTTATTTCCATTTACTAGATAAAGGGATAAAAGTCATGTATTTATACTAATCTAGTGCTTGTGTAGAGTGTGAAATATGTCTAGGCTAACCTTATATGTCTTATGAATTAAAAAACATATATGTTATGGTTGAAATTAGGTAAGGGACACTAGCACGATCCCTTGGTCACTAGCGCAATACGTTCATGTCCAAAGAACCATGCTAGTGTCCACGTGGAAAAACTTGGGGAACTAGGGGCCTGGATCCCTAAGGGAAGGTTTGGGACTAATTTTGGGATGTTTAGGGATGTGAAATACCTACACAAAATCTAGATAAAGGTCAAAAGAGGCCCTTAGATAGGTTTAAGGCTAAGATAGGGATGGGTGGTCTCAAGTGAGACTCATTGCACTCAAGTGAAATTTTATATGACTATATTTGCCCTAATTTATTCTAGAAATGCAACAAAGTGAAATGACTAGGATAAAGGAAAAATAAGCATACCTAGACTTACTTATGAGGTAGAGCCCATGAATTTGGGTATGAGTGTGCAAAGCATGATCCATTATGTATCCTACAAATGAAACATGGATGAATCAATATTTAGTTAAGGAATATCAAAAGCAAATAAAAAATTGAGTAAAGAGAGAGAGAGAGAGAGAGAGAGAGAGAGAGAGAGAGAGAGAGAGAGAGAGAGAGAGAGAGAGAGAGAGAGAGAGAGAGAGAGAGAGAGAGAGAGAAAGAGGAATAAATATACCTCACTAGGTACGTGAACCAATGCAAGAACCTAGTAACATCATGTGTGTGTGACTAATGAATGAATCAATGAATATCTTGGACTAAGTTGATGGCTTGTGCTCAATTACCATGTGTGGGTGGCTCAAGAAATCAATGTAGTTTTGAATCCATCATTGTCCACCCCTACTTGGTGGATCATACATTGTGAATAACTTGGATTGGATTGATGGTTTATCTAATCTTTTTATGTAGGTGGCTTAAGAACTTAAGTAGGATATGACTCTATGATTGCCTACCCATGTGTAGTGGATGAATCTATTACTAAAATTATATGATGTAATTTAAAATGTGTAGGATGGATCTAGGGCCACTCAAAAACTCTAAAATGTAAAATGACCAAGGGGCCTCTCGAGCTCTTGTGAATGTAGCTCAGGGACTATGTGGAAATGCTAACCATTGTAGACAAAATAAGGCATCAATCTAGCATAAAACCTAGTGCAAATGGTGTATGAAGCATACAAAATAGAGAATGACATGGAGTTATCATTCCATCTAAGATGAACTGGTGCAAAATTGATCATGTGGAAAAAATGTACCACACACATGCCCCTAATTTTGATATCTATGCATATGGATTCTATACTGAGTTGTAACAATCTATGTTTGTGTATATATGAAACTAAAATGGGAGTGATCATGTTGCACATGATTCCTGTAATCTAAGTAAACTTGGTATGAAATTACACAAAATCAAGCATAAACTAATCAAATTTGATAACCTATGACTGAAACTATGCAAACCTAGACTGTAATTACAGTGTTCTTTTGTCAAATTTGGATTTTCTTATTTTTGGGGCTACTGGACAGTAATGCAGTTCCTTGGATAGTAGCACACCATGCTAGTGTCTTATGTGCTGCACTAGTGTCCTTTGTGTTATTTTTCTACCAAATTAACTTTGATCTTTGTCTAACTATTTTTCACTATGTTTTCCTAATTTTGAGCCTGTAATCTATGTATATGTGCTAGAAATTGTTTTTGAGTGCACTCAAATGGCTTGATCTCTATGATAAAACCCTATGAATGCCCCATCCTTTGAGTGGAGTTATACTTGTGAAATAACTATCTTCAAAAGAAAAGCTCTACATGATGTGTGTTAGGTTGAAGACATATGATTTTACATGATAAACTAATATAATGTGTATACATGATAATAAATTGTAAGATAATCTAAGCATAAGTTGGTAATCTATGACGTACGCTAGATCTATCATTCACAAGGTTTTCGAGATAGATATAACAATGTAAGCATGTGTATGAATTTTATAATATGAGAATAATCTGAGTAACTACCTAGGGGGATGGGGTATGATGATTATCAAGGCACCAATGAGGAAGGGGAGATGCATGAGGTCACTCATGGCATCGAAAACTAGGTGTGCAAGCAACAAGCAAGAGACAAGTGTCATGGCCATGATGCATACATGAAAGCATACATACAAACACATGAGGCATGTAAAGTAGGCCAAGGGGACATAATACAAGGGACATGGGCACATGCCACTAAATATGAGAAAGAAATACATATAAGGACATGTTCCAATGTACACATATGTAAATAACAAGTAGGTTGCCTTAGTGCTACATGGAAGGACATGTTCAAATGTATGTATAGATAATCAAGAAGGTACACACAAGGACATGGGCACATGTCCAAAGCATACATACAATGAAAGGAATTGGCATATAGCTATATAATAATGGCATATTTAAATTCCCTTGAATAGATGTAGAAGTAAAGAGAGATAATCAAGTCTAAACTAGGAAAGCTAGAAATGAAAGTATGCATGAACATGTGGTACAAATATATATAGGAGCAAAGATGTGCATAAGTTGCGTCTATAGTAGTAAAAGTTGGAAAAAAATCTAAGTAGTATAATATGATCAATATCAAGATATAAACAATGCTAAATTTGTGATATAGAATATAGAAAGATGTAACCTGGTAATCCATAATCTATGTAGTATGATGCCCCTAATGGGTGAATTTATCAATGATGAATCTGGTGTATGTGACCCTAATGGGTAAATAGTATCAAATGTAGATCTATGTGATGGATCGAATTCCTATAAGAATCTACAAACACTCGAAGAGAACAAGTGAAGCATGTATGTATGATAAAATTGACTATACTAAGATAACTATCATATGTAGTACCTGAAAAGTATAAAGAATGTAGAAAGGGATATGCAAAGAATCTAAATTTTGTGTTTTTGAGAAATATTTGAATGCTTTTGCATTTTGAGCATATTATATTAGTTTTATGTTTTTTGAGTATATAAGCTATGTACAAGCAATCATGAAAATGACAATCTATACAAGGAGCAAGGTAAAAGAAGCATGTATAAGTAGAGAGGAACATACTACTTGATGAGTTTCACAAGAGACTCACAATCAATGTGACTTGTATCAAATAAAGTAAGAGTGATCATGCATGTTGTGCAATGAGGTATCTAGGATCTAAGAATTGGATGTATTGAGTAATTTGTAGTTGAACTTGCCTATGGAGTATGGCTATGAATTTATGAAGCTGACTAAACTAGCCTGTGAACTATGGTGCTTTTGGGAACCCATCTAGTAGAAGATGTTATAGTTGGTGTGGATGCTCTCTGTTATAACACTAATCTATGTGGTGGTGGAGAGAGAGAGGACCTCTAAAATTCACAAAATGTCTCTGACATAGGGGTCTCTCTAATAAAGGTTTCCATGGGAGAGTATGCATACATGATACTATTGTAGGACTAGACCTCACCTACACTAGTGGCTCAACTAACATCTGAGGTGTGATACTAGAATATGTGCCTAGAACTATAATTGGTGATTGTTATATAAGTGGCTATGGAATAGGTAAAGGATACTCATATGGAAGGTCCTCAACTGTAACCACCTGATTAACATGTATATACTTGAGACATCTGTGTATGGTGGATGGCATGGATCAAAGTTATTGTAACCAAATCTTACCTAATAACATATCAAATGTTCCTGCACTAGGTACTACTATGAATCTAGTGGCCACATGTGCAGACCCAACCTGTAATATAAGTACAATATCCTCATGGAAATCTGGGCATGGCCACTAAAGCCACAAATAACTATACCTGCTTGATAAATATCTTGCTCTTAATAACCCAAGTGATGTAAAAGTGTGATAGTACACATGTTGACACTTGAACCATTGACACTTGACCCATTATCAACCATGACACTCTGAATAGGATGATGATCAATGTAGGCTCGTACAATGAGTGCATAAAAATTTGTGTCATCATCAACTATATCCTGGTATAAAAAAGTGATAAGATATCTAGTTGGAACAATAGTATGAAACACCCTAATGATATTATGTAAAGGATGTGGATCTACTGTATGAGTCTAATAAGATGTTGGTGGTGGCTATGCTTGATAGGTATAATGACCACCTAAAGTGCATGTTGTCTTAATAGTTTTATATATTGGAAATGGATCTAAAAATATTTTCAATGATTTTGATTCCATTGGTTGTGGTCTAGGTGCCTCTATAGAAGTGTTGATATCAATGATATTAGTTTCCATCAAATCTTGTATCTTATGTCACAAACTAATGCATTTATTTATATTATGGTCTAGTTCCTTGTGATAGTCACAAAATGCATTGGTATCATAATTCCTTAGAAGAGGCCTAGTTGTATCAACCTCTTTGATGGGAGGGAGAGATATGACATTTCATTCCAAGAGATATTTTAGACCCTGTGATGGAGACTGAGGAAGAGTCATAAAATGTATCCTTGGAGGAGATGATAAGACCATGTGAGGAGGTGGATACATTAACTATTATTTTTTAATCATTCTTGTTCTCACTGGGTTTTACCTTGTATGGAGGCTTATTAGAACTCTTAATAGTTGAATCTGATCTAATTATGTACTTTAGTTTTCCTATGGAGAGAAGTTTGACTTCCCGTTCTTTCACTATATGGCAAAGATATGTGAATGATGGAAACTTATTTAATAGGATAGCTTTGTAAAATGATGGTAATAAACTCTATTTGAATATGTCCTAGAGTTCACTATCTACTATTGGGCTAGTCATCTTTGCTAATATAGTTTTATATTGCAAGACAAATTCAACAATTGGCTCATTAGATTTTGGTTTGAGTTAAGCAACTTGAGCATAGGAAACCTTATCACTGAATTTGACTGAAAAGTGTGCCAAAAACATAGCTACCAATAGATTTAATGTTATGATGAAATGATTAGGAAAAGCATAAAACCATTGTAATGCATATTCCTTTAAACTGCAAGGGAACAACTAAGTGAGGAGCCAATCATTTGACACATAGTCCAAACATGTTGCATGGAAAGATCATAGATAGTGCTTTGGGTCACCCTTACCAACATACAAAGTAAGCTTGGGTTACACATATATGGATGGAGGAGTTGCCGCTATATGTTGTGCCAAAGGTATATGTAAAAGAACATGAGAATCTAAGGCATGAGATGGTCTAGTGGCACCCTACTGAAGATGTAACAACTTGGCCTACAAAACATGGATCTCATACATAATAGATTATACATATGGATTATAGGAATGTGTAATAACCATAGGAGGTGTTGCCATTGTTTAAGGTTGCTGAGTTAGACTATGTTGTTGTAGAATTTGAGTTGCCCCCATAGTAGGTGTAAAAATATTAACATCTGGGGGGTTAGAAGATTGACCATTATTGGATTTATGAAGCTCTTAGTGGATAATTTGGATAAGGTCATCTTGCATATTTGAATGTTTAAAAATTAAATCTTGAAATTGTCTCTTATCAGTCTCATCAAATCGGTTATTGAATTATGCCATTGTAGGTTTGAAAGTAGGAAAATTAAATGTTATATATTTTGAACCTTTTAAGAAATTTAATCTGTTAAAGATTACTAAAATAAAATAATAGATCAGATCTAGTATTTTAAAATTAATTTCTAAACATAGAAAACATACGGATACAAACCTTAATAGAATCTAAGCCTAGGGTTTGGGCAGCATTTGAAGTAAGTCAGGTTCACTAAATGATTTAACTTTTAAGGGATTTATGAAATGTACACCCTAGGTTGTTAAAGGGTTTGATTAAAGTAAATTAGGGGAGAGATATGCAATAAATATAGTCACTAATTTGTGTAATATTGACATAATCTAATATTTTCAAAAATAGTAATAAATGACACAAATAAGTACTTAGCTAGAAATTGATCAAGAGAAATGATTTAGAGGTTGAAAACTGGCTTAAAAATTGATCAAGGTGACATGAAGAGGATCCAAGTGTTATAAATCATCTTGGATAGTAGCGTGGTACCTTGGACAATAACACACCACACTAATGTACTCCTATTCAATTCTAGTGTCTTTGTGTAGGGACTAATTTGAACTTTTAAGAGCAGATGTGTCTGAGTTTGATAGGCATGTTATTGTGTGGATGAAACCTATTTCATTGTCTATGACCTATTTTGGATTGATTTTGTATGCAAACCCTAGATCTCCATGTTGTTAGGGTATTTAAGAAGCATACGTAACAAAAGTGTGGTGTTAGTTAGGTAGGCTAGACGTCTTCAACACCCCATTATGTTGAGATTTGCCTACATACCAATACCTTAAGAGCAGATCAAGCCCAATGTATTTATCCCAATCTAAGTGCTAATGCAAGTGAAAGTGAATGCTAGTATAGGTGTTAACTTAAGTTCTTTGAATTAGGCTTGAAACTAGAAATTTGTGTATTCTAAGCTTAGTGTGATTATAGATGACTGTATGCAGAAGTATGGTAGAATAGGGATCAATAACCTTGATTGTGTACTACTTGTTTTGACCTTATTTGTGTATTTTGCTTCTGATTTCCATCTACTAGATAAAGGGCTAAAATTCATGTATTTATTCTAATTTGGTGCTTATGCAGAGTGTAAAATAGGTCTAGGCTGATCCTAGGTATCTTAATAATTGAAAACATATCTATTGGGGTTGAAATTAGGGAAGGGACACTAGCGTGGTCTTTTGGTCACTAGCACAGTGCGTTAGTGTCCAAATAATTATGCTAGTGTCTAGGTGACAAAACTTGGGGCGGTAAGGGTTTGGATCCCTAGGGGAAGGTCTGGGATTGATTTTGGGATGTCTAAGGATGTACAATACCCATATAAAAGTTAGATAAGGGTTGAAAGAGGCCCTAAGATAAGTCTAGGGCTAAGCTAGGGATGGGTGGTCTCAAGTGGCATTCATTACACTCAAGTGACATTTTATATGAATACAGAAGGGCATATGAATTAATCTAATGTATCAAGGAAGACCTACTTAGAGCTTGGGCATGGCTAGATGGACCCTAAAGGTCAAACTAGGGCCCTACCATATTCTAAGAATGCCCTAGTCCCTAATAAAATATATCAAAAGATAGCACAGGAATTGGACCCCCACCATAGATATATTGGGGTCACCATTTTGAAGGACCTACCCCAATCTCAAACTTTCCCTACCGAATATAAGGTAATGGAAACTTTCCCTAATTATTTCATTTATGCCAAGGAGTAAGAAAAGGGAAGCTTTACTTTTTGATATCTAGATTTTCTTCACCTAATAGGTTTTATCATCCCTAATCATTCCCTCCAATACCTTTATTGTGGTTACAGTGGCTTTATATTTGTGTCCGGTCATCCCTAATCACTCCTTTATCTATATAGGTTAGAATTCCCCCTCTCCTTTCAAGATATGGCTCAACCAATGCCCCCTCATCTAAAGCATGTGTTTTAGTGCCCATTTAATAAGAAGGAATGGAATCCCATTTAATAGGAAGGAATGGAATAAATCAATCTTGCACACATTGGGTAGAGAAGGTCACCCAAATAATAATATTACCCCATATATATAGATATAACACAATAATTTTTTGTTGTCACTTATCATCCTTAATCACTCCCTTATCAACACTCATTATCCCTAATCATTTCCTCATTGACCCTCATCATCCATAGTCACTCTCTCAACATCCCTTATCATCCCTAATCACTCCTTCATTGAATCTTGTCACCCCTCATAATCCGTAATCACTCTTTCCTCATCCATTTTATCCCTATATGGAAATAAGGATTAGATATGGGTATTCAAGATCAATATATGGCTTGGGTATTATATCAGGTAGGGATTACTCAAGTAGGTATGGAAATAAGGATAGGTAGGTAGGGAATACTCAAGTAGGTAGGACATACTCAATTACAAGAAGGTAGGTAGGGCATAGTCAAGATCAAGATATGACTCAGGTATTTAGGTAGGGCATACTCAAAATCAAGACATGGCTCAAATATTCAATTGGGTAGGGCATACTCAAGTAGCTAAAGTAGGTAGGGCATAATCAAGTAGGTAAATTAGGTAGGGCATACTCAATGGTATACATCTATTACATACATAACATGATTCAAAACTTCATTTATCATTATATCTATTGGGAAACAAACTTCCCTTGCCAACAACAAAAGTTAAGTAGGTATGACATAGCTAAGTTGGTAGGGAAAGAATATATGTAAGATATAAATTTGGAAACAAGCATCTCTTGATAGATAAGAATTTATTCTAGAAAGGGAAAGTAGGTATGACAAGAAAAACACTATATATCAGAAAGTAAAGCTTCCCTTATTTTATCAGGTAGGGAATAATTAAGTAGGTGGGGTAAGAAAAAATCTATCTATCAAAAAGTAAGCTTCCCTTGAAGGAAAACAGTTGTGCCGTACTCCCTTGCTATCCATCGAGAAGGAAATACTTCTTTGATATGCTATTAGGTGAAGCACACATAGATATAAAAAAGGCAAGCTTCCCTTGGCTTACTCCTTGCCATATATGAAGTAGGTAGCTAATGATTCCATTGCCTTAATGGGTAGGGAGAGTTTGAGATTAGGGTAGGACCTTCAAAATGGTTCTCCCCATATATATGATAGGCCCCCCATTCTTATGCCATCATTTAATAGACTATATTGGGGATCAGGGAATACTTAGAGTATGATAAGGCCCTAGTTTGGCCTTTAGGGCCCACTGGGCCATGCCCAAGATCTAAGTGGCCCCTCCTTGATACATTGGATCATGAAATATTCCCTTCATTCCCTTTATACATCAAGTTGGGTATAGATCAAGTTGGGTATAAATAGAGTTGGATTTGGATACACACTCTATTGGATACCAAATTGGAACATACTCTACTTGATTGGTGATCACCTATCTATCTATCTATCTATCTATCTATCTATCTATCTATCTATCTATCTATCTATCTATCTATCTATCTACCTATCTATCCAATCTACTATGGTTATACAATCCACTATGGCGTTGGGATTGAAATTCTAAACTAGTCTTTAGTCACCCATATCTATATAGATATAAATTTGGATTCTTAGATATAGAATTGGGATTATTATATGCCCAAATATATATATATATATATATATATATATATATATATATATATATATATATATATGTAAGTAATACAATTTCATCCTACCCTTTGCTCAATTTCCTACCTATTTATTCTAGTCCCAAGCTCTAAATACACACTCTCTCCATGGTCTAGGTGTAGATCACCATATAGATCTTTGAATCCCACTAAAAAATTAGATGATATCTGAGTTCTTTATTTGAGTGAAAGAAGATAATTGAAACAAGAGTTTATTTGGGAGTTATTTGAGTGAATGTTTTTTGAAATTGGAAAATAAGCCAATCGGACACAAGTGGGAAGCTACTACACCCACCATCAAGGTATTGGATGGATTGATTAAGGATGAGGAAGGATGAGGAGGGAGTGAGTAGAGATGATGAAGGATGATGAGGGATGGTGAGGGTCAATGAAGGAGTGATTAGGGAGGATGAGAGAGTGATTAGGGACGATGAAGTAGTGATTAGGGATGATGAGGGATGGTGGGGGTCAATGAGAGAATGATTAGGGATGATGAGGGAGTGATTATAAATGATGAGGGATGGTGAGCGTCAATAAGGGAGTGATTAGGGATGATGAGGGATGAGAAGGGAGTGATTAGAGATGATGAGGGATAATGAAGTAGTGATTAGGGATGGTGAGGGATAATGAAGTAGTGATTAAGGATGATGAGAGATGGTGAGGGTTAATGAGGGAGTGATTAGGGATGATAAGAGAGTGATTAGAGATGATGAAGGGTGGTGAGGTTCAATGAGAGAGTGATTATGGATGATGAGAGATAAGGAGGGAGTGATTAAAGATGATAGGAGATGAGAAGAAAGTGATTAGGGATGAGGGAGGGATGGTGAGCAAGTGAAATTAACACAAAGTGGTTGTTTGATGTGTGCAAGTCATCAATGTGATTATGTTGTCCAAATCACACCACTTTGGCTTGAATTTAAAGTGAGTGGTTTATAAACTTCATTTTTGACAAACCTAAGGCTCCTAAAAATATTAGCAAGCAATCTAAAAGGCATAAAAACCTAAAAATGACTATATGTTCACCAAAAATAGACATCAATTACAAAAGTTATGCCCTAAAATTCCTAATTTCAATACCAAGACCTTGAAAATACCTAAGTATTGACCATATTATATTTTTAAAAATTATATCTCACATCATAAGACATGTAGTTGTGAGAACAACTTTATTATATGCAGAGTGACCCTAATTTCTTATATTTACTAAAATAAGTTTAAAGTATAGGGATACTTAACATATATTAGTACACCATTTGCCCCTTGCAATAGTTCTTTTATGATTTTTTTGTACAATGTAAATATAATGCATATGTTATGTTAACTAAATATAATACATATGCATTTAGCACACATGTATTTAGGTTTGGTATTCCCGAACTTAGTTTGAAATAATACATACACGTTATGGACATTATACATATGTATAATGTCTATAATATATATGCGTTACAATAAATGTTGACAGAATAATCACCCTTCTCTATGCACTTACCTTCTTCTCATTTTTATTTTTACCAAGTCATTTATGCATACAAAATAACTCATCAAGAACCATTTTTATGATATAATATATGATGACTCCTCTTATTTTACAATAAAAATGAATACGAATATTTTCTATTTAAAAATATATTGCACACCCTTCATTTTTTCATATTTACAACATTTAACAATAATCGTTAAGTTCTTACATAACCTTGTTTGCTTCTCATATCTTACAATAATTATTGCTATTTGTGCCCCAATTTTAAAAAAATGAATATAACAATAATAAAACACTGTTTTATCATGTTTAATGGTTTAAAAGGTTTCATTATATTCTATTCTTACATCATATTAGTTTATAAGCACATGCTATTCTTGTGGCTTTGAGAAAGGTGTCGTCCACAGACTAGATGATTAATTTTCCAATGTTAGAAATATTTATTTAAAGATAGAAAAATGTGAATTTTAATCTGTAATTAAAAAATTCTAATTATATATTATAATTGCCTCCAGAAAGAAAACATGTGGTATGGGTTCTAGAGATTTTAAAACTTTTTCATAGAAAATGGTCGTGTTGTACTTAATAAAAAACTTGTGGCATCATTAAAATCATTTAAAAAAAAAAATTGTTTTAATTTTTTTTTGGTCAGGGCTCATTATTTAGCATCCATATTTTTATGAAAGCTATTTAAATATTTATATCTATAAAATGTTTACAAATTCTACGAAAGAAAAATTGAAAATAAATTTAAATATTTAATTTTATTGATTTTTTTTTGTTTCGATTTATAAAAATATATTATATGTGAACGATTATTAGTTTAATTGGTGAAGATGTTTGGTTCTCAAAAAAATTATTAAGAATTAATTTTTGTTGTTAACAAAATCTATCATGATATAAGGAATGAGGTTGGGATCGTACTCCAAATAAATTTAACATAATAGATATCTCTCAGAATTTGATTTTGAATTTAAAATCACTACGTCAACAAAAAATTATATTTTATAATTAAAATAATAAAATAAAGTACGAATCGATGAGATGCGAGTAAGTTGCTAAAATGACTTGGTTGTTTCAAACACTATTCAAGGTCAAATTTCAATTTGGTATCAAAAGGTCAATTGTGGCTGATCGTTAATACTCTTGAGTCGGTTGTGGTCATTGATGGTATTCTTGAGCCTATTATAGTTGTTCGTTGGTATTCTCAAATCAGTTGTGGTCGTTGTTAATCATTCGAGTACTTATGATTGATGATCACTTGGAGATCTGGGCCCCCAATTGTATCTTAGACCAATTAGAACTCTGATAAAAAATGATTAGAGTAAGGATCCTAACAAAACCAATATCTATTTAAAATAAAATAAAGTCAAGTCTCGGCATTTATCAAGACGAGGTCTTAAATTCAATCTCCATTAACTTGTCCGCTTGTGACAAAAATAATCTGATTAGAGTAGTCCAACCAACTTCCCTCAAACCAACATTCCTAAATGTTCATCAACTATACGAAAACGATATAAAATCTAAGCACCAACTAAATACAAAGACAATATGACACTTAAACTATCCCTGAATGTTGGATCATTTATTTTGGCTCATTTATCATGCAAATCACAATTACATAGGTAATTCGAAATATTAGTAGATATTAATTAGTTAGAACAACCTTGGTGGCAACCATGATTTATAAATCAACAGGGCTAATGTAATAAATTTTTAATTAATGGCCATCGGTTGAAAATATCCATACAAATGCTAATATAACTGGTCGGAAATACTAAATTAATGATTCTATTATGCATCATTATCATGCATCCATTGATTTGTTCGATCCCTGTTTTTTATGATTTGTTATCCACACCTTTATTTACCATAACCTTGCATTTACAAATCCTTATTTTATGTTAAGTCTTGTTTTTTTTCAGCTTTTTAATCATTTGTTTATTAATAAAATTGCCTTTGTTTTTTTCAAATAAACATGTCTTGTTATGTCAGTTTGTTTTTTTTTTGGGTAAAGTATTGGCAAAAGATAATAATATTACTTGGATTTCATTTGTGTAGTGATTCATTAAATTGGTCGTGCATATCACTGCCATCTATAATAAAGAGGAATTTCAAATATGTCTTATTGAAAATATTATAATTTTATTTTATGTTTTGATTATCACGTTAACGTCTATTTCTGTAATGTCATTGATGTGGGGACAAGATATTGAGGTCTAAAAACTTATCTTTTAGTTTTTGTTTGTGCATGATACAAATTGCAAATTGATAGATGTGACATGTCACTAAACTTAAAACATGTATCTTCCTAGGGTTCATTGAAATTGTCACTTTAAATACTCGGTCATTTCCAGTCACCATCACTGCCAAATTCACCTATGAATCTTTCATTACTTCCATATTCTATATGGCCTTTCCCTTCCCCACAATTTGAAGTGAGGTACAACTATCAATTTACACTCTATCCCTTTCAAAAGCCTCTTTCACTTGTGGAATATTATCTCTATCCTCCAAGGTCGAATCATGATAATGTGTCACACATAGAGTCAAAAACATAGTTCCATCATTATCTGTAAAAAGCCTCCCAAATAGCCTCACAATTAGTACCTCTATCACACCATCATCAAATAGATAAAAGAGTTTTTCACCCAATTTTATTATATTAGATGCATTGATAGCCTTAAGGAAAATTGTGCCAATGTCATATGACACAAAGAAGTTGACGGGTACATTCTCTACATTCTTAGACAAGTCATTAAATATATGACCCCTATTTTCCATTGAGATGACCCTTGTTTGATCATGTATTGGATAATTGAAATAGTTCTATAGAAGTTACAAAATGCATTGATAGAAGTGACATGCCATTAAACTTTGCAAGGGTATGTCCCTGGGGTTATTCGAGTCCATCACCTTAAATGCCTTGCCATTGCTTTTTGCCAACATTGCCAACTCATCTTAAAAAATTTCACCACATTCATGCTTTATAATAATGTATTTGGATGTCAACATAAGTTCGTGTAAAGTAATTGTGGGGGGAAATTTATTGGGATCTAAATTGCCATGCACACAGTTTAAATAAATTTGAGTTCATACAACACATGTTTATACAATACACATAAATTGGGAGAGAGAGGTAGATCTAATTAAAACTAACATTAGAGTTTAAATAAAAGAACAATGTTGAGACAAGTAGTGATGAAAGTGATAATGAAAAACATCTAGAATAGGATATGGAAATGCACGAGTGGGAAATATTATCTCGTACACACCCATCTAGAGATGTTGAGCTAGATGACATTAACATGCTTGGACTCCGTGACTTTGACAACAAACACAACTGGAATCATTCAGATATCCTGCTCAACCTGCACATAACTGCATAGTAATTCATAGATTCACAATGTGCAATTTAAAAATATGTAAACAGTGAGTGCAAAAACAAACCAATATCATATAAGTTGTCAATCACTCAACAAATAACCTTTAACATAATTCACCAACATGATCAAAAAATCCCACAAGGCACACCACTTTAAATGATTGTATAAAGAACATGAGGGACATGTAAATCTTAATTGATAAGCATAATCAAACACACCTTAGATATGCTTCAAGGAAAAATCAAGTCTCCCCTACTTCTTCTTGCTGCAACTAGTGTTGCAACATTTAACATGAACGCATCGATAATACATTCAACACTTCATATCCCTATCCAAGAAATGAAAGCACTGGAGGGACAAATGTTAACAACTTTCCAAGAAGAAATGAGACACATTCAATATGTACTCATAGATGAAATGGGTTTTATAGGGCCAAAGATGCTCTGTAAGGAAAATAATTGATTTCATGAATCATTTCCTTAGCAAAAATAATAAAGACTTTGGTGGTTGCTCAATTATACTTGTAAGAGCCCCAGGACAACTCCCACTTATAAATGACAGTCCAATGTATGCAAGTAGATCTTTTGAGTGTACTAGTAATAACGCATAATAAACAAATGTTTAAATCACTAAATATGCCAATTACTTTATGTAAAGATGAACAAAGTAAAAAAACAAATACATCTAACCACAACAACACTTACCTTGAGCTCGTTGTGCTTCTATGTATAATATCCAATCTAATCTTGAGCTCGTTGTGCTTGGAGAATTAAACATTGCCAAGTGTGAAATGTGCTTGGAAGGCTTCTAGAGGGGTGAGTTGGTGGTTTGCCAAGTCTATGTGTTTAAGTGTGGCATGTGATCAAAGTCAAGCACATAAAATGCATTTATCATCAAAAATCAATGAAGTAAAAGTTTAAAGATTACCGCATGGATATGGAAATGAGCACCAAAGTATATTATCCCTAAAAGCCACTAAATGGGAGAATTAAACATGGACAAATGTGCATGGGAGTAATGAAAAAGACAAGTTGTTTGATTCGCACCATGTGTGCTTGCAAGGGGGAAAACGTGTTAATGAGAAGAGTAGGGGCGCAAATCCAAAAGTAGGTTTGCTGCTAAATGCACATGGACTAGTGAAAAGGCAAAGTAGTTGAGTTACGCCAAGTGTGTCATGCTAAGTATGTCCAAAACGTAGAAAATACTTGTGCACAAGAGAGGCGAAGAGGATGGCCAAATTGAAAAGCGCAAGGCCCGGATTAAACATGAAAACTCATCCAACATGCATTAAAACACACCCAGGGGACGTATGTGCTCATAACTCTCGCACTGGGGCTTCGTTTTTTGAGCCGTCAATGGTGTTGGCAAGCAGGCGTTGATGGCTTCGCGATGGTGTGGGCCCTGCAAAGGAAAAGTGCAACTTGTAAAAAACCTATTATTTTTACGATTTAGTTGAGCTCCTTATAAATGTCAATGGTGTTGGGAAGCAGGGGTTGATGGCTTCGCGATGGTGAAAGTAGGATTAGTTAATGGAGTTATTGGATAAATTGTTGACACCGTCTACAACTTAGATTCAAAGCCACATTTCATACCCATATATGCAGTTGTTGCATTCAAAAAATAATTTGGTCCTCCAAGGGATGCAAAGAACCCTCACATGTACCAATTAATCCTATTACATGAGGTAATCATCGGCAAATGCCTATAAAAATGGCATGGGATCTAACCATACATAAAGCACAAGGAATGATACTCAATACAACAACAATTGACATTGAAGACATTGATCGCCAAGGCTTAACATTTACTAGTGTATCAAGAGTATGTTCAATCAATGACATGTATATCTCTTCTGTATTTACTTTTGAACGCTTTGCAAGAATGAAATAAAGTAAATATGTAAATTTTTGAAAATTAGAGGAATTTTTTTTGATAGAATTGCCTCTTACACACTATTCATAAAAACTCTAGCTTTTTAATTATTGTTGTATACAATTAAAAAAAGAGAGATATTTGTAACTATTGTTACATATAATGCATTTTATAACTTCAACACTTTCATCATTAATATATATTATAAAAAATGATATACTATTAAAATATAAATTATATAATCTAATATTTATATAAATTATATAATATATATATAAATAAATTTTCAATGTGTATAAAAATTATATTAAATATTAAATAATATTTCTACAAAAGCAATCAAAGAAATCGATAATTGAATTACGCAACTTAAATCAAAAAGATTTACAAGATACTGAAGAACAAATATAAACACTTTGTAAATAAAAATAAAAAATTAAAGTACTTTATCGTTGCAATAAACCAAATATGAATTACTTTTATCTAACCTCTAGATTTTCTTACACCATGGGGATAACTGCTAGTAATATTACTCTCATACTTTCTTCCTAATATGGAGATATATTCATTTAAATAAATATTTACATCTTTTTGACATGTCAAATTATTTTATTAAATTTAATCATAGATAAAATAAATTATAAAATATGAATAGGTAGAATATTAATAGTGTCATGATTTAAAACCTATATCATATACTTGTAAATTGTTCATAATTGTAGAATAGATGTCGAATAGTGAATCTAGTTACCCATGGAGATATTTGTTTATTAATACAATCATGAGCAGGGAATGCCAATGTTAACACACATTTTATATTTATGTGTAACTCATGAAAATAACTTGCCAAGTAATTCACAATTTTATTATTTGAAATGATAAAATTACCATTAAAATATTATCCTTCTATATCAAACATCAAACTAAGGTATTTGGGAAGACATCAATGTTCAATTTATTTGGTGAATTTGATAGACAATGAAATACAAGGTCTATTCATCATTTGAATATCATAACTATGACTTATAAAACATTGTAAAAACTAAATCTAAATTGTATAAGACCTCAGTCCTATACACTTAGAAATTACGTATCATAAATTTACCTTCAGTGCATAGGCTTTCCCATTATTGAAATGGCTTGCATACACTATCTTGCTATGCTAAGTTGTTTATTTCTTAATCTAGCCAATGTTATTTTAATACCTAGGCCTTATATCATGCTTAGAGTACTGAAAACCTTCTTATCTTTGATCTCATTAAGTTTGGGACTTGTGTCTATTTTCTAGCTTCCTGGACACTTGCATCCTAGTTAGATGCATATTTCTATGCAAGTGTCCTATTCTAATGCAATTGTATAGTACTCTAAAGTCATTAAATTTGTAAATGAAACTTATCCCTATGGTTGGCCTAAGTGATTTAATATGACATATTTCCTTAAAGGATTTATATAAATGTATGATCAATCCTCATTCATTCCCAACCTAGCACAAACCTAACAACTCATAAGAAAACTTACCAAAAGCATTCAAGTGAGCAAAACTTCTCTATTTTTTGATATTTTTATATCAATCATAGGGAAAAAACATCTACATGTATGAATTACTAAAAGATCACTCCATGAGTGATATTTGACAAGTTACAAGCTAGGTCACTATTGTACTTATTTTTTACATATTACATCTTTATGCGCACACAAACCAACATGTAGGGGAGAACTACATCAGTATAAGGCCCTATTTGGAGTAGTGGCTATGTAGGTATCACCCATTAATAGAGGGGTCTTTGGGGTTAGATTGATACTGTGAGCCCAATAACCCATTTTTCTCATAGCCATTATGAATATAAAAAACTAGGGTTTTATTATTTGATAAGGAGTGATAGTTTATGATCCATATTTGAGCACACTAGAACAAAGATGACATAGAACCCAAAATATCCTAGGTGGTCACATCTAGATCTATTAGGTATTCCATATTGAACACCTACATCCAAGTTAGATAGAAGTGTTGACATAATTGTCAAAAGTCGATCTAGGGGTCCAAGGCTACAGAGGTCAAAGTTATAAAATCTGATGACTGATCTAGGTACTTATCCAGTGTATTTCCAACATGTTCCCTACAAGATTCACATGCACATAGTTGACCAGCTAGTTAATCTTGTGCTCATTTCAATGTTATATCAATCAATAGTTGTACTTATTATTTTTATCATATCTCAATATTTAAATTTAGAATATTGTTTATTCGATTTTGTAAATTAATTGGTCTGTTATAGTTCTATTTATCACCCTTGTGCTTATTCATTTATATATTCTTAACCCTATACTATACTGACCCATCTCAATTTATGGTTAAATAATTGATGAACCTGACCTTTGTGTCTTTTTCATGAAAAAATCTAATTTGACTTAGGGTTTCCTATTTTTCTGATTGTTATAATTTGTTTTAAAATTTGAAATTTTTTAATTTATAAGTAATGGAAAATGTTAATCAAAAAACTCATTTTCAAAAGGAAGATAAAGAAGCATTAGTTATTTGTATTATTAACAAAAGGGGATTAATAGATGCATTTTTGCATGCTACAAGAGATGAAATCAGTAAGCATGATAAAGCTAAGGCTTCCTCACCTAGTGATGATGAATCCTTAGGTATTGCTACAAATTCTATACCAACAACCCTACCCTTAGGAACATCACCGCTTCATATTTATAATGGGGACATGATATATGTATTCACACCTTTGTTCTTTGAAACTACTATTGCTACATCTTACATGGGAAACATAAAAACTTCAGCCCAATTACTAGTTTTAATGTTTAGATCTACTTTAACTATGGGTACACCTCCTTTGGTAAGTTCCCAAATTTATAACATTAAAGACAAAGAGGTGCAAGCACTTATCTAAATTATAAAACTTGTAAAAATTAAGGTTACAAATATTTAATAAAATTCTATGAAATCACCTTATGCTATTGATTCATGAGTGGTGTTACATAACCTATTGCACCAGAGATATATTTTCACCCCTTGCCAAATAGTTTTATTACACCTAAGTTTAGATTTTATGATGGCAAGGGTGATGCTGAACAATATTTTTTATCTTTCTATGTGACATGCCTTAATTATACCTCTAATGATAAAATTTTGACCCAATTATTTCCAAGAAATTTAAAATATTATGCTCTAAGGTGGTTCTATTATTCATCAATCCAATTAGTAAATGCATTCAAACCTATTGCATATCAATTTTTAGCATATGTTTCTATCAATATCATGAAAAAGGTTTTCTATGCCCAAATTACAAAAATAAAACAAGAAACCAATGAACCTATCAATGAATATGTCTTAAGGTACAAGATAATGTTAGCTAAAATAACCAATCTAATGGTAGATAATGAGCTTCAAGCCATCTTCAAGTAAAGTTTACTTGCCTCATTACACGAGTCCATTATTTTCAACAATTTCAATGATTTATGCCATATTCTTTTTTATCATGAAATGAAACTTATCTCATTGAACAAGCTTAAGTATGTAGCAAACACACTGACTACATCCAATACCAATTTTACTATTAAACCAAGTTACAAGGTAAAACCTCCTTAAATAAATAGGAAATAACTACCATGGTTAATGTGGTGTCACAATATCCTAATTGGATGGCCTTATCCAATGCATAAAAGAGATAATTTACACACTTACCTAAATTCCAACTTTATTACTCTTAAGGCTTGTGGAGTGTCACCTCATATCTCTCTCTCATCTTATAGATGTTGATATGAGTCAGCCTCTACCCAGTGGATATGATGAAAATGCTTATTGTGATTATCACCAAGACCTTGGGCATTCTATGAATAGATATTTTACCTTTAAGCATAAGATCCAAGACCTCATCAATGACCAAAAGATTACATTTGATGATCCTCTAAAGGAATCAGGTTCACAACCTAGTGATCATCAAAAACATAAAATATGTAACAATCCTTTGCAAGATCATTATAAAAAGGATCCTAGTGGTTTTATGATTTACCAATATAATTAGTAAAGATCATTTTAGTATGTTATGTTTAATTTGGTTAATTAAGATTTTATTTTATGCACTTCCTTGAGTGTCTTGTCTTTCTTCTTGAGCATTTGAATATGCTCCATTGTTTATAGCCCCTGTGCCTTTATTTGTTTACTTTGATATTTACACATATCACTACTTATTGTATAGACATTTGAGTATGTAATTATTTACCTTGTAGATATTTGAATAAGTCATGTCCCTTCGATTGTGTGGCAATTAAATATGGTCCTTGTTTGAGGTCTCCTTGGACCATTTTATTTTGACTTACTTTTGAGTGTTATTATGTGTGTGCTTGATTACTTGTTGAACCTATACTCTTACTATCTAGACATTGCTATGATTCACATCATGCATCTTAGGACTTGATGTGATCACATATTATGTACTTCATTTTTATATTTACCTAGACATGCTACTCCCTATTTGTTACATGATACATTCACAAATTATAAAGTTAGCTTATCCTTTTAAGGCAAGGTGACTACTAAATTTTACTTCTGTTAGTGTAAGATTTTTCCACCTAGTGGTTTTACCTACATGTCTTTTTAGCTTACTTAGGTTAGTTAATTGAGTCATTAGGGGTCATTTACCTTTAAGTGGGTTCTAATTGTGATTTAGGGTTTTACCTTTTTGGTGACCTAATCTCACCCTATATTTACTTTATTTTTTCCTAAAGTGGCTAATGCAAACATTTACTTTGTGGAATTTTCTTATTTTCAAAGCTCTCATTCTGCCTCTATAGGAATTTGACATTCATTGTGTGGCTGCTATTCAAAGATCTTGGAAAAATCTATCATGGCACTAGAGTTTTCTTAATAGTATCATGCATTTGTCTCCTTTGGTAAGATCCTCCTACATTCATCTTGCTATTTTTTTATACTGTATAGCCACCATTTTTGACCTTAGGCATTTTATAAAAACTTTCTCAAAATCATGTCAAAAGGCCTTTGATAAAAAATCCATTTGCATATATTTTATGGGTTTTTTGAGATCTAAAATGGGTTGCTTTTAAATTTTTGAGAAAGTCTGTGGATTTTCCTAGAAATCAATTTCTTTGATCTAGTCAAATGTCTGTATGGATGAAGTAATCAAGCCTACAATCCCTAAAATCTTACCCGTAGACCAAATCAGGTTCTTAGAGGGCCATTACTTGATATGCAGACCAAATCAGGTTCTCATAGGGTTATTACTTGCTGCATAAATGAAATCGGGTTTTCAAAGGGTAATTACTTGATTCCAAAACAAATTGGGTTTTTAGAGTACTATAACTTACTTGCAGACAAAATCAAGTTTTCAGCATTAATTTACTTCCAGTTTGTGAAGTTAAGTAAAGTAGTCTAAGAAACCTGAATTACACTACTTGGAAGTAATTGGGCTTCTCCAAGGCAATTACTTAGAAGTAATCAAGCTTCTTGAGGGTAACTACTTGTAAGTAATTGAGCTTCAACAATCAGACTTCACAACCCCGATCAACACAGCCAAGACCCATTCGAGTTTTTAAGGTCAATTACTTCTTACTTTTTTAGTTACAGCTGTTTGAAACCCCAAAGTAGTTGCTATTCAAGAATTTGATCAACACTGCAAGACCAATTTGGGTTTTAGAGGCAGTCTTATTGAATTTGAAACCTAAAGTAAAGTAGTTGGAAGAACCCGATTTACTCTAGCTAGACCCATTTGGGTTTTCAAAGGTTTACAACTTATTAATTTTTCTTAAGTTGAAGCAGTTGGAAAACTCGAAGTTGAAGTAGGTGGAAAACCAAAAGTAGAGCAGTATTGAAAACCTATGTGACATTGAAGCAGGTGTCAAATTTTAGGTGAAAGGTAATGAAGAAATAGATTAAAGTTTTTGCCATTTTTGGATTTTTGGATGACAAAAATGTCTAGAATAAAAATTTCCATTTTTGGAAAGGGTCTAGGAATATATCGAAGTAAGAACTTGTAAATGCCATAACTTTTGATCAGTAACTCATTTTTGAGTGCTATTTTCTCCAAAAGTGCTTGTTTTTTATGCTCTACACATTGGAATTTCTATTGGGCCTTCCACAGCTTCAAACATTTTCATATTTTTTGTACACTCTTGGATGCATGATCGATTGAATTCAACGTCCCTCTAATTCCTTGTACTTATGCACCTATTGCTCAAGACACATTTTTGGTTAAATCAGACGTCTATATGAGTGTGATTGTATTTAAAAAATTCAAAGAGGGTCACTGCTGATAGTTCTAAAGGGGTACTATGTTGTGCTATGCATTCTTTCTTTTTCAAATTACTTTTTTACTTATTGTAATAATCTTTACTTTTGCATTATAGATTCACTCTTTATTAGTTTGCTTACACCATTTAATTATTATGAATAGAAACCTAGAATGGAAATCATCTTGAAATCCAAGGGTTATCATAAAATTATAATGGGCACTGAGACTGAACCTATTGATGTTGGAGCAAAAAACAAATTGTTTAACCATTGTGAAAAAGTTCATAGACTACTGTGTCTCTCAATCTCCCTAGATCTACTTTTTCACATTGAATCTACCAAAACACCTATTGAAGTGTGGACCACACTATCCAAGATTTTTGGAGTGCAAGATGTGATGAGAGGACATGAGCTAAAAAATGAGCTCATTAGATTGAGCCCAGATGACTTCGACACTCTTCAACATTTTTTCACCAAGTTTAGACTTTTGAGATTGTAGTTGAAAGCATGTGAAATTGACAAGAAATATGAACAAATTATTTTGTCAATACTCTCTAAAATGGATCCTCAATATTTTATATTTGTGTCCACTTTTCATGCCACTAAGAGTGCTCTTGACACCACATGGAAGATGCCTTATTTAGATACCTTTGTTGCTGACTTGATTCAGGAGCAAGATAAGTTGATATAGATGGGCATAGTGAAGTCATCTAAATCTCATGCATTTCTTGCTGATAAATATAAGGTTTCTAACATTAGAGAGAGAAAGTAGAGCACAAAAAATGTTGAGAAGGGTGAAAATATTTCCACCTCCAAATCAGTCAATGTGACCTCTTTTCCTAGTCATAAGCCTAAGAAAGATTGGATCAAATGTGGGCATTGCTCAGATAAGCATGATAAGAGTAAATGTTTGAAGAAATAAATTGACCACCTTACTAGCCTTCTTATTCATAACAACATAGGTGTTCCAAATTCTGTCAAACCATCTTTATTAACCCATGAATCCACTAAGGAAAATAAATCTGAGAAAGAAAAGGCAAAATATAATAACGAGGGGAAACATAAGGGAAAAGCTTTAGTTATAGTTGTGCCTCCAAATCCTCCTACATGGGTCATTAACTTTGGTGCTTCACATCACATGGCCTCTTCATAGATTGAGTTCAATTCCTTAGAACCATGTGATATGTCCTCTATACAACTGGGTAACAACACTTCTAAAAAAATTCTTGGGAGAGGGTTTATTGAAGTGAGTGGTGGAACATTAAATAATGTTCTAAGTGTGCCCTCACTCTCAACTAATCTCATGTCCATCTACCAGATCACTCACCTTGGTCTGGACATGCGAGTTGAATTCACTCTAAATTAAATATACATCAAAGAGTTGTATAGTGATACTATTTTGGTTATGGGAATAGTCAATCATCAGACTCGACTATATAACTTCTCACACTTTTCTTCTAGCTCTCCTTTAGATTCCTCTTTGGACTCACCTATACCTATTGACACTTCTGAGCCTGAGCTTCTTTCTAATATTGACAACTCTTCTTTTGTAGATGACTACAATAGTGAAGTGGATACACCTCCACCATCTCCTTGTCACCTTATAGATATTCCAAAGTTAGTTCTTGACCCACCTACCTCTAGTCTACTTCCAACATTACAAGGTAATAGTCTACTGATCTAAGACACATCAAATATCAGGCAGTTTGTTCCATAGTTACAGAGGATTCCATAGACCTTCTTTACCTCTACTTATATTGCACCATCTTGGCATAGAGCAGTTAGGCCACCTACCTCATAGTATGTGGATCATTCCTTTCATAAGAATTACACCTTGGTGGAAGATCCATCAGGCACTTGGTGGACAAACTCATTATTTTAAGGTAATCCACTCTTCACTGTATCTACTTCTGATTCATAGTCACTTTTAAGCATTCCTTTAGGGGACACTAGATGGCTACAATCAATTATATACCTTAGTGGGGTTTTTTAGCCCTCTTCTCTTATTTTCTTTCTTTTGGGGAGGAGTTTTTTTCTTGTGGGTTTTCTCCTTTACCTTAGTTTATGGGAGTTGCATTGTACTTGGGTACCTCATCAGGCCTCATTACTGGGGCCCAATTCTTCTACCCACCTAAGCTACGATTTAAGGGGGTGTCAGTGTAGGATTTTTCCCACCTAGTGGTTTTACCTACACATCTTTTTAGCTTACTTAGGTTAATTAAGTCATCAGGGGTCATTTACCTTTAAGTGGGTTCTAATTGTGAGTTACGGTTTTACCTTTTTAATGACCTAATCTCACCCTATATGTAATTTCTTTTGTCCTAAAGTGGCTAATGCAAACATTTCCTTTATGGAATTTTCTTGTTTTTGGAACTGTCATTTTGCCTCTATAGGAATTCAACATTCATCGTGTGGCCGCTATTCAGAGATCTTGGCAAAATCTATCAACTTCCCCTCAACTCAAAATGGGGGGCATGTCATAGAGACATGATTTCAACATTTTTCATAGTTCACCATATTCAAATATATAGTGGGGGCATGTTATGGAGACATATTCTCCACATTTATCATAATTCATAGATTTAGATATATAGTGGAGTTATGTTATGGAAACATGTTCTCCACACTTATACTAGCTCTCGATTTTAGATTTTAGTAGGGGCATGTTTTAGAAACATGTTATCCACACTTACAAAGTTAAAAATTAGCCAAATTGCATAGTTATATGATTAACATACACATTTGTGGTAGAATTCTATACATTGATATAATTGTTATACTTAAATTTAAACATGAGATGAATATAATGTGCATATGCTATGTAAAGAGCACCTAAATTGTAAAATCAAAATAATTTTTAGATTTCAAAATACTTCTATAGATGTTATCTCACAAGGTTAGACCATTATAGATTGTTATTAAGATAATCTACTGTAGTAGTTGGTTCACTTTTTGGTATGGTTTAGGTGATTAAATAACTAAATATTATCAAATTTATAGGTTGGACTTGATTACACTATACAACCTCACCAAATTTATAGTGTGGGTTAAATTGGATCAACTCATGCTCACCAAATTATAAGTATGATTTGGATGCATGGTTGAGCTAATCTCAACTATTGGGTGGAAACTCACTTTTTATCTAAGGTTGGGGGGAAGTTTATCCTTTAACCTACACACACACACAAATGAACTTATATTTGTCCTAATATTAGTTTAAATGGTTCATAATGATACATATTTTCAAATCAAGTTACCAAAAGGCAAGGAGGTTGTATCAATACATACGTGTACTCATAAATATTCTTCTTTTCATTTCAATTATTTCAATGCTTTTGATTTCAAATTATATGGAATGATTATATTATAACATATTCTTGGTTGTAGGTTAGTCACTATCAAATCACTCAAGTGGGTTTCATGCAAAGGCAAATGTGTTATACACACCCAAGTATACAATTTGTTTCCTTTAAGCTAGCACTTTCATTACTAGATGAAAGGGGGGAAATGTAGACACTAAATATAAATTATATATCACCTTAGTCTTGTACACTTGAAAATACATATCATGGATGTAACTTCATCTTATATACCTTCCTGCTACCAAAAAAGATTGCATAAACTATCTCTCTATGTTAAATTATTCATCTCTTAGTTGAAAAATGTTATTATAATGATCTAGGCCTTCTATCATGCTTAGAGTACTATAAACCTACTCATATTCTATCTCTAAAAGTTTGGGACCTATGTATGTTTTTTAGTTTCTTAGACACTTGCATCCTAATTAGACACCTACATCGACACAAGTGTCTTATTCCAACACAAATGTCAAGTGCCCTAAAGTCATAAATTTTTTAAATGAAATGTATCCCTATGGTTAGCCTAAGTGATTTAATGTGAGATACTACCTTAAATTATTGGTATATATCCATGATCAATCCTCACTCATTTCCAACCTAGCACAAACCTAACAACTCACAAGACAACTTACCAAATTCATCCAATCAAGAATTTAACTAAGCAAAGCTTCCATATTTTTTATAATTTCCATATCAGTCATAGGACAACATATTTACAAGTCTAAAGTATTGGAGGATCAATTCATGAGCCATATTTACCAAGTTACAAGCTAGGTCATTATTGTACTTACTTTCCACATATTTCATCCTTGTGCACACACAATCCAAGATATAGGGGAGAACTACATTAGTTTGAGGCCTTATTCAGAGTAGTTTTTATGTAGGTAGTAACCATTGATAAAGGGGTCTTTTGGGTTATCTCAACACCATGAACCCATTAACCCATTTTTACCATAACCACTATGAAGATGAAAAACTAAGATTTTGTTATTTGATAAGGAGAGGTAGTTCACGATCTAGATCTAAGAATATAATAGTGAAGGCAAGACAAAACCTATAATATTCTAGGTGGTCACATCTAGATTCAATAGGTATTTTGTGCTAGACACTTACATCCAAATTATATAGAAGTGTTTACATAACTATCCAAGGTCGACGCAAGTGTCTGGGGTTATATAGGTCAAATGTATAGAATATGTGGCTGATCTAGTGCACTGATCCAATCTATTTCCATCATGTTGCATATTAGATATGTATGCACATAATTAACTAGTTAAGTACTCTTATGCTCATTTCATTTCTATATCAATCAATAGTTGTACTTACTATTTTTAGCATATCTTAGTATTTAAATTCAAAACATTGTTTTTCTAAATTTATAAATTAATTAGCCTAATATAGATATGTTTATCACCCTTGTGCTTATTCATTTATATATTATTAACCCTATAATATATTGACCCATCTTAATCTAGGGCTAAAGAAACACATGGTATCTCTATTAAATGTTGACATTCTACTTTGATTATCAAATAAAACATATATGTATTCAATTCAATCTTTTCTTTATTTCTCATATGTTCCTTTGCATATTGAATAATGGGATTTAAATTAATAAGGATACTCATATACATATAATTATTCATCAACAGTGCAATACTAATATAGTGTTACTAGTAGGAAACTTGAAACATAAACTCAAATCACTCTTGGCCCTTAAATAAACTTTCTATCAATCTTTGCTCTAAGGCGAATTTAAATAGATAATCTGCTACATGATTTGAATATTTAGGTTTAGTATTTATGACATTTACCTAACTCATTAGTTGAAAAATTAAATTTATCATCAACAATAGGATGCCCTAAAACTAATATATTTATATTGTGACCCTCATCGAAGTGTGAATCATATATCATCTTGCATGGGTGGTATGGAACAATTGTGCAAAATTTTATCCCTTGCACAATTTTTAAAGATAATAATTATTTTATTACCTAAAGATCATTGGTTTCTAAGTCAATTTTAGGAAGGGTAGGTTTTGAAAACCAAAGTATTGAGTCTTGACCTTTTGGATGTGAGTACTAATAAATTGTGGAAATCCTTAGTCTCACTGTGAATCAATATATTACTGACTCTAAATGTGACAAGGGATAATTTATAAATATAGTTTTATGGCCATAAGGAATGTATACCTAGTCTATTTGGAAGGAATGTTCATTCCTTGTTTTGTATAAATTATGAATGTATTAGTTATTTTTCTAGTTCATTGTCTTACTTGTTTCACATTACATGGGATTAGAAACAAGAGTGACCTATATATACATTTTCCAATTTATTTATTTGAATTCGTATCCATCCTTCTCATAAAGGATATTTCCTCTCTTAGTAGATGAGAAGTGTGTAGGGGATCGAAAAGGATCTATGGTTAGAGGTAAAACCCTATATGATACTTTCCCTCTTTGCATCTTATATAGTTATTTTTGGCTTCAAAAATGATCTTTACTATCCTTAATGTTTATATTAAGGAAAATTTTTATTGATTATTTTTACCATCATGAACAAATAATTTCTTTGTATTTGTATATATAGTTTGGAAAAAATGTATTCTCAGATGTATTATTGAAATTGATGTAATCAGGGGAACTACAAATGATGATGTAACTTGGGGATTTGTATAAAATGAGCATTTATTTTATGTTTGTTATTTTGACACAAAATTTAAGGATAATACTTATTTATGAATAATTACTTTCTTCTTTGTAAAATTAGATAAGTACCATGGTTAAAGAAAGAATGTATGTTAAATGAATTCATACTTGTTTCAATATTGAATTTAATTAGAATTGATTAGTGAACTTAATCAATAAGTGGAATTAATATAATTAATCTACTTCATATTAGTCATAGTAATGATTATGTATGATGGAGTTATGATTTGTTGAGAAACCCTTAGATGGACAATTATAAACACATAAAAAATAAAATTAAGATTTTTTTAGTACTCTCCAAAGGTTTTTTTACATTGTGATATTATATCTTAGGTTTAACATTTCAACCTAATGTGCACATTCACAAATTTTAACTACATAAGAAAACATAGTTCATAAAAGAGCTAATGAGAGGGCTGTTTTTAAGATGAGGAACTTATGAAAAAGATAGATTATATCTTCACCATGCTAATCAATACCTAGGATAGGGTAGGATACCTAGTGCATAAAATTTAGGAATTGACTTTGAAAGATTGTAAATAATATGAGCAAGAAAACCCAAATATAAAAAAAAACCTTAATAATCCGGTGGAAAGGATCACTAATACTAGAATAAAAAACAACAGGATTCATAAGTTCAATAGGGTCCCTAGAAGAATGCATGTTTTGAAACATAACTGGCTAGGAATCAAAAAATACTAGCACCACCAAAATATGATGGAACCATATTGATGATGAGTATTTTTTTGGGTTGATTGAGATGGAATAATATTTTTAACTTAGGGATTTGTCTAAAGAAATGAAGGTAGTTTGGGGAGCATATCAACTCTTAGGTGAAGCTTCCTCTTGGTGGTCAAATTTGAAGGCTAAGTAGGAGTTTACTTATGAATTCATGATGTGGGATGTATTTTTATCATATTTTAGAAAAGATGGATTATATAATATTACTTTGATGGACAAATGACAAAATTTCAAAATCTAAAGTAAGAGGATATGTCTGCTACAAAGTATTGGGAAAATTTCACCTAGATCTTAATATATGTCCCTCAATACCAGAAGAATTAAAGACACTGAATCAAAAAGTGTGTATTAGGGTTGAATATTTAGATTGGTCTGGTGTTGATGTTCATGGAATCTTAACTATGGAACAAGTTTTTTAAATATAAATGAAACAAGAACAAAAACTTACGACCCTTGTAGTAGTTGGAAGGAATTTTAGGATAAATGGAATGGTTCTCAACAATAGGATCCAAAACCTTTTCAAAATAATATTTGGAGTAAAAATAACATAAGAAACCAAAATTCAAGTCCTAATAATAATTTTATAAGTGGAAGTTTCCCTAAGTCAAATAATGGAAATAGAGGATGGAGCAATAATAACCAAACACATGATAAATGTAATATGGGAACACAAACTAAGGAAGGAAAAATATTTTTAAGAGGATGTTTCATCTATGGGGGTAGCTATTATGACAATCATTTCCCTAATAGGACATGTGGAACAAATTTCAAACAACATCCATTGTCAAGTCAACACCAAGCTTTTTAGTAAAGTAGTCATGCAATAATAAACAACCATAAAGTTGATTTACAAGTGACCCTAGTAGAAGCTTAAGTAATTTTTTTGGTTCTCTATTATTGCACTTATAGGTAATAGAAACATTGAATGTTTTTTAGCACTCAAAATTTTGAAGAAATTATTTATAAAATTTAGTGTTATGGAAAATGGTTGGATAGTTAAATATAACAACCAAGTAGAAGGGAGGGTAGATCAATGTCTATTTTAAGTTAAAATTAGACCTTCCTAGATTGAAAAAACCAATAAATTAATATGTTTCCACAATAGTTTCATATGATGTGATATTAGGAGTCAACTAGTTATGAAAACATTGAGCTCAAGTCGATTGTAATGCTAAGATAATCACACTCCAATAATAATGGTCACTTTGTGGTAGTATAAGGAGTTAAATGTGAGATCATCGTGAGAATTTTTTTAGCCATAAAACTAAAAAAAGGCTTAAATAAATATATGTGTCACATATTTAGTGCAAATCAATGAATTTGAAAATGAAAGGAACCCACTGTAGATGATTACCATTTTCTTCGTGATTATAGGGGTGTTTTTCTTGAAGAATTACCAATATTTCCACCTAAGATATAATTTTATTTCTCCATTGATATATTAAATATTTTAGAACCAAATTAAAAAAACACCCTATAGATGACAACAATAAATTGTATGAGTTTAAAGCATATTTACAAGAAATGCTTTCAAAAGTTTTGATCTACCCAAGTGTATACCCATGGGGTACACCAATAGTTTGTGTCAAGAAGAGGGAGGACACTCTCAAATTGTGCATAGATTTAAAAATGTTAAAAAAAAAAACTATTACGAATATGTATCCCTTCCCATGCATATATATTTTTATCAAAACCCAGAGGCTACTATATTTTTATAGATAGATTTGAGATCAGGTTATCATCTACTAAGGATTTAATAGGAATACATACTAAAAAAGACATTTAGAACTCACTATGAGCATTACAAGTTCTTCGTACATCCCTTTAAACTTATGAATGCTCCTATAACTTTCATGAACCTAATGAATAGTGTTTTCTAAGATTATTTAGATGGTTTTGTATTATATTCTTAGATGATATTATGGTTTATTAAAAAAAAAAAGGAAAAACACATAAACCATCTAGATCTAGTGTTGTAACAATCAAGACAACATAATTTATATGGAAAAGTGTCAAAAATATTCTTTATTTTATGAGAAAGTGCATGATCTTGGCAATATAATCTAAATAAAATGAATTTTAGTGGACCCAACCAAGATAAGAGTCATTATGGATTGGCCCTATCCACTAAATGTGCATGAAGTTCACATCTTCATGGGTTTGGTAGGATACTGCAAAAAGCATATGGAAGGATTTTATAAGATAGGGAGTCCCATCACATACTTATAGAAAAATAGACAAGAAGTTCATCTGGATAAATAAGTGTAAATAATATTTTTGGCTTCTTAACAAAAATTTAACCACCACTCCTATTTTGAAGATTCACCATCCCAATGGGAACTTTTCAATCACAATGGTGTTTTGATGTAGGGTGGCCAAGTGGTGGCCAATAAGTCATGCAAGCTCAATAAATATGAGTTAAATTACCCACTACATGATTTTGAGCTTGCAACAACTGTTCATGTATTGTAACTGTGGAGACATATCCTTGTAGGAAATAATTTTGATCTTAGGACATATGATTTGGGACTCAAATTTATTTTCACTCAACCCAACCTTAACACAAGGTAGAGTCATTGGTTAAATTTTTCATGTGATTATGACTTTGAAATTTAGAATATTAAAGGCAAGGAAAATAGAGTGGTAGATGCCCTTAATTTACAAGCTATATAAATTATATGGAAATTGTAAGGACCACTTTCTAATAGTAGATTTTGAGTCAGCTACCATCAAATGAGTTTTATTCAAAGGTTAAGGAAACCCTTGAAATTGATAGACAATATCATAGAAAAGAGGGTTATCAGATAGAATAAAGTGGACTTATTTGGTTTAATGGAAGAATATATGTACCTAACCTTAGTGATTTTTATATCACAATTTTGGAGGAGGCTCATACATCTCCTTACTCAGGTCACCTTAGTGTGAATAAACTGATCTTAGACCTCAAAAAATTTAATTTTTATTTGGGAATTAAAAAAATGTTACAAATTTTATGACATGATGTTTAGATTTTCAATGGTTTAGATTTAAGCAGGTGCACCCAAAAGGTTATTTATATTCTCATGAGGTCCTAGAATGGGAGTGGAAAGTTATTGGCATGGATATTTTTCAAGGAATCCACATGTCAAAAAAAATTATGATATGATCTCGGTTTTAGTGGACAAAATCACCAAGGTTGCACATTTTATACTTAAGAATTTTAAATATGATTCACCAATTTCGGCAAAAAAGTTTCTTTATGAAGTTTTTAGATTGTATGAAATACCAGAAAATATTATTTCAGACCATGATACTATAATGGCATCTTGGTTTTGGCATATATTTCATGAAAATTTGGGAACAAATTTAAATTTTAGTACAACCATTCACTTAGAGACAAAACATCAAAATGAGAGAGTAAATCAAGTTTTAGAAGTTTTGCTTCATATGTATTATATGGATCAACAATGTACAAGTGGGGATAATATTTTACTTTGGTTGAATTTGACTATAATAAATCATATCATTCCTCATTTAACATGACACCATTGGAAGCCTTATACAAAATAAAGTGTCATACTCTTCTTAGTTGAGATAATCTAGGTGACAGAGTTGTATTTGGACCCAAATTGTTTCAAGATATGGAATGACAAGTCAAATAAATTAGAAAAATATTAACAAAAGTTCCCACCCAATAAAAGAGTTGTGTAGATAAGGAAATAAATCTTATAGTTTTTTTAATTGGGGACAAAGTTTCTCTATGAGTAAATCCAAACAAAATCTCTATTAATTTTATAAAGTCTTTCAAATTGGATATAAGATATGTAGGACCATTTAATGTTGTTGAAGTAGTCAATCTAGTTGCGTACAGACTTACATTGCTTCATGTTATATCATGGTTTCATAATGTTTTTCACATTTATTTTATCAAATATTACCATGTAGATATGCCAAATGTCATTGATTGGAAATATTTATAGGTCCATGATATCATGCAAATCATTTATGATTACAAACTTGGTTTATGAAATAGAGAGGTCTCTCTATGTAAGATCTAATGGGAATGGTACTCTGAAGAGATTGTTCATTGGAAATATTTTTAAGAAGTCTTTAAAGACATTCCTCATATATATAATTGAGTTTTATATTTTACAATCAAGATGATGAATTTTCCTAAAGGGGAGGATGTCACATTCCATTTCTACTAATAGACTATTTATTTGTTTTTTTTTTTGACATGTGCCATATGGACCTATTTAGTTGATATCTTCATACTTTAATAAACTACTTGTATAACTATTATTTCTTGTTTAGTTAAACATATTTTATTATATTATGTGGCTTTGGAATAACATCACATATAAATGATTTTGAACATAAAATGGAATTGACGTGTTTTAACATCAAATATCTTATTGATTAAATGCTAGTTAGAAATTGACATGTCTATTTGAATAATAATGAATTGCATAGCTTTGTTGATATGTATCAAAAAAATGTAACTTGCTTAGGAATACTAATGACAAATGGATTTGAAACTATGATTTGATTTTGATAGTGTGAAATAGTAATGAAATTCTTATATTGTTTAGTATTAAATGGATTTATTTTCTATATTTTATAGATTTATTTGACGTATATATTGAAATGATTTATTGATAATATGGTTTAACCACTTGCAGTACCATCACATATAAATAATTTTGAACATAAAATGGAATTGATGTGTTTTAACATATAATATCTTATCGATTAGCTGTAAGTTAGAAATTGACATATTTATTTGAACAACAATAAATTGCATAGCTTTGTTGATAGGTATCAAGCAAATGTAACTTAGGATGACTAATGACACATGGATTTGAAACTACTGATTTGATTTTTATTATGTCCAATAGTAATGGAATTCTTATATTATTCAGTGTTCAATGGATTCATTTGCTATATTTTATAAATTTATTTAACATATATTAGAATGATTTATTGATAATATAGTTTAAACACTTAACATATTTTGTTGAGTGTGTGATTGCAGTGAATATTTATTTCTTTACAAAAAATGGAGGGTGTTATCGAGGAGAAATGGATAGATATGATGTTAGAGGAAAAAAGGAGAGAATGTGTTTTAAATAGGTATACAAACTATTATTGATAGTAATCTATGCATTATGATCTTTTTAGTACTCTTAGAGATGGGTAGATAGTGAAATTGAGATCTTGCCTTTTTTAGTTACTTGTTTTGCATGTTAGCATCGGTAAATGCCAAGCCTTAAGCATCAAGCGTCAAAACACTATAAAACTTCTCATTGTCCCTTTTGTTAATTTCTTTGTGCATGCAAAATGAATTGCGGGAAAATATTTTTGTGGCGTAACATATGAAGACTCCTCTTATTTTATGACAAGAGTCAACATGAGTGTTTTATTTTATTAAAGATGCTCTATCACTAAACTTTGGTTGTAAACCATTCATTTTATCCTATTTGCAGTATTCAAAAATAGTTGATAAGTCCTTACCTATCCTTGTTTACTTCTCATAATTGACTATAATTATTGTTATCTGTGACCCTGGTTAGAAAAAAATAATGTAGGCCTAATAAAAATAATAAAATAATAATACTTTATACTATTTTATTTGTTGAATGGTTGAACATAGGATTATTATATTCAACATCTACTTACCTTCTTATGTTATAGCAGTAAATAATCACCTATTCTTTTTGCAACTTTAAGATAGCTCTCATAGCTAGACCATGTGATTAAGTTACCAACATTAGTAAGATTTATTTAGAGATGGTAATCTTTTTTTTAATTTATTTAAAAACAAAATTTTATAATTATAAATTATAATGACCTTTGAATAGAAAACATGTGTAATACAAATTCCAAATATTTTAAATATTCAAAATAATTGTGTCTTGACAAAGAAAGTTACTAAGTAATAAACGATTGATATCAATATTAAAATTAAAAATTTGTTTTATTTCTCATTTTAATTTTTTTGATCCAGATTTATTATTATCTAACATCAATAATTTAATGAAGGTTATTTAATCATCTTTTCATAGAAAATGCTTACAAATTCTATATAAAAAACTATAAAAATTAATTTAAATATTTAATTATATTAAACTTTAATCCCCTAGTTTTTAAAAATCTATTTTATTTTAGATATAGTAACATAAATTACCAAAAAACAACTACTTTATGGCCATTAAAAACTTTGGTTGATTTGCATGAAAAATGATTTTTGAAAATTTTGCCACATGAGCTATGCCATCTTCATAAGTACAAAATAAGTTGTAAAAAAACCAAATTTTAAGAAATAATTTGTTGAAAAAATTAGTTTGCATCATTCAAGTTAGAAAGTGTGGTTGAATGAAATTTAAATTTATTTAATAAGGTAATTAAAAAATAGATTATAAATATATGTTATAATGTTTGGAAAAAAATGTGTCTGTAATTTTTTATCAAGAGAAAAAAAATTAATGGTTAAATAACAAAATTGCACCATTTAAATAATGTAGAGAACAAAATTTACATAAAGTATTAAATGAGAGAGTAGCCATTATCAATTTTTAAAATGTGTCCATCTTTGTTTTAAATTACAGGATCGTACTTCATTGTAACAATGAATATGAAACCATAAAAATATTTAGTTAAAAAACAAATAATTTTTTTGATAAATACGGGGTTATTTAAGACCCCCAGCCATAAAAAAGAGTTTTAAAATAAGTATCCATAAAAAGGCTTAAAAAAAGGACTAACAATACAGCTAAGAGCCATACACAAATAACCAAAAAGCAAAATGACAACAAGGCCACCTACTACCCAAAAGCCAGTAACCAATATCAACTTGTGGGATAGTAATCTAATAGATTAACTATCTCATCTTTTTAACTTTTTTTTTAACCTCCTGCCATAATTCTTGTTATGCATTCACCATAACTAATTATTTATTTGAACTCTATGTCTCTAAAGTTTTATTTTCATGTAAATCCTTGTCCAAATCTGAGCTTTCAAACACATGTCCTCTTTTCATTCCCTCGATTGGCTGCTTTAAAGGGGAGATTTGAATAGTTTTTGTCATCACTTCAATAGACACTTTTTCATTAGCTGATGCAGCTTTTTCTCCACTCTTGCTATCTCTCAATTCTGTGTCATCTTGTATTTTTGGATCCTCAAAACAATCTTCCACCACTAGCGATGGATCTAGTGTACTCCATTTGTTTGTTTTGGATTTTCTCCCTTCTTTTTCAATGCTTATGAATGCTCATGAGGATATAATGCATAAAGATGACCTAGGATTTTACAATTATGGCATCTAAAAACAATATTCTCATAGTCCAAAAGTTGGACATGCTGAGTTTTACCATACTTTAAAATGATTTTATCAGAAATGCCTTTATTTAAGTCTAGCTCAACACAAGAATGGGCATAAGTGCATAATATTATAGCAGCCCACTCACTATCATTTTTTAAGAATGTCCCCAATGTATTAGCTATTTCTTTGTAAGCATGCCAAAAATTTAAAAGCAAATTAAGAAGATGAACCCAAACTAGCATCTTAGTGACTGAAAGAGTGAGAGGGTTGAAATCCAAAAACTAGGACATGATGAACAAGCCCATAATACTCCAAATTCAAAAACCTTCCAAAAAACATTTCTGATAATCTTACTGATCATGAATAAAACATAAAAAATTAATAAACCCTTCTAAAAATTAATATATTAATTAGTTAGAACAAGCTTAATCATGGTCATGATTTATAAATAAACATACCCAATTTAATATATCGACCTTATGAATAATAAATGTTTTATTAATAGATATCCATTCAAAATTTCCATAAAAATGCTAATATAATTGAAAGGAAAAACTAAAATAATGAATTTATTATGCCCTACCTAAAATATTTCCTTATATGGTCCTTCAAAAATAAAAAAAATTAAGTATATGAAACAACCTTTTCTAAATGGCCATATGATTGGTTTTACTAATTTAAAGCTTGGTCATAATTATTATAAATTCTTTATTGATTTACATTAAATTATTATAAACTATTTATCCATTTAATTTATGTCATATTCATTAAAATATTATTCCCATACTTTTTTTCTAATATGGAAAAATATATATTCCAACAAATATTTATATCTTCTTGGTTAAATTATCTTATTAACTTTTATCATATACAAAATAAATTATAAAATATGAATTGGCAAAATATTATTCATTTTACAAATTTAAATCTATATAAAAAATATGTAAATCATTAAAAACCATAAAACTAGAAGTTAAATAATGAATATAGTTACTCATGTACATAATAAAAAATATGTAAATCATTAAAAACCATAAAACTAAAAGTTAAATAATGAATATAATTACTCATGTACATAATTTATTAATAACCATAGAACTAGAAATTAAATAGTGAGTCTAGTTATCTATATACATAGTTTATTAATAACCATAGAACTAGAAGTTAAATAGTGAGTCTAGTTACCCATGCACATAGTTTATTATTAATATAAGCATGAGTGGGTAATACCAATGTTGTTAAGTTTTATCTTTATGTTTAACCTGTACAAATAGGTTGTCATATAAATCACATTTCTATTATTTGAAATGAAAAAATTACCCTTTAAAATTTATCCATCTATATCAAACGTTAAATTAATATACTTATAAAAACATTGATATTAGGTTTGTTTGATGTTTTTGATCAATAACTAAATACAAGATATTTTCATTTGAATATTTTAATTATGATTTTAAAAATATGTGGCATCTCTATAAAATGTTGAGATTCTAATTTGATTATCAACTAAAATATACATGTGTTCAATTCAATATTTTTTTCTTTTCCTATATATGTATTTATATATTGAATAAGTGAATTTCAATTAATAAGACACTCTTATACATATGATTATTTATTGAAAGTCGATGTTTACTATAATGTCATCACTAGGAAACTTGAAATATAAACTAAATCACTCTTGGCCCTTATGGAATTTTTTTGTCAAGATAAACTCTAAACTACATTTGACTAGATATTTTACTACACAATTTTTAAATTTAGGTTTATAATATGTAACATATCCATAAATCATCAGTTAAAGACTTAAATTGTTTATCAATGACAAGATGTCCTAAAAATAATATATTGCAGATGTGATCTTCATTGAAGTGTGAATGAGATATCATCTCATGTGGGTGGTATAGGATAACTAATGAAAAAATTATCCCTTGCACACTATTTGAAGATCATAAGTATTTTAATCCCTAAAAATAATTGGTTACTAAGTCACTGTTAGGATGGATAGGTTGGGGAAACCAAGGGATTGAGTCTTGAACTTTAAGATGTGAGCATGAAGAGATTTTAGAAATCCTTGGTCTCATTATGAATCAACAAATTTTTGATTTTGAATGTGACAAGGGAGACTTGTTAAATCTAATCTTATGGTCATAAACAATGTATACATGGTTTATCTAGAAGGAGGGTTCACTTCTTATTTTGTATACATTAGGAATATATCAAGTCTACCTTCATGAACAAAAAATTTATTTTTATTTTTATTTATACTTTTGAAAATATATATTATTAGATGCATTGTTAAAATTGATGAAATCATGAGAACTATGAATGATGATGTAACTAGCATATTTGTATAAAACGAGAATTTATTTTATGTTTGTTCCTTTGACATAAAAATAAATGAGAATACTTATTTTTTAAATATTACTTTATTTATTAGATAATTATATATCTACCATGGTTAAAAAGATAATGAATGTTAAACAAATGTGTACTTTTTTCAATAGTGAATTTAATTGGTAATGATTAGTGAACTTAATCAATAAATTAAATTAATTTACTTCATATTATATGCATTAATGATTATGTATGATGGAGTTATTATTTATTAAAAAACTTTTATAAGGATAATTATACACACAAAAATAGGCATTTTTTGAGTGTTTTCCAAAGAGATTCTTACAACCCTACTGGTTTAAAGAAGCAAACAAACAAACTTAGAAATTTAAAAATAATAAAAAAATGAAATGAGATAGAATCATCACAATGGTTATGATTCCTAAAATTATGAATGTAGATCTTAGATCTACAGGCATGTAGTTACTTATATGTAAAATTTGAGACTCTGACTATGTAGGGATGAAGTTAATGCTTATGATGTTCATGCCTTGGATGAGATCACAACTGACTGGGTTTGACCACTATTATTATCATCCTAAACCATTCATATCTTGTGTTTATTTTTATATTCTGAATTCTTATGTGTTTAAGTTCTATTGGATGTTGTACATACCTATACTTGTGCTTTATTTAATTGGTGGATAAAATTATTTGATTTGTTTTTTGAATAAATTTGACCTAACTTTCCATAATATATAAGATAAAAAGACAAGGGAAGGAGTAGTTGGTTTGATAAACCATGAACATGTTACAACTACATTTTTTGCATGCCAAAATAAAACCCCTTGTACTTCATGTACAATGTGAATTAAGGATTTAAAGAAGAAGCTCTAGCTTATACACCTAATGTGACATGTAACTACATGTACTTTCACCTAGTCCAATTTTGGTACAATATATGATGCAAGTCCTTGAGAAGTGATAAATCAATGTAGACCAATTATAGACTTTAAAATGAATGACTAGAAATCAAATCCTTTAGAAATAGTTAGGATGCAATCCCTTATTGTGTGAATTTTTTTCTTGTATTTTTTTACTATTAAAAAACTCATTGATGATTTTTATATATATGTTTCTCATGGAAAGATCTATTTTCATGCAAAAGTAGAGAAAATAAAAGGGAAATGATTGATAAACATATTTAAGCTTGAAAAAGAAGCAACCATGGGAAGAAGGGCCCTCAAAAAAAGAGGAAACTATTGACAGGTGCACTGTTCCTTGCCAAGTTAGTATTGGTGGACCATTTGACCCATATCATAATAAGAAATGAACATAGATAGAGAGGAGAGAGAAACTAGGCTCATGATCATAAAATGAACATGACATAATGATATAGAAAATAATAGAGGACCATAAGATTGCACAAAGAATAAGAAGAGAGACAAATAAGTGCTAATAAGTCCCTAATTCAATATGATGACCCATATACACAAAAAAATGCTAAAAAATATAATAAAAAGGCTTGTACCAAAATTAGTTGTCTACATAATGCCCCTACTTTGATGTACATATGTGAGTGATGTATGTGTGCATACAACTAAATTTATAAATAATTAAAGCATGTACCTTGACTTACAATAGGGAGAGGAGGAAAATTTTATGTCATGCATTCATCCACACCTTTCACCATTTCACAAATTTTAATATACTTGCCAACAATGGCCAATTTCAAATAAGTAATCAATGCACTACTTGCTCAATGCATTTATTTGAAAATTCAAAATTTAAAACTGAATTAAATTTGAACTTTAAAATTAAAAAATAAAAAATAACACATGAATGAATACAATTTATCTATATTGAACCAAATATTATCCTAATGTAAAAACAATGCACAAACAATGCACTATCTTTCACTTATTTTGATTATTTCAATTGAAAATGTTTCTAAAAAGTGTTAGACATAGAAACAACTTCTCTAGGAGTTTAGTGTATCTCCCTCCTAATTTTTTTATCAAGGAATTAGAAAATGGTTTTATCCAAGTATAAATTTATAACTTACACTTGAAAGTACTCTATAAAATTGGTCATGCCTTGCTTTCACTTGAAATTACTATGAAAAATTAGTCATCCCTAAATTTCACTTGTAAATAGTCTGATAAATGCCCCATTTTTAGGTGAGGGATTGAATAAATTATGCATGAAGTCACTCATCTAAAAATAATAGAGTTAAAAACATCATGTATAATATATAATACCTTTTTTTAAAATTGCATAAAACACATGTAACAATTATAATAAATCACATGTAAAAATCCTCAACATGATACATATATATTTATTAAGGTAATTATCCATGCCCCAAGGGTCATGTCACATAGGCAAGATAACACAATGAAAATTTTGATGCACAATATAATAATCTGATGAGTATCAATGTATATAAATTTATCCTCATGAATGACCAAAATAGGTGTGACTCATCCTCCAATGATAATGATGATGGTGTAGGGAAATAACATGACCCATGGTAGATATAATAGGAGGTATGGACTGATGTCCATGTGAAATAATGTAATATTGATAGCTACATCGTAAGGTCCATAATGGATGCTTCCTCGATTGAGGATGATAATGTGTGGGAAAAAAACATGCCCCAATGTAGATAAATGCATGTAATAATAAGTTATAGTAATAGATGCATCATGAGGTAATACCAATCATGTGTTTATTTATATGTAATTTAATATCAAATCTTTATGAAGAGAAATGTAATCACACTAAACACTAGTGTGTGATATGATCCATATAAAACAAAGATATGTCAATATAAGGTTCATGGAGAATGGATCTGGGTATGGTGCCCCCATTAGAAAATAAGAATATAGATGAGATTAATGAAGTTCATAGGAGAGGTAAGTTTAATAATGATAAGGATGCCCCTATATGCACATAATATAGTAATTGAATAAATCATAAGGAATATGTAGGTATAATTCCCTTATTGGAAAATGTATAATTCATGTACACCAATATGTAATATAATCATGTGTATAAATCTATGACAATCATAATGTTCCAAGATGTAAATGGTGTAGAGGGAATAAGTGTCCAATAGTGTAGTAATGCAATGCACATAAATAATGAAGCTCCATAAATTTATATAGAATCAATGATGCTCAAGTAAATATGATGTGTGTCATGCCCATGTGGGCATAAATATATGCAAATAAGTGTATGCTCAACTGAATGTAATATCATATGAAAAATGTCTTATTTCCTCCACATGGCAATATATGGATGAAAGGCTCAATAGTGAGAGGGAAAAATAATTTTCCCTAATAAATGATCAGTATACACAAGATGTATAGAATAAACCCAAGGATATATGGGAGGAATGTTTACATCAAAATAAAATTAAGACATGTCTCAAGTATATATGATGTGCCTAAAAGATGCAGCCATAAATCTTAGCCAATATCTCAATCATAATAGTATAAACATTAATGATATGGTACCAAGGTGAAATATATATGTGCATGTGTGAAAGTATTCATCACAAGGTATAAGATATAAGAATACATGTAATAAAAACATATTGAAACTTTTACACACTCCAAATTTAAATGACAATAAGATATGTATGATATATGTAAAACAAATTTATCTAGTAAATGGTTAGAAAAAAAATGTCACCATGTAAAAAATAATGTAAGAATATTCCCCCTGTAGCATCTATATGACCATTAACCATATATAACATGTATATCCTGCATCTCACCCAATCAAAGTATACCTTAAGAAGAACATGTGGATAACATGAATATATATTCCTATATCATAGGTAAATAAGCATGTGTAGACAAATTTTTTTATTATACACTTTGTCACATCTTGACATATTTGGACATTTTGTATATAGATAAATATTACACACACTTTCCCTCTTTTTATGTACCCACCTATTATTTTGGACAACCTTATTTGCCAGATAAAAATGTTCATGATCAACCTAATTTTTACAATAACCTATTAGAGCCATCCATAAACCTTCTTCATATCTCAGATCATTGATTTTTACTCCTAGGATAATACTACTAACAACTAGACAGTTTCTATTACAATAGGTGTTTTCATATATTGGTAGTGTCTAGGAACACTTCATTTTTCAAATTTACAAGTATATATTAGGTAAACATAAACATGTTTCATGGGTTAGTCATTATGAGAAATAAAAAAGAGTTAGATATAAATACAAAAAGAAAATCCCACTGGGTTATCTCATGTGGTTGAGTGTTGAATGCTATATGTGGGAGGTCTCGGGGTCCATTCCCTCAGGCTCACCACCTCTATTGTGTTGGGCCTCACATGATACCCTTGATGGGTCAAGAAAATGAGAATCATAAATGATGGTGGATTTATCTCTAGTACCATCCATGGATGTGAGGAAGTACCACTTTATTTTCATTATGGAATTACTTTTGATGGAAACAAAATACAAATCAATCATAAGGCTATACTCACTTGTTAACTACTCAACTTGGAAATCACGTTTAGAATCACTTGACAAATCGAGAAATAAATTAATACTCTCATGAGACATTGTCATAAAGGCATACATATATAAAAAACCCTCAAACAAGAAGCCCTAGATCCAAGTCTAAATACACTCAAAATTCAAATTTTCATGTTGCCAAATGTTGAAAGTCAAAAATTGCATTGCATTTTACATTGATCATGATGTTTCACACATACACATAGATGAGAAAAATATTGGTGGTTTGAGATCTCTTTGAATTAGCAATGCTTATATAATCAACAATGAGTGATTATGGCTATCTAAACCAAATATTAACTCCCTTTTCAAGGGTCATCTTGTGGTAAAAACACAACTAAGGTTTGGACAAAAGGAGAAAGAAAATAAAGATTGGTGCACAAGACCAAAAAAAACACATCCATAAGAAGCATATACGGGGGAAGGTATGGGGGTCTAAAGGTTTATAGACCTACACAACACACTAGGATATTATCAACACAGTTAGGATAGTACTAGATACCACATGTTTCATAGTTTACTAGCAACAACTAGGCAGGATGGGAGCTATTTTTTCTGATATAAGTAGTGGCATGTCATACACAAAACATTTTTAGAATAAATGATGATTATTTTGAGTGATATAAGATATAAATAAGATAATTAAATCTCTACCTCTTAATTTTAAAATTTAAAATCATCCAAGTGAAATATAAATATATTCCAATTCTCAATTCAGATTAGGGTATTAGTTATATATTTTACACAATTTGAATTAACCCTAATTACACACTATTTAGATTTGTAAAACATTAAGGTGAACCTAATCATTTAGTTGAGCATGAACAACCCTACATTTTTTCTTACCTTAGGATTTCATATTTTCTTAGGTTTTAAGATTTATCCTTTATTAGGATTTGACTTTCAAAGTTAATTTTTTATTTCTACTTATCTACATAAGTGAAACCCTAATATGAATAAAATGGATGCTAATGGTTTATAATTTTTAGTTCAATATATGATTTTCATCATTGCATGTTTATTTCCTAAAATATATAATATGTTTACAACTCATGAAACAAAATGATTCAATTAAAATTATAATAAAATTCAAGATAATATTAAACATGATGAAATATTAGCTCTCCTTAGTAACATACATTACATAAATGTTGAAACCAAGATGCTTCTAGTTACTACTCAAAGGGAAAGGGCACGTATGAATCATTTCGTTCTTCTTCCCTTAAGACATTTTGGTAGTGATAGCCAACATCTCCCTATCATTTGCCTTAAGCTTATATGGGATATAGAGGTCCATAATATCAAATCACCAAGATGTAAGGTACCTAATCATGTTTGAAAAAGTGTAAGTAATCAAAATATCCCTTTAAATTTTCCTCTCCCAACATAGGGAATTAACTGAGTAATTAGAGATTATGATGTCATAAATAAAATAAAGAGTACTCTTGCCAAAATCCATTTAAAGGACATTATTTATATGTCACTATGTGATACAAATTCACCAAAAATGTGGAATTGGCTTATTTTACATTTTTTATTATAATATTAAAGGATAATGAAGACACAATTTATTTTGAGAAAGAATATCTTCCTACTCAATAGACTATAGAACAAAATTTGCCACTTTTTAATCAAGTATGAATCTTCAATATGGGGGTTAAACATGCGCTTGTAGATAATGGATCAAGGTTGAACATTTTCAATATCACATTTCTTCAAACACTTGGTATTAACATTGATTATATCCATAATATAGATAATAACATCAAAAGTTTTGATAATATATGTCACCAAGTGTTATGAATAATTACATTAGATGTAATAGTGGGGCATAAAATGTTAAAAAATATATTTCAATTTATACCTAACCATTTTCATTATAATTTACTACTTAATATACCTTGGATCCATACTATGGAAGCACTCCCATCCACCTTACATCGATGCTTAAAAATTGTGCATAAAGGATGTTTGAATACATATCCGATACATAAAAGGCCTTCTAAGTATTGTAATTAATTGAACCTAATGAAGGATTTATTCCAAATTTGAATGTCCCTCACTCCTCTATATTACTACATTATAAGTCATATTGGTAGAAAAAATGCATATATATGGGGTAGCAGAGACAAAAAAAGCTAATGAATAACAATCACCTCCATACATACCACCTAAACCAAGAAATGGTAAAATAATCCCCACCCATATTTAACCCATAAAAGGAGATAATACCATTTTTTAATTTTTTGGTCAATATAAAAGATCTAGATTTGATGATTATTGAGGAAGATAGTGATAATTATAACAATGAAATACCATGAATATATATTATTAAATGTCTCATCTAACTTTACACCTATAGGACGAAAAAATTATCAAGATGATAAAAACACTATAAGAATTGATAAATTACAAGGTGTCATTCATACAAACCCTTATTTAGATAAAGGGAGGAAACCCCTTCTAAGAAACCACAAGGATAAAAATAGTGTAAACACATCTCTAGAGGAAATTGCACAAAAGAAGCAATTGAAGATTGAAAATTCTATGATATATCACCAAATAGATCATGATCCACATTATGGTATGTGCATGGATTTGGGGGATAATTCCATGGACATTTCTTATAAAGTGTACATGTTATTTTAATTTAGGCTAAAAAACCACCAAACCTAAACATGTACTCACTATAATGCGTACACATTATATCTCTTATGCATTCCTATGACATTTTAACCATGAAATTATCCTTTGTGTCTTTGTTATGCAATGCCATAGGAATGTTAAAAAGACATATTTGGTATTTTTAGATGGTATTATACCAAATGGTTTACTAAAATAAATGTTAATTTAGTTTACTTTAAATTTATTTTAGTAAATATAAGAAATTAGGGTCACTTTGCATCTGATAGAGTTGGTCTCATAACTACACCCCTTATGATGTGGAAGATAGTTTTTAAAAATCCAATATGGTTAGTAATTAGGCAATTTTTGGGTCTTAGTATTGAACCTAGGGATTTTAGGGCATAATTTTTGAAATTTATGTCTATTTTTGGTAAAAATATAGTCATTTTTTAGGTTTTTGTGCCTTCCAATTACTTACTAGCATTTCTAGGAGTCTTAGGTTTGTCAAATTCAAAGTTTCCAAACCACTCACTTTGAGATTGGTCCAAATTGGTGTGATTGAGGTAATATAGGTCAAATTTATGACTTACATACATCAAATGACCACTTTTTGATAATTTCACTTACTCATCATACCTCCCTAATCTCTTATCACTTCTTACTCATCCATCATAACCTTTAATCACCCTCTCATCATTCCTCATTATCCATAATCACTCCCTCATTAACCCTCACTATCCATCATAATCTCTAATCACTCCCTCAACATCCTTAATTACTCCCTCATTGACCCTCACTATCCCTCATCATCCCTAATTACTCCATTATTATCCCTCATAATCCCTAATCACTTCTTCATTAACCCTCACCATCCTTTATCATCTTTACTCACTTCCTCACAATCCCTAATCACTCCCTCATTAACTCTCACCATCCCTTATCATCCTTAATCACTCTTCCTCATCCATATTCATCACTTAATCATACCTCATCATCCCCAATCACTCCCTCTTCATCCCTCCTCATCCCTAATCACTCCGTTATTGACCCTCACCATTCCTCATCATTTATAATCACTCCTTAATCATCCATAATCACTCCATTGATTATAACCATCATTAATCATCCCTAATCATTTATTCATCATCCCTCATCATCCCTAATTACTCCTTCATCATTCATCTTACCCCTAATCACTCCCTCATTAACCCTTACCATCCCTCATCAACCCTAATCACTCCTCATCCTCCCTAATCACTCCCTCATTGACCCTCACCATACCTAAAGACTCCCTCACCATATATACTCAATACCTCCTCCTTCTTATTCATCCTTAATGATGCCAATTCTTAATTCTATTAAGTTAATTTAATGATGCTTAGGCCCATACCCCACTTATTCATACTTTTACAAGGTCCTTTATACTCTCTGACTATCTTTATCACTTGTTTATGGTCAACTCTTGATCCATTTAAAAATTATTAGGTTTATTTATTTAAGTTATGATTCAAAATCCTCTTCATTACAAGTTTTCATCATCACACTTTTCCTTTATAGATCTGCAATCAGTCTCTCCTAGATCTGTTCTCACTCTAGACCATACCAATATTATTATCCTCTTAGATTAGTCTTGTAATAACATTGAGATTATAATCTTAATATGGTTTCACAATATCCAATAAATCCATTCTTGATTATTTTTGAGGCCTCTGATTTCCTTACTCAAGATAAATTTTGATCTTTTTACACAATAACCTTGATCTTGTTTCCCTAGGCTTTGAACCTAGGTATATACTCAAATCAATGGATAATATATTGAATAATAGGTTACCTATCTTTTTAAACTTATAAAACAAACTATTTTAAATCCCTTCTAAAGTCTTGTCACTTGTAATGACTCACCAAAGAGTTTAGACCCTCCTTTAAGACTCTTAATCCTTACGTTCACAATTAGTTATAAGACTGTTAAGACACAATTTATAATAATTATTATTGTAATAAATTTCAAGACCAATAATCATTAAAAAAAACTTATTAACAATTAATTATATGTTTTTATATATTTAAATACATTTATAAGATCTTAATGGAGGCTACAAAACTTTTCATATGATAAAACCCTGATTTTCCTCTTATACATAATTATATTTAAACACAATCCTTCATATCAGGAATTTAAGGATACTCTAGATAATGAGAAAAATTTAACCATGTAAATAAGGTTAAAATTAACTATATACCAAATTTCACATGTTTTTATTTGATTTTTATTAATCTATAGATCTTTTCTTTATCACTGTCATGTCTTAAAATTTAGGGTTTTAGGGCAACCCAAGAGCATTATAAAAGGAATTTAATAAATATTATAGAGTTTTAAACACTCCTTCAATTTGGAACAGGTCTCATTAACCTTATAACACCTTCAATAATTACTCAAACTTAATTATCATTAGAAAATTACATCAAACAATACTAATTACTATGACTTTTATAGACTATGTCATGTTCCTATCCTGAAAGGACTATAATTGAATAAAATTTATTATTTACAAATGATAAACCTAGTATCATGCATAAGATAGGTTAAATATCATCATATATTACCTTGATAATTATTCATTAGCTTCCATGCAGTAGAAATCATGTCCAACTCCCCTATTTTAGACTTGCATGCACATAGTTTTATGTTGCTCTCTTACATAATCATGCTTATAAAGGATTAAAGATACATGTTAGATTAATAATCATATAAATAACATGAATATAATTGTGGGAAAATAAATAAATATTTACCATCAAATTAAACACCTTATTTTATTGATCAAACTCTCAAAATATTATACAGACCTTACCATAACCTTTTACTGCAAACCTTCATTTCAGACCTTACTCTTCTATTATCACATCCTTATCTTATTTTTAACATATGGATTATTTTATTAATATTATAATTAATAGGTTCAAATATTATCTTCAACAATCATTCTTTAAACATATATTTTATATTTTAATAATACCAAGGTCTTCTCAACTACTTACTCCTTAACATAGCATATACTAATTTCTACCTTTTCCAAACGTTGAGTCATCTTTATAGATAGAGTTGAGGTTATTTTTACCTTTACATGAGTAAGATGATTTTTTTTTTTTTTTTTTTGTGATAACCATTTAGGACCATTACAAGAGGTCTATACCATTTAAAATTAGCCACAAGGGCTTACAAGCCTTCTTTGACAATTTGAATTTTCAAACATGAGGTTTCGGTAAGAAAGTGACAAATATGAAATTCTAGCTACTTGTATAATTTTACATGATTAGAAAATAATCTTTATGATACTTAAGACTTACATAAACCCTTTACAAGGAACATAAAATCATGACTTGGATTCTTATTTCTCAACACATGACTTATTTGTCTTACTTAGACTACTATGTACAAATTTACATCTTTTGATTGATGATCTTGAATCTCTTAATCACTATGAAAATTTGTAATTAGGTGTCTAAGGATGTTTTTAAATTGATATAAGTTATTTCATAACTTTAAATTCCCTAAAATATAAAATATTCACTACCATATTTTTTAATAGACCTTAAATAGGCCTAAAACAAGGCCAAAGGTGTAGTCTTTCAAAGTCTCTTGAAAATAAATGTTGTAGTAGACTATATAATGTATTATTTGTCATGTGTAATGTTTAAATGAATGAATATAGTCAGTTTTATGACATTTAATGAGTTTGGATCCATAACCCCTTAAACAATAGATCAGACCTAAGTGAGAGGGCTAGAAAGCTTATTTTGTTGTATTTTGGTGAGAATTAAGTACAAAGAATGGAAGAAGCTTACTTAGATAGTGTCAAATAAAATACAAGAATAATATTTGGGACATCATGAGTCAGTATTGAGTGAAATATTTTATATAAAGGGTGAAAAACTTAATAAATAATGTCGGATATGATAGAACTTTATGTTATTTACAAGAATTAAGTTTCCATGGACATGGATCAGTGTTTTGATGGAGATTGTAGGAAGGTAAAGAAGTGAAAATAGGCTAAATAGGTGTTTAAGAATACAATAGTAGTCAAAATAGACTACATTATAATAAATTAGATATAAAGAAAGGTTAAGACCTAAAAGAAAGCTAAAATCCATGAGAGAAGATCATGTTTATTATGTTGTTTAAAGGTGGTGTACTTCAAAAGAATAAATCCTATTTATTGAGTGAGTAATAAAATTTAGAGTAAAATAAACTCATGTTAGTATAATGAGTTAAATATGTGGCATGAAATAAGAAAGAAAGGCTACAAGGCCTAAAAGATACCTAGAAGACCTAGATGAGTAAACCTATAAGAGGCCTACTTACATTAGATGATTAAGGAGTGATTAAGCATGATTAGGTATGGTGAAGGTTATTGAAAGAGTGATTAGGGATGGTGAGGGTCAATGATGGAGTGATTAGGGATGATGAGGGATGAGGAAAGAGTGATTAGCGATTATGAGGGATGAAGAGGGAGTGATTATGGATTATGAGGGATGGTGATGGTCAATGCATGAGTGATTAAGGGTGACAAGGGAGTGATTATAGATGATGAGGGATAATGAACATCAATGAGGGAATGATTAAGGATGAGTAAGGATGAGGAAGGAGTGATTAGGGATAAAGAAGAAGTGATTAGGGATGATAAAATATGATAGATGAGTGATTAAGGATTATGAGTGATGAGGAAGGAGTGATTAGGGATGATGAGGAATGGTGAAGGTAAATAGAGGAGTGATTAGGTATGATAAAGGATTGATGATAGATAAATAAAAAAGTGAATATCAATGAGGGAGTGATTAGGGATAATGAGGAATGAGGAGAGAGTGATAAGTAGTGATGAGGGATATGTAGGAAGTGATTAGGGATGAGGGAGGGATGATGACCAAGTGAAATTAACACAAGGTGGTCATTTGATATGTGTAGGTCATCAATGTGACCTATGCTACCCCAATCATACCATTTTGGATCAAGTTCAACTTGAGCTGTTTGAAAACTTCAATTTTGATAAACTTAAGACTCCTAGAACTACTAGAAGCAATTTGGAAGGCACACAAACCTAAAAAATGACTATATGTTTACCAAAAATGGACATCAATTAAAAAAGTTATGCCCTAAAATCCTTAGGTTCAGTACTGAGACTTGTTGAGGTCAACATACCCCTTATTTCTAAAAATTAGGGACCCATGTGTTAAATTATGCAATTAGTACCTTGCAACTAAAAATTTACTTAATATAAATACTTTTAGAATGTTTTTCACATTATTTGCATTTGAAAATCATCTATACCATGTTTTGGTTGGTCTTCTTTGTTAATGGTTCTACTTTAGTTTTGCCTAATGTTACTAACAGTGGATCTCTATGTTTCAGACCATAGGTTTGATGGAGCTCTCCTTGATGGGATCATCCCTGGGTTTCATAATTTTAATGACTTTATCTCAATTTAACCTTTTACTAGCCTTTGTCCTGTTAACTTCAAGTTGAATCCATGATCAAGCTTCCTGAAACTCTTGTTCAGAAACCCTAGTACAAGATTATTTTAGACCAAATTCAAAAAAAATTGGTGGGAACAATTTACATGGGAACATTTTATATGTTATAGAATTAATCCTAATTTTTATACTAAGGCTTGGCCATGTTTTTCAACATGACCAAACCTTATCCTAAAAATATTTTTAAGCTTGGTCCCCTTTATGTCCCGATCTCCTTTGTCCCTTTTTATTTTAAATATGGTCCAACCTTAATACTGTAGGGTCCTTTTTATTAAGTTCCTTTTCATGGTCCCTCTTGTTTCAAGCTTAGTCTATAATCTTAGTCCTAGGGCCCCATTCACATTTAATAACATGAACGAGACCTTAGTCCTAAGACTTTATCCTAGGTCTTATTTACCCCAAGCCCTATCTTAAGTTGCATGCTCTCTACAGGATCTATGACCCATATGCATTCAGGTGGAAACAATCAAATAATGCAAGATGGAATTGATAAGCCCAAACCTTTAAACTAGGACCAATCATATTCGAGTACTCAGATCATAATCAATGATTCATGTTCATCAAATGGGTTGATAAAACAATGTGTAATGAGTCAAAATTTCCACTAGGCCTACTGTGTTCCCCAAGACTTAAAATTGACATTCTCATGCCCATAAAATGATGTCCACAAGTCAATCATCAACATCCATGAGGCCATCAAATTTAATCCCTAGTGATATATTTGCTAGAGCTTAATTTTGACGTTCACACGAACATCAATTAATGTCTACGAGGTCATCAAATTTTAACTCAATAACCAATCCCACTTAGATAAATGAATGTATTATTTACCTTTGCAAGATCAATGGGGTCTCATTTGGAAAATAATTGAACACTTTAATGTTAAAATCAATATTTCACCTTAGATTGATTAAATACCATGATTTGACTAAAGGAACTTTCTAACTAGGTTTAGATTTGCATAAGATCAATTATGAATGTCATGGACTTAGCCTAAATTTTTATCCTAAGGTTTAGTCATGTTTTTCAACATGACCAAACCTTGGCATAATAACCCTAGGCTTGGTCCCTTTATATATTAAGACCCCCTTTATGGATTCATTTCATTTATCATGGTCTAAATATTTGCAGATATAAATTTAATCCTAAGTCCCTATCCTTAACTTTCAATTGTATTTATTAATATAATAAAACCTTAGGCTAAATACTTATGGTTATATCTTCTATCAATCGATGGGGTCCCTTTTATTTTGGTTTAAACTTAGCCTAAGGTTTGTTTCATGTTTGACTCATGCTTAATTAGACCAACATGATCCAATGAAACAAAATCATTGGGGACTTTTCAATCAAATCCTCAAAGGCCCACAAGACCACCACATGGCATACACTCACTAACTATGAGACTAACAAAAGATGTAGATCTTAGAATGCCCATAGGACTACCAAGCAGTGTAACCAAGGGGCCTAGTATAAAAGATATTTAGTGGTCTACAACTCACAAGATTGAGATCGATGACTCACATTGATCCCTATAGATTGATCTAGCAACATGAAATCAAGGACAGGTTTTAAAAGGAAATGATCAAGTTTCAAAGCATTTATGAAAAAAATGTTGTGAGAAGGCTAACTAAATGCCATAGAGTTGCCACATGGATGCCACCTAAGTAGAAAGGGATAAAACCAAAGATTTTATGGGATCAAAAAGGAAAAGGTATAAAGGATAAAGTATAAATCAAATCCAAGGCATTGAATTCACCTAAATGCAAATAGTTTCTACCATTAAAAATTAAAAAGACCTACCAAAAGCCCTAACATCTGTAGAAGCCCTAATTTGATCACAATCGAGCCATAAAGAGTCTAATTACCATTTGAACAAGTGAGAATTAGCCCTGAGGTTGATTAAAAACCAATTACAAGCAATTTGTAAATCTCATATCCATGAAAACACAAAAATAATAAAATAAATAAGACACTAAACTATACTTGACTTTAGACATAAAAGGAATAGTTTTCAAAAATACTATATTGGATGCGGTGGTATTAAACACCAAGGATAATAAATGGTATAATATTTTTTGGGATATTGAGGAATTGTAAACAATCACCAAAGAATATGAAAATAATGCCATAATCCATCAAAAATACTATAACATAGTGTATATTGAAATTCCCAGTCTCCACCACGTGGTTGTGAAACCTGAGGTACTTCATTGTATCAATGTTATTGTTCCTATTTTTAAGGATTGTAGACTTGATCAAGATATGATAATCCATGAACATAGTTTTAAAAAGGTTTCTTATATCTCCCCCTTTGCATTTAAAAATTAATACAAACTTCCCATACCTCAAGTGGATTTACCCACAATTAAGCAATGGTTCAGCCAAAATGATCTAAAAACTACCCTTACCCCATGGATGTATTTGGGAACCCATGTAGTTTCTAATCCCACTGGAAAAATCCCTATTGCCTAATTTAGGGTAGGAATTAGAATGATTATGAATTTGATAAATAGATTTTCTGCTGCCCCTTCCACCACTTATGTCAACAAAATTTGGGTCCTTTATATATATTTCATGGTTAAAAAGGGACTTACTCCTCCGCTAGGAAAAATGATTAGTATTTGCCTAAAGCAACAATTATCTGCCATAAAGAATCAAACTAAAAATCAATTCTTTATGATGTATTATATTTTGGATGACCTATTAGCCATTACACAAATCCCTAACATTAAAAATTGGTCACTTGATGGAAGGCAAATAGTCTCCCATTACTATTTTAAACTGCATATATTCAAGTATAGAGACCACATACAATTCATTAATGATTGTGTATATTTGGCTTTCTCTAAGTATATTATAGGGCTAGCCATGATGAGGGTAAGTCTTTTGATCAAGAAGTATGTGGAACTTATTGGGGACATTTGGTTATATCCTGACTACACTATAATCAGGATAGAGGGAACCTTATGTTAGCCTCTTAGATTGATAGTCTATGTACCCACCAAGCTAGCTAAGTAGGAGATTGCATACCAATTATTCCATGGTATTGATGATATATGTAAATATAAAAGGAAGGGGATCCTCCACCCTTTCCATTTGACTATTAGTAGAACAATATTGTAGAATTAGGACAATGTAGACACCATCTCTAGACACAGGGACTCATTAAATTTATAGTTTGATGATTTGAGGCAGTGGGACCCCCAAGAAAATATTGGGAAACATTTGAAAGCCAAGTAGATTAACATGAAATTTGAACATAAAATTGGTGCCCATGACATAATGTACATCCAAAAATCTTCATTTTTAGAGGTCCTAACAAGATTAAAGAAGCACAATATCAAGCTTAAAGCTAGGTTGAAGAGAGATGAGAATCCAACTAGTGAAATATGGCAGATGAATCCACTATAATACCATTTGTTGTTAGGACCATCTTTTAGGCCTCCTCAAAAATAACCAGAGGCATAAATTGCATAAGGTGCAAGAAAAGAGAAGCTTGAATAAAGACTTAGTGAAGGGGCATCATCTTCTACCCAACCTAAAAATGTAGAGTCTCTAATCGAATATATTGACATGATTACACTAAATCTTGGGGAAATAGTGGAAAATGCCTTGAAATCACTAGCAAGTGCTTATAGATCAGACAAGGAAGAGGTGACAAAAGAAGAACCTCAACCCCAAGTTGAGGAAGCAAGAAAGGAAAAAGGGAAGGAGATAGCCTTGGACTTAATTTTAGTTGTTCCCCTTCAAAAAAGAAAGGCTGAGCTAGCCTTAGTTCCAGTAGGAACCAAGAGGCCCAGATTAACCCTCACTCACCCTATGAGTGAGGTTAATTTGTTTAGTGATGAGAAACCAATTTGTTATCCAACCATTCCTAAATAGTTTATATATGGAAAATTACAAAAGACCCCAATTCTATACCATTAATGGGCCATCACAAAATTTGTAAACATCACAGTTCATGAGGAACTTAAGCCCTAGATAGTGGCTTTGTAAAAGGAAGAAAATGAAAGACATTTGGTGGATCTTGGGTCTTTAGGTAGCACCCAAATAGAATCCATAGAGCCTCCAAAAATGACACACTCTTTAGTAAGTGTCCAATTTGACCCAACCAATGTTGGATTGGAAAGAGTAACAACAAAGAAAGCTATGGTGGGTGGAGAGGAATTCACTTTTTAGAAGGTGGAGCCATTTGTTGGCTTGACTCCAGTTGAAGGCCAAAGACCAAGTGAGGACCCCATCCATGAGGGAGGATATACTGGGGTTATCCAAAGCCCAGTCAACCCAAGTACAAACTGGCATCAAAGGCCTACAACAATAAATAAAAAACCTACAAAGGGAGGAGGATTTGGAGAAATAGGCTATTTTTTCTATTCCTAATGAAATAATTGAAATGTTTGAGAGATCATTTCATGACATGTGTGACTCTCTAAAGTAAATAAAGTTAAGACAAAGTGTACTATACCTACAAGATACAACATCCAAGGGATTAATCACCTAATGGCAAGGTTCCAAGGATAAAATAAAAGATTTGATTAACATCTTGATAGGGGATAAAATCCCTAGTTTCAAGGCCATCAACATTGCTCATCTCAACACGATTATGGGGTTGACATGGATAAGATCAATGGTTTGAGCACATGGTCCAAGATTTTGAAAAGAATAATCAAGAATGATAGAGTTAATAAATAGGATTGAAAAACTCCTATGGACCATGATTTCAAAGCCTTCAAATCTTATAGAGCTGAATTTGTAATGGTTCAGCGCTATAGGCATCATTACAAATGATGAATTCAAACACAAGACCACTTTGGTCATGTAGGAGGTGATAAGAAAGAGCCAAGGTAGGTTTGGAGGTGACACCAATAGGATCATGGATATGCTTCTAACTATAGAAAATAAGATAGCCAAAGTGAGTGACATTAAGGAGGCTTTAGAGAGAAATGACAGAGATCTGCATGACCTAATTGAGTAAGAAGATGAGATGCGGCTTGAGCCAGCTATCAGTTTGAAGTTAGTTGATGAGCAACATCAAAACATGATGAGGTTATTTTATTAAGATCAAGCAACTTCATCAGCATAGGGTCCACCAAGTAGTTAAGAATATTCTCTTTTATGGGGAGATTGTAAAATTTGAAAATAGAATATTCTTTTGTAAATGCATGTGCATTTTTTTAGCATGTTGCCTAAAGGTCAGTCTATTTTAGAAAGTCTAGTATATTTTAGAAACTTTATAAAAAGGACAACTATCCTTTAAATTTTGTACACTTTTAAGTTGATACAACTAACCAACATGCTTCCTTGAAATCTATAAAAGGAGCATTGTCACTTGTCAAAAAAGAGAGAGAGTTTTTGGGTTACAAAAACTAGTGTAAACTTTGAAGCAATTAATATAAGTAGAGAATTCTAAGAAGATTGTCTTATCTTATTTGTGTGAATTATTATTTAGCTTATCACTCAATTTTTTGTTTTATATCTCAAATTTGAATGGTTTTTAAGAATTATGGATGTCCATCTTTAATACAAGGTTGATAATTTGTGAAAATGATAGATTAGTTGAATGTTCTTGGGTTTACTTCATTTTATTTGTTTTGCATAAGGATGTGCATATGCTATTTGACTGCAGTAGTAAATCTTTAAAGTAAAGCTAGTACTTAATTGTATTTATTCATACTATCCTTAGATACTTATCTTGTGTGTGGTCTATTTCATGCTATATATTGGTTAAATGTATGTTCAATTGGAATTTAAACCTTGTCATGATGTTTGAGGTAGAGATCAACAACATATTTTCTTTCTACCCTACCCTTCCCATTTTCTCCTTTTTTAACCGGATCATTGTATCTTAATATCATTGTAAATATTCAATTTAGAATAGTCTTAGATTAGGATTTGACCATAAATCACCAAAATTAGTATAGATTACTACATCTTTTACAAATATTATTGAGAGGACCAAGGTGGCTCCTAACCATTGAGCTTTATAAATATTGTGGAACAGTTTGTTTGCTCTGTCGCTATTTCATCACAGGTAACAAGATTATCACAACTTGATACTCATACTCTAAATTCTTTGAGTTATAAAATAAGAGTTGCTATTTAAACACTAAGAGCACCCTGTGGTACAGTTAGAGGCATCAACAAGACCATGAAAATGCCTAAGTATTGACCAAATTGGATTTTGAAAAATTATCTTCCACATTTTAAGGTGTGCAACTATGAGACAAATTATATCAAATGTAGTGACCCTAATTTATTATATTAACAAATGATTTACAAACTTAAGGTTCAATGAATCATTATAGTTAAACACTTCCCAAATGAAGCCAAAATAAAGAGGACTCCAATTTTACAAACTACTAGTAGGATCATTCTTCTTATCCCTAAAAAAAGGAAATTTGTATGATAATCATATCCTCCTCATAATGTGGTACAACAGTTACTTAATTTTAATACTATATCTCTCCCTTTGCCACTAGAGGTTGATATGAAAAAATACATTACCTAAGGGGTTCAATATTAATGCATATTTTTATTGGAATAGATGCACAAGACATTTAACTAATCGATTATTTAACTTGAGATATAAGATACAAGATTTAATTGAGAGTAATAATACAAATACTAATGATTTGGTTGCACAATATAAAATTAATATTAAGACGTTTTGTGATCCACATATAAAGCATGTGGAATAAGAAAATAAGGTTGATCATGTTGACTATGATGATGATAATATATATTATATAACACATGATCACTTATTTGATTTAGGCAATGATACACATGTTATTCTTCACCCTTGATGTGTGATATTCTCACTAATCAATCTAGGACCTACACATGAACACCCCATTGCCTGTGATCATAGGTTAGTTGTGGAGATACTAAAATTTTGTCATGAATACTTGATAATGTTAGCTTTAACCCATATTTAATTTGACTTGAGCCATTAAATTGGTCCTATTTTACCACTTCACTTTATCATAAGTACTTGTATAGGCCCATACCTTATAAGTTATTATTTTACACCTACATAAATATTATTAATTTATAAAAATTTAACTAAGCATTTGTACATACATTTAAAATTATTAATATCAAACATTATTTTTTCCAAATTAGAATTAACCTACATGGGTTAAGATCACTAGTCAATCCCAACCTTTACAGGTTGATCTTGCCTCTTTCACAAAATTGGATATTTTTCAAATTTACACCATTCCTTATATGTTTCTTTGTATGTTCCTGATAGGTAGCTTAAGGCTTCAACCATTTATATTATTATAAATGCACATCTAAGACACTTATTTTACTACTTTGAGATTTCATTATTCAAGCACACTTATACTATTGCATATTAAGTAAAAATTTCTTATTATATCTAAATTTGATTCTATTCACTTGAAAAAAATATTATCCAAGTCAAAAGCATATTCTATCTAAGTCAAAGAAAGCATTATCAAGTATTCAAGCCATCTCTAGATACATACATGTAGCAAAGGAACACTATTACATTAAGCACTCTAGGTGATAGAACTACGTGAAGTTTGATTCCATATTTTAAGTAATTTAGACATGTATGCAATATTCAATCATGACAGGGGTGATTGGGATTAGCTTAACCCATTACACTCCTCCCTCTCTTTTTCCATATTTTTAGCTATCACAGGGCCTAATAGGGTTTCAACCTTGAAAAGGTCATTTTCAAGTTATTTGTGCATAGATAAAGGTCTAAAATCCTTAAGAAAATTATGTATGTAATAAATTAAGATGAATCTAAAACTTATCTAGCTTAGTAAAACTACGATCAGATAAGGGAATCAGATAACATTTATTATAATACTATTTATATCGAGAGCATGACCAAATTGGATTCGCTAAACCTAATCAAGGGGTATATTACCACATAATACCAAATGAGAGGGTTTTAAAGCCTCTAGGAAAATGATACTATGTAATAACCATAGATAGGTATAGTTACATAAAATAAAACTAATATTGTGCTCACCAAATTTTGTGGAATAAATGAGGATGGTTAAATTAAAAAAATAAATCAAGGGATAATGGTAAGAAAATAAAGGCCTAGATCACCTAAAGTGGAAGATGACAAGAAAAGAATAACCTATATATAACTAAGTTTAAGTATATAGGTAATCTAAGCAAAGATTTATACATTCAATACATATTACTTTATATAATAACTATCTATCAAATGAAATAACAAGAGTTAAGAATACTTTCCTTTGGGTGAACCCGTTGAGTCTCAATCTCTCCCTTGGCCAATGGTGCTTTGAAATAGGTTGTTGTGGATTTGTAAGGATCACACTATATAAATCAACTCTATGTAAAAATATTTTTAATTTACATCCAATACTTCCTATAAGACAAGATATCTTCCCTCTAAGGCAAACCCTATGTACTGGCTTCTTTAAATACAAATTTAGTAGAATTATGAACTGTAATAATGTGAAAATGAATGTTTCTCTATATTGGATTGAAATGAGCCTTGTATTTATAATAATAGAGAGTTCCTATCCCTTATAAAATTTAGATAATGAGTTTGGCCAACATGACCCATTTTTAAGGAATAATTACTATTATGCCTCAAACTAGGTTGGCCAAGGTGACTTAGTTCTATAACATGCACTTTAACCTTTATAATAGGGTTGAATCAGGCTAACTTAGTAGAAAAAGAGGGTGTTTTCTTATTTAGGGGTTATTTGAAAGGATAATTTCTTAGGTAAGTGGATAAATGGGGTTTAGATTGCTTGGGGATTTGGATATGTAGGATTTGTAATGGGTTTAGGTAATAATATAATTGACCAACATTCTTGTGAAGCACTAATGGTTTGTCCACCTATTTATTATGAAACCTGTAAGGTGTGAACTCAGAGATATTTAAACTTGACAAGTTATTATAAGATATAAATTGTCAGTAAATGATAAAATTTAAAAATATTATGTGTATATTTATGCCCCATTCGAAACTCATCATGTGTCACATAGGTGTAACAAGGGATGGTGCTTCAAGAAAGAACAAAGAAACACACAATGTTGAGATAAAAAATTATAGTATAAAGTAGAAAATAAATGAAATAAATTATTTTTTAAATACATATTTTCACTTACCTTGTTGTTGTGGAATAAGTGTTACATGAGAAGCAAATGGAAGAGGCATTCAATGTGCAAAACAAGAGACAGACTTGAAAAACAAGATAAAATTTGAAACTTTTTAAAAAATATGTGGTTAATACCAAAAAATTCTCTATGTTATCAGGATTTTATATATTCTTTCAGTTTTCCAAAAGAGTTATAGAAATAAAGTTATAAGCAAAATATAATTTTTTTTGGTAAATAACTGCAAGGTTAACAATTTCAAAAAATTATTATAAGAGGGTAATTATCTATTCAATTGTACATTTTATAGTTTTGGAAACTAGAAGTATGAGTGACCAAAATTAATGATGAGAGAGATGATGGCCTAGATGCGAGGAGGAGGATGAGTAAGAGGACGTATCATAGTTGTTGTGGAGATAGTCTAGGTATGGGGTGAATTGAATATGATTTTTTAGCATTTTCAAATTAAAATGAACTAGGTTAGGAAAAGTAGGTTTCAAAGCAAATCTATGTAATTAAATTTTCCCCAAAAAATTTAATTAGAGTAAAATTGATGAGGAATAGTGGGTAGGAGTCAAAAAATGAAAAATTAAGTGTAGGGCATTAATGATGAACTTGTTAAAAATTGTCACGTAAATTGAATGAGATTGATTTGGTTGATTTAGTTGATTTGGATTATTTTGAGTAGGTGGTTAAATCCATAGTAGTTAGCCGATCTAGTTAAATATTATAGTGGTCGATAATGTTTATGGTGGATAATCTAGTTAAATGTTCAAAGGTGTTCGATGGCATATGCCATAGAAGACCTAGTTGAAAGAATGGGTGTTCAACTTAGTATATAAGGTGGTTGACTTAGTAGAATTTGAGAATAGGTGGACAATAATGTATACCATGATTGACTGCATAAAAACATCAAGTGGATGACTTAGTATATGAGGTGGCTGACCTAGTAAGTTTGATAAAGAGATTGGCTGACTTAGTATAGAAGGTGACCAACCAAGCAAGAATGGTGAAGAAAAAGGCAAAATAGATTGATGAAGTAGTTAGGTATAGTGATTTATTAGATTTCTTATTTTTTTAAAGTATTTATTATTATTATTTGGGATGGAGAGTTTATATGTGTATTATTGTTTGATATTTTTAGAGGTGATAGAGACTTTGGAGATTAGTGGACATAATTTGGTTATCATATTTGCTTGAGAGATTGCCTAATTTAGATCAAATGCAGTTGACTACATTGGGTTTTGGTAGTATTATGGAGATGTGTTGGATTTCGATTAGTGTGGATTTAGTTTCCATGTTCTTAAGAACATGGGAATGACTTACTAACACTTTTTGGTGGGTGGTGGATGTGGATACCAATGAGGTGGGTATCTCCTTCGAGGATGACCATGCATTATTGGCACTTTTGATTGTAGGCTTGTTTTTGGTGTGCAATACATCAAAGATAGATGTAGAGAGGCAAGCCTTAGCTTTATGGGTGATTGGATTAGAGAGATATACTCAAACAAGATTGTAAGTGTGCTTATTTGATGTATATATGTTAGTTGTTCTAGATATCCATAAGGCCATTATGATACTTGTGACAGCTTGTGTGATCTATCACAAGTAGGATGAGAAGGTTCCATTATATATTGTTTCACTATGTTGATTTGTGTTAGAGCACAACATGATGTATGATTTAGTATTTGTGATTTGGGTGCAGTTGGTACACGATTTATATACTATTATATCACAAGGTCAAAGGATGATGGGCCCTATTATCTTATTGAGTAGCTAGATTTACTAGAGGTTTTCAATGTATCGACTTGCAGGATTGTCCCAAGTAGTGGATGCTACCCTACCATGTGTATGATGATGGGAACATGATCATATGTTATATGTTGTACCACATGCCCCTGAATTACATATGATCACATGGGGAGAGATTATTTATAGTCGTATCAGGGTACGATATGTACTTGGCCCTTATGTCCATATACTTTCCAAAAATAGGTTCATGCGAGGATAAATAGAACTATCTTTTGTGGGTGGAGCCACATCCAGTGCCTTGCTTACCTAGATAGTTTGGGTTGCCATAACTAATATTTATTATAGTAGTGTTGGCACACTAGGCATGTGTTGTTGTGAAATTTTACATTTCACGACAACACCCCCAATTTCACTCTCATGGGAAATTCAAAGTGTTTTAATGACAAGAACATAATTTTTTTGCAGAACGGGACATCGAATCTATAGCCCAATAGATAAGGCTTGGGTCGTATACTAAAATTTGCTTATTCTTTGAAATTTCAAATGGTGAGCCATTGAGTGTTTTTCAGATTAGCATTGTTAATTGCTAGGCATTTGAGGAGAATAACTTGGTCAATTCTAATCTAGGAGTGTTGAGTCACAAGGTTGTGGGTGTTGAAGATATCTCAATAATTCCTATTTCGACAAAATAAAGATAGATCAAGGATACAAATTACAATATAAGGGTTTGAAGATTATTTATGCATATGGGCTTCAAATAATCTTTCGAGAGTAAAAAATTAAAAACTTTATTATCACTATTAATTTTTTCATCTTTTACATTTGAATAAAAAGGAAGTACATGAGAAATCATAAAGGGTATGTTGTGCATTCTCAAAAAAATCCAAAAAGAACATATGTACACTTCCATTCCATCTAAACCAACTCTCCAATCTAAGGTACTTGAGTTGTGGTGAAATATGGATTTCAATGACCTTGAGGGGCAAAAATATACAATTGAGGAGGGGCAAAAATATACAATTGAGGAGGTCAAAATTAGATATGAGAACATTAAAATTGAATATATTATGTACAACAAAGTCTGATGTTTATATAACTTTTAATAAGGTGAGAGAGTTGTCCATAAATATTTAGAGTGTGATGGCATTCCCATGAAGTCTCTCTTAGTTGTATTTTCTGCAAAAGTTGGCCCTGCATGACTCCAAATACCTAAAAAATATACCGGACTCATTTGGTAAGCTTCAATGTTTAGAAAAACCGATTTTGACTAATTGTGTATCACTAAAGCAACTACCGACAATTTTCATGTGGTTGGGTATTCTGAAAAAGACTAAATTTTCACATTACCTTAGTTTGTAGAAACTTCCTCGCATGTTTGAACTTTTGACTTTTCCTCAAAACCTTGATTTATCATTCTACAAGAATTTGGAATTGCTTCCAACCAATTTTAATCAACTTTCATCGTTGAATCTTCTCAACATAGAAAGGGATTCCAAAGTGGTTGATAAATTTTGAAAAATGCGGAATATGAGACTTGTGGACTCTAGTGAAAGTGAAAATCTAAAATCTCTATAGATGATGCATCGAAAGAGGATATACAGGCTATTGGACAGAAAGAGATGGTGCCATTTCACAGCTCTAACATACCAAAGCTTGTAAACATGTGTAAATATATGGGAACCAAATTTTATGGAACCAATACATATTTGTGATGCATGTTACGCTCAAAGTTGGAAAAGATCAAGGAAGATGATATTGATCAAAAGCAAAGAAGTCGAGTCTATTTTGAAATTAGAACTCAGATAGGCTTGTATAGATCATGGAGTGATGGGACTCTTCTCAATCGAAGAAATGCATCAACAACTGTGCTTGGCTGATTCTGTCCTTGAAATATTTGACAAGCTGGTGGATTCTGTAGGTGTTCTGCATTTGTAAATGAGGATTCAGCTGCAGATTGAAGAAAGAAACTAGAATTCCTAAAAATGAAAAGCGTTATATCTTAGCGGATTCTACCACCTTCCCTACATATGTTGGGTTCCTGACGTTCTGCTCAAGATATTCCCAAATGCTGCACCTTGCATGAGCTACGTTTCTAACATCTCTATCAGAATCTGACTGCCTTATAACTCCATCAGGCTCTGATGTCCTTGTCAAAAAAGCCATCATAATTCAACCACTTTACTAATAACTGTCAGAACCTGCTTCTTTCTTGGACCATCCTCGCATCCCAAGCATCATGCAAACAATGCTTTCAGATTCTGATGGCCTTAAACACCAACCCTGTGTAACCCAAATCCCTTGCAGACAACTCTATTAGATCCCAGTACCTAAGTTTGCATGCAATCATTTTCTACCATTTGCATAATTACTTCTCAGAATTTAACACACCATCTCATCTCTTCACTTGCCATTTTATGCCATAATACTTTGGTGGAGAACTTAGTGCCAGAGTTTGTAAGCTCTTGAAGTTATTTTATACTTTGTATAAATTGAGTACGAAGAGAAAATGATGTGCATGACTGCATATGATTGGAGGCTTTCTTTTTACTGAGTTGCTCCTGGTGTTGTAGACAATAAAATATTTGGAAAGTAAACGCTCCAACTCATACTTGGGATTCCACCATGTTAATGATACCAAAAAGTGATGAAACCGTGCCAACACAGTACTTTGTTCATGTGTGCTAAAGGCTGACGGGGATATACTAGATTCAATCCTTCAGGCATGCAAACCTATACAAGGGAGTATATTCATACCCCACCGGCAAACTTATTGGAAGGTTGTAGTACACATAGTGCAGCTCATATTAATATTATGGGAGAATTTTGCTTTGATAGAAGACATTATGAGAGTAGCGTGTAGGGACTCCGAAGATTCCCTCACCCTAGATATAGAACTCTTATCCCAGATAAAGATATAGGATGGGAGGGGAAAGGATTGTACATGCCGGGAAGACCCTATATCTCTATCTGGGAAAGAAATCTATATGCCCGGTAGTCTATAGTATGATCCTTTATTTATATATGGCTCAGTCTCCCCTCTTTCAATCCATTTCTGCTCTTCACCAATCCCCATTCTTCACTATTTGTTGGTGGGGTGATCCCCAAGCCGATCCATTCGGAGCAAGTGAAGTTGGTGAGATGTATGATGGGCAACTATCTGCTGCAGTTCAGAGAGGACTCGGGGTGATTTCTCTTCCCTGGGCCATCCATGCCACGAACTAGATGGGATGATCGGAGCTTGTTTAGTTGTAGTTGCCTCTATCTAGAGATATAAAGGACACCCTCTATATCCATATGTCTACAAAATATTAATGTCTATTACTCTTATGATTGGGGATGGAGTGTACAATTTCATCAAAATTATGTATAATGGAAGAAGACGACTTTGTTTAAGTTAATATAAAGTTAATATAGAATTCTTTTGTTGAAGAACCTATTCATAGAGATGATCATAGTGCCATGATATACTACCCTAATTCTGCCATTAAGGAGACGATGAAGCTATGAACATTAATTTGTAATCTAATATTTATTTACGAATTAGTTTATTCTGCATGAATATTGTAACCCTAAAATGGCTATTCAATTCACTCAGTTTAAACACAATGCAGTGTGGTCATGTGCACATTGTAGTCTTGTTGTGAAGAAGATTGAGAATACATCTGAAAATACTTTACATGAGAGATTGAAGAAGTGTAAAAGAAAAAGCAATTGTCATAGAAAGAGGAGATTCAGATCATCTTCAATGAAGAAAAAGAAGACTAACTCTTCATCAAATTTTGGTAGATCCACACTCATGTCTTTTAAGTCATTCTCATAACTTGTAAATTGTGCATA